>JAVIAB010000092.1:188417783-188985669 GCA_032433765.1 Megaustenia siamemsis
TCTCTTTCACATTCAGCTTTACTGCAGCTTCGCATTTGTAATCATTTATTTCCATTTCTGTGCCTTCACCTTTCTCCTCGTTACCCGAGTGCCTACATCTGATTTGACTAAATAAAGTTGTTCTTTCGCGCCCAATTTTTCAACTGAAGAAATTCTTCAACTGTCTTCAACCACATTTTGGGAATTAATTTAATTTAAAATGACGTGATTTGCAAGTTTGAATGAGTCACAATAATCTTTGTACCTTTTATCTTTCATCCTTTTGTCTTTTCCTTGATATTTGTATAAAAGAAGGGGAGGATAGGCTAACTGAAATGTGGTATGAACGGATCTGATCTGTCAGCCCTTAGCCCTATAATCGCTTAGGTATCGGAGTAGTAGTTACATCAACATATCCATACATGGCTGAAGGTAGTCGACTACACTGTTCAAACAAACAGCGCCTGGGGCTTGAACTGCGCGTGAATATCAGGACGTGGCGCGTGCACATTCCTGATTGCAGAGCGTGGGGGTGCCAGATATGGTGACGTCACACGCTAGATTTGACCGTTAAATCCAGGTAAGGCCCTTCACAGTCTGCACTGCTCGGCTCGTTGGTACAGGCTGCATGTGTCTGGCGCTTCGTGTGGGACTTCACTTGTAACGTTTCTAAACGTGAGTATCAAACACAAATTGTCTTTGTTGCCTGATTTCTTTATGTCGTTCACCATGTGACTAATTCGTTCACCATGTGACTAATTCGTTCACCATGTGACTAATACAGGAATTGATTGTCCACTTCGTCATCCGTCCTTAGAGGACGTTGAGTGGGCGTAGAAACGTTGTGTTGTAGTGTGCAGTAGAACTGTAATATTTGCGCCTTTCGGCCCAACACATCCGGTTTCAGCATTTTATTTTTGAGTACCGAGTTGTCTTCCCTCATTGATCCCTGCTCGTTAGGCCAGACTATACAGGTTAATCTGATTCTGGAGGCACCGCGGAGAGGTGGAGTAGGTTCTATATGGTTCTGGTTCACCGATCCTAACGCAAGCCATCAGTTATTGATCGCTGACAGTTTCCAGCTCTACCGCCTGTGAGGTGCCTGTGCCTCCCTTTGTTTGATCATGGACGAACTGTAGTCGCTGTCAAGATTTGGCAAGATATGACATCGCTGTATGTGTCTTTTGTTGAACTTCTCCCATCATTGGGTACCTCCATTGTCCACAGAAGGAGAAATAAACGTTCATCTTTAGTAGTAGCTACAATAGTAGTATGATAGTACCTACGATAGTAGCTATGATAGTAGCTATGATAGTACATACGATAGTAGCTATGATAGTAGCTATGATAGTACCTACGATAGTAGCTATGATAGTAGCTATGATAGTACCTACGATAGTAGCTATGATAGTAGCTATGATAGTTTCTTCCCTAAAACCCAGAAAAAGGTTGAAGTAAAAACTTAGATCTGGTTCACTCAGTCAATAATGATATACCTAAGAACCATAACGGTACAATTCATGTATTATGTGTACATACGTCATGCATACGATGTCTTTACTGTAGGAACTAATGTCTCCTTAAGAAACATAATTCTACACAAACATGCTTCTTCACCTTCAACTCTTCACTTCCTCCTATACCCGTTTGGGTGTCAACAATGGAGCTATAACGTTTTAGTTCTTTCTACACTTCCTCCTATACCCGTTTGTGTGTCAACAATGGAGCTATAAAGTTCTGGTTCTTTCTACACTTCCTCCTATACCCGTTTGGGTGTCAACAATGGAGCTATAACGTTTTAGTTCTTTCTACACTTCCTCCTATACCCGTTTGTGTGTCAACAATGGAGCTATAAAGTTCTGGTTCTTTCTACACTTCCTCCTATACCCGTTTGGGTGTCAACAATGGAGCTATAACGTTTTAGTTCTTTCTACACTTCCTCCTATACCCGTTTGTGTGTCAACAATGGAGCTATAAAGTTCTGGTTCTTTCTACACTTCCTCCTATACCAGTTTGTGTGTCAACAATGGAGCTATAACGTTTTAGTTCTTTCTACACTTCCTCCTATACCCGTTTGTGTGTCAACAATGGAGCTATAAAGTTCTGGTTCTTTCTACACTTCCTCCTATACCGTTTGTGTGTCAACAATGGAGTTATAAAGTTTTGGTTCTAGCGTTTTGGCAGCTTCAATCATTGTCAATTGATGTTGTTGTAGTGTTTCTTTGATACTGTCTGTCCATCTTACTCTTTGTCTGCCTCTTGCTCTTCTCCCTTCTCTTCTTTAAATATGTTTTGTATGTAACGGATCAAACGACATTCTTTCTAGATGGGCAAACCAGTTTATTTATTGTTTCTGTATGTAGCTTAGGATTAGTTCAATGCCTTCGCTTTCTCTTATATCCTTTCTGATCACTCCAAATGGCTTTCTCAGGCATATCATCTCTGTGGTGACAAGCTTTATTTTATACTTAGTCATGAATGACCATGTTTGACATTGGTAGTACAACGTGGGACAGAATATACTATGCATAAAATGTTTGTTTAGTTTTTGGTGGTGATAGATATTGCTTTGTGTTGAAGTATAGAGGATAGATGTCAAATGGTTTGGCTTTTTGCCTCGAGTGTCTATTTCTTTATCGATTTTACCATCGTCAGAGAATGTTGCTCCCAGATATTTAAAGTCTGTTACTTGTTTTCTAACTTGATGCTCTATAGCTGTGTTCAGTGTCTTTTTTGTTTTCTTATTGATGTGATGAAAGCTTTTGAAATGCAGACTACAGAAGAATATGAAGAATATGATGGAAAGAAAAGAAAACAAATACAGTTTTAAAAAATGAAAAGAGAAATAAAAGAATTAAAAACTACCAAACACAATTCAAACAAGAGAAATGACAACAGAACATTTTGTTGGTGCGTGTTAAAGATGATGTTGGAGAAGCGTATTAAAAGTAATCTTGGAAGGGAAAATGCAAGGTAAAAGAGGCATAGGCAGGGCAAGAATAACATGGATGAGTAACATCAAAAGATGAACAAGTCGGTCTATGACAACCTGCACCATCAAAGCAAGAAACAGTGGGACGGCGCTTTATGATAGTAAGCCTTCAATACCGAGGCGGCTCTCAATGATAATGATTGATCTGACTTCTTTTTTGTTCAGTGCCTATCTTCATATTATTCATTCTGCATTCTTTATTCGAGGATAATATATTTTGTTGTGAAGTTATTTTTCCTTAAAAAACTTTAGGGCGTTCAACAAGCCTCTGTTGTACTTTACTGTTTCCGTTTGAATTTTTAAATTTAAAATTTAGAAATTGAGAACAATTGTGTGGATGAAGAAATTAGGACACTTGTGTGGGTGAAGAAATTGAGGACATTTGTGTGGATGAAGAAATTGATGACATTTGTGTGGGTGAAGAAATTAGGACATTAGTGTGGATGAAGAAATTGAGGACATTTGTGTGGATGAAGAAATTGAGGACATTTGTGTGGTTGAAGAAATTAGGACATTTGTGTGGGGGGAAGAAATTGAGGACATTTGTGTGGGTGAAGAAATTGAGAACAATTGTGTGGATGAAGAAATTAGGACATTTGTGTGGATGAAGAAATTGAGGACATTTGTGTGGATGAAGAAATTGAGGAGATTTGTGTGGGTGAAGAAATTAGGACATATGTGTGGGTGAAGAAATTAGGACATTTGTGTGGAGGAAGAAATTAGGACAATTGTGTGGATGAAGAAATTGAGGACATTTGTGTGGGTGAAGAAATTAGGACATTTGTGTGGGTGAAGAAATTGAGAACAATTGTGTGGGTGAAGAAATTAGGACATTTGTGTGGGTGAATAAATTATGACATTTATGTGGAGGAAGAAATTAGGACATTTGTGTGGGTGAAGAAATTGAGAACAATTGTGTGGATGAAGAAATTGAGGACATTTGTGTGGGTGAAGAAATTAGGACATTTGTGTGGTTGAAGAAATTGAGGACATTTGTGTTGGTGAAGAAATTGAGAACAATTGTGTTGGTGAAGAAATTGAGGACATTTGTGTGGGTGAAGAAATTGAGAACAATTGTGTTGGTGAAGAAATTGAGGACATTTGTGTGGATGAAGAAATTGAGGACATTTGTGTGGGTGAAGAAATTAGGACATTTGTGTGGGTGAAGAAATTGAGGACATTTGTGTGGGTGAAAAAATTAGGGCATTTGTGTTGGTGAAGAAATTGAGGACATTTGTGTGGATGAAGAAATTGAGGACATTTGTGTGGGAGAAGAAATTAGGACATTTGTGTGGGTTAAGAAATTGAGGGCATTTGTGTGGGTGAAGAAATTAGGACATTTGTGTGGAGGAAGAAATTAGGACATTTGTGTGGGTGAAGAAATTGAGAACAATTGTGTGGATGAAGAAATTGAGGACATTTGTATGGGTGAAGAAATTAGGACATTTGTGTGGGTGAAGAAATTATGACATTTGTGTGGGTGAAGAAATTAGGACGTTTGTGTGGAGGAAGAAATTAAAGACCTTTGTGTGGATGAAGAAATTGAGGACATTTGTGTGGATGAAGAAATTGAGGACATTTAAGTGGATGTAGAAATTGAGGACATTTAAGTGGATGTAGAAATTGAGGACATTTGTGTGGATGAAGAAATTGAGGACATTTGTGTGTATAAAGAAATTGAGGACATTAGTGTGGATGAAGAATTTGAGGATATTTGTGTGGATTAAGAATTGAGGACATTTGCGTGGATGAAGAAATTGAGGACTTTAGTGTGGATGGTGAAATTGAGGACATTAGTGTGGATGAAGAAATTGAGGACATTTGTGGATGAAGAAATTGAGGACTTTTGTGCGGATGAAGAAATTGAGGACATTAGTGTGAATGAAGAAATTGAGGACATTCGTGTGGATGAAGTAATTGAGGACATTTGTGCGAATGGTGAAATTGAGGACATTAGTGTGGATGGTGAAATTGAGGACATTAGTGTGAATGAAGAAATTGAGGACATTTGTGTGGATGGTGAAATTGAGGACATTTGTGTGGATGGTGGAATTGTGGACTCAAGTGTAGCTGGAAAATGTGTATGGTACTAGCGATGTTGATGAAAAAATAATTAAAAACTTTAATTTAAAAAACCTATACATCTTCTCTCATGTCTCGTTGTCTGCTCTTTTTCCCTCATACAACTACATCAATTTCTCTCAAGTAGCCCGTAGTCTGCTCATTCTCTCTCATACAACATCAATTTCTCTCATGTAGCCCGTAGTCTGCTCATTCTCTCTCATACAACATCAATTTCTCTCATGTAGCCCGTAGTCTGCTCATCCTCTCTCATACAACTACATAATTTTCTCTGATGTAGCCCGTAGTCTGTACATTCTCTCTCATACAACATCAATTTCTCTCATGTAGCCCGTAGACTGCTCATACTCTCTCATACAACTACATAATTTCCTCGGATGTAGCCCGTAGTCTGCTCATCCTCTCTCATGCAACATCAATTTCTCTCATGTAGCCCGTAGTCTGCTCATCCTCTCTCATACAACATCAATTTCTCTCATGTAGCCCGTAGTCTGCTCATCCTCTCTCATACAACATCAATTTCTCTCATGTAGCCCGTAGTCTGCTCATCCTCTCTCATACAACATCAATTTCTCTCATGCAGCCCGTAGTCTGCTCATCCTCTCTCATTCAACTACATAATTTTCTTTGATGTAGCCCGTAGTCTGTACATTCTCTCTCATAAACTACATCAATTTCTCCCATTAATCTGACTGCATTAGTCACTGAGTTTTCAACTTTCGTGAACTGAAACATAAAATCCTCCGCGACATTGATCCACCGACACGGACATATTTCACACCAGCACCTCTTTATGTAGAGCAGCTAAAGTGATGACTCAAGCCTGTACTGACCGATCCGCCATCTAGAAGGCAATATGTTGTTGTCTCATTGTGGAAACATGTTAAATGTATCTAATTCATGTTTCTTTTGTCAGTTTTAATTTATATTTCGGTTTTGATACATTTTGTATTGAGCTAATGTTGCTGACGACTTTAAGCTTTGGTGGATGTATTACATGATCATCATCATGTGTCATACCGGTTGGCGTAGGAGATCATGTCCTTCCACAATCTTCTATCCATTCTTCATTCCTTTATTTTGCCCGTTGCAACCAAGTATTCCAACTTTCCTCTTCTCATAATATGCCCCAAAAAATGTTGATTGTTTCTTCTTGATGTTTTTAGGAGCTCCTTTTTAGCGTTGGCCTCTTTAAGAATGTCCCCATTGGTCTTTTTAGCTGTCCAGGGAACTTTCAACATTCTTCTTAGAAATGCTACATACTCTTACATAGTAGCATGTTAAAAAAAAAACCTATTTTACATTATACTTTATTCTAAGTAGGACGTTATATCGTCGACTTGATAGTCGTCGTTGTTCACTGATGTTTATCAGAGGTATTTTAATTGCATTGCTATTGTTTCTTTCTGGAAAATATAAATACCTGGAATATTATACCGGAGAATTGGCATTAGCGTGAATATAAGTTCTTCTCTCTTTGTTCACATCAGCAATCGTGTGCTCTAGTGTTTCTTGCCATGTTGGCAAACAACCTCCGATTTCATAGGTGCTCTCGTTTTCTTATTGTGAAGAATTTTGTGTAGATCTTTCCACCAATATTGCTCTGGCAACCGTCATTTTGTTTCGCCACCAGTTTCGATGACCACGTGTTCTTTGATGTGCTCAGAGTTCGCAATCGTTTTAGGTGGGGGGGGGGGGGGGGGAGCTACCTACAAACTGGAGGAGCGTAAACCCGCCTAGAAAGTACGGATTCGAGAGAACAATGTCCATCTCCTGTTGCAGGATTCAAACCAGGGACCATTCTTGTCCACAAACCACCCAGTTACCCTCACCCCGGACCAATACAAACACGTAAGACGATACTTTACCATTCGTTTTCCGACTATTAATTCACCTCTTTCCCTAAATAACGATCAGTCTACAGCGAAATAGTCTTGCCTATTTGTATCTTGTTAGCTCATAAAGCTGGACTGTAAGACACCATTTTCTTAAATTTTTCAGTTATTTTATGACTTACCGAAATGTTAAGTGATTGATTGTCCGGTTGATTAAAATAATTGGGCAACTGCTTGTTTATTATTAATACCACCTTCGTTGGTAGAGGCCGTTAACTCTGACTCGGACTCATATGATTGTGGTGACTCCATTAACTTTCTTTGTGTCCGATGTTCTGCTGGATACAGTCTGAAACACTTCATTCTGTTGACAACAATCAGCTTCATTTACGCCCCTTTTTTTCTACTACACACTCCCCTCTCCTTCCCTCCCTCCCCCCTTTCCCCTCCCCCCCCCCATACACACACACAAATCCGAAAAAAAGATAACAAACTCGACTTGCTTGCTCTTGGTCGTTACTGTGGACCGGCCAATGTGGTGAATGAAAAGCCGATTAGAGGCCACAGAGATGGCATTTCTCAGAAAAATATTGAAAGTTCTCTGGACAGCTAAAAAGACCAATGAGGACAGTCTCAAACAAGCCAACACAAAAAGAGATCTCATCAGAAAGAAACAATCAACATTTTCGGCGCACATATGAGAAGAGGAAAGCTGGAATACTTGGTTACAAATGACAAAATAAAAGGAAAGAGAGATCGCGGATGACAAAAAGAGGAAATACTAGATAGATTGGTGTCATGCCATGGAAAACAGTCAACAACATAATTTATACCATTTACTGTGGACAGAAGATTGTGGAAGGACATGATCGACTACGCCAACTGGTATGGCACATGATGATGATGATGAAAATTATGAAGAGGTGAGAGAATATATGCCAACAGATATGGCACTTGATGATGGTGGTGGATGTAGTGAAGAGAACCAGTTCTACTTATGTGTGTTGTAGACATTGCAGTTCTACTTATGTGTGTTGTAGACATTGCAGTTCTACTTATGTGTGTTGTAGACATTGCAGTTCTACTTATGTGTGTTGTAGACATTGCAGTTCTACTTATGGGTGTTGTAGACACACCAATTGTTTCAGGTTTCATTGTGTGCCTAACTCCACTAAACAAAAAGAAAAAAAAAAATCAGCGTCCATGTTTCGAGAAAAGTGATGACTCAACTAAACCTCACATAAGAAGCGACATATTAGGGGTACCTGAGAGCAATGTAATCTAAGGTTAGCCAAACTAACCATTTATTTCATCTTTGTCTTTTTTTTCCTCTCTCATTTTCTATTTGTCACTTTACACCTCTTTGTCACTTTCTCACTTTTTTTTTTTACATATTCTTTATTTCTTTCTTTCATTCTTGTTATTTACTAACTCCATTTTCTCTATTTTCTCCATTTTCTCTATTTTCTCTATCACACATATCTAGCTATATTTCTATCCAACAATATATCTAATTCATTCGTTTCCTATAATTTAATTTCAGATAGACTGAACTATCTGATCTACAAAATACCTAAAGCTAACAGCTCCATCTAATTTGCCCCAACCCCCTGCTGTGCCCTACGTGCATGCCTTGCTCTTGTCATGTCCTTGACATTCACCTCTGACCAGGTGCCATTTCTCACCAGGCATCTCCCTCCCTACCCGCCACTTACCTGTGCACCCTCAAGGTTGCAGCCAACACGCTCATGTCCCCTACCCCCGTTAACTTTAATTATCAAACTCAGCAACGCATCCTGAGATGAGATTTACAACATAAATGCTGTGATGCGTGGCAACCGCAAAAATGAAAAAAAAAAAAATTAGCTGCAGCATACTGTAAATTTCTAAAAACGTAAATATTTAGAAGACTATACAACTTTGCAGAAAAGGTAACTATTAGTATGCTTACAGTACAATACCTTTTTACGTGCTTGAATCTACACCCTCCCCCCCCCCCCTAAAAAATGGCCTTCTGATCTTTATATTCTACTGGCAGCGTGCCCAGGTAACGCGCACGTTCTTCTGTTACCATAGTAACCTAAAGGTTAACCCTAAACTAAATACAAAACATGCTAGCTCCACCGACAGTGCGACCACGTGTCTCTCTCACAAAGTCACCAGAAGGGAATAATTCCCGCTTTGAAGGTCTGGCTTTCTCTGCAGGAAATCAAGATGTCTGGTTTGATTGTGTGCTTGGGCTGAAGATTATCTGATAAGTGTAGGGTGTGTGTACGTGATGGATTGAAGCTGTCTGAAAGAGATCTCAGAGAGTTTAGTTTTAAAGCTTTTGAAATGTGTTGTGTCACGTCAGGAAAATGACATCATTGCCTGAGCGTGTTCATAAGGGGAGATTAATTTGGTTTGAAAAAATGGAGTGCAATACACGTGTATGTGAAAGTGAGACGGGCGTAGAAGGATGTGTTCGATTTTGGATTTGATTTTTTTAAAAAACATTTATCCATTGCTAAGATATAAAAACGGTCTCCTGCTGGAACATTAACGATACACGCAGAGACTAGAGCTTGTTTTTATAAATGAAATCTTTTTTATTTTTTTTAATTTTTTATTAACAATTAATTTCATTGATTTAATCATTTCATGTTTTTTTCCTAAACCTAATTTTCGTATTTTAATTATCATTAAATTTATATCAACTGTCTGTCTTCCAGCAGAAAGCTAATCTTTGGTAGCAACGTCGAAGTGTTCTGTATCTTTTTATCACCATAAAGCGACCTTTATTGTAATTTTGTGTTTCAATTCTGCTTTGCATTAGCTCTACCCTCATATCTCCTGATATTCATGTATACTTATCCCCTTCCCTTTCCGCCTTACCAAGTTACGTTGTTCGACCTGCCCTTGACCTTACCTGACCTTTCCTCGCCCGTTTTCTCCTTCACCTTAGACTGGGATGGGTTGTTCAGGCCCGACGATTTGTGTTGTCCGTCGTAAAGATTGACACCTCGTCATTCCATCCACTTCACTATTTATCTTTCTTCTGAATCATCTCTGGAGGAAGCTGTGTGGTGGTGATCGGGTTACACAGTCAACCTATTAAATTTGTTCTTGCGTTCCTTCATATTAGCATTTACGATAACGTCTCTCTCATCTTATTTGGTCTGCTATTGTTCTCTAACGTTTATGGTGCAGCTATAGACTTGACTGTCAAATGGCATGTATAGTCTGTGAAGGCAGCTATAGACTTGACTGTCAAATGACATTTATATTCTGTGAAGGCAGCTATAGACATGACTGTCAAATGGCATGTATAGTCTGTGAAGGCAGCTATAGACATGACTGTCAAATGGCATGTATAGTCTGTGAAGGCAGCTATAGACTTGACTGTCAAATGACATTTATATTCTGTGAAGGCAGCTATAGACTTGACTGTCAAATGGCATGTATAGTCTGTGAAGGCAGCTATAGTCATGACTGTCAAATGACATTTACAGTTTGTGAAGGCAGCTATAGACATGACTGTCAAATGACATTTATAGTCTGTGAAGGCAGCTATAGACTTGACTGTCAAATGACATTTATATTCTGTGAAGGCAGCTATAGACATGACTGTCAAATGACATTTATATTCTGTGAAGGCAGCTATAGACTTGATTGTCAAATGACATTTATATTCTGTAAAGGCAACTATAGACATGACTGTCAAATGACATTTATAGTCTGTAAAGGCAACTATAGACATGACTATCAAATGATATTTATAGTCGATGAAGGCAACTATAGACATGACTATCAAATGACATTTATAGTCGATGAAGGCAACTATAGACATGACTATCAAATGACATTCATAGTCGATGAAGGCAACTATAGACATGACTATCAAATGACATTTATAGTCGATGAAGGCAACTATAGACATGACTATCAAATGACACTTATAGTCGATGAAGGCAACTATAGATATGACTGTCAAATGACATTCATAGTCGATGAAGGCAACTATAGATATGACTGTCAAATGACATTTATAGTCGATGAAGGCAGCTATAGACATGACTGTCAAATGACATTTATAGTCTGTAAAGGCAACTATAGACATGACTGTCAAATGACATTTATAGTCGATGAAGGCAGCTATAGAAATTACTGCCAAATGACGTTTATAGCCGATGATAGCAGCTACAGAAATGACTGCTAAATGACATCTATATTCGACGAATGAATCCAATAAAGACATGACTGTCATATTACATTTATATCCGATGAACGCAGCTGCATTGACGTCAAATAACGTTTCCCAAAACTGACCACAGGATAGTGACAACAGCTATGTTGAGATGTATCAAGAATACTATTGTACCATTATTAGTTTGATCTGACATTCTTTAAAATAAAACAAAAAACAAACGGGCTATGATCGTGTTGAAATAAATAATTTCTAATGACATTGATTTGTCATTCAGTATTTTTTCATCTTTTTTCCACATAACAAAATGCACTTTGTTTAGCACCCAGTCCAATATGCATATATCACGCAGTCCAATATATTCGTATTTAGCATGAATTTATTTCAGATTGTTTACATTGTTTATAATTTCATGACCTACTGACAGACAGCAGTTATTTGTTTTCTTGAAATATCTCTCCTAGATCAGCAATCTTGCGAGATGAACATTTCTATTTTTGTTACTAAATAATGACGCTAACATAATTCTCTAAGTAATTAAAGTGTAATTGAAGACACATTTGCTATTTTACTGGTGCATACTAATCTAGATGTGAGTTATATTTTTTTTTGTGGCCTATGTGATTATTATTTTTATGTTTGTTTCTCATTACAGACTCACAATGGCAGACGAGGTATGTGTTAGAGGCAAGAATTACAACACAGAAACGATGTTTCAAACTACAAGAAAATGATGAGAATTAATTTAGCACAATATATTAAATTCAGTTCGAAAATAATTAATCTCATCTATTAGAAATGTTATTAGTTACGCATGTAGTTTATATTTTAATGTGATTATAGATACATTATGGTAATCTATACATTTACAAAAAGTGTTATGAATTTTACAGAAAAAGTTAGTATGAAATATTGTTTTTTCTTATAGAAATGTATGAGAAACAGTAGTGTTGTAGAGTGATATACATGTTTGTATGTAAGAGAGATAGGATAGCATAGTGTTACCCACAGTAAATTTTGAAAAAAAAACGTAATTATAACGTAATATGCTTGAAATTTATAATTGACATTGCATTTTGGAAAAAAAAATGTAGGAGGAATTTGTCCTGTAATTTGTAATAAAATGATTCAGATAAAGAAAGATTGTAAAATGTCGGAATACCACTGTTTACTTTTGTAATTTAAGTTTGATCCCCAAATGTACATGCTTGTCATATAGTGTTGATTATTAGATTCTGTTTCAGCTCTTTTATGTTATGGCTTGAACTCGTGTTTTGTCATGAAATTCTCTTGCTTGACCTATTTGAGCTTGCTGATATTGTGTTTGATTATAGGCAGCAGCTGAATAATGTTCAACAAAAGTGTATATTGCAAAGTTTAATCAGTTTCAAAAATAGGTATTGCAATGTTAAATACGTTTCAAACGTAGATATTGGAATGTTCAATAAGTTTCAGAAGTAGATATTGGAATGTTCAATA
Source organism: Megaustenia siamemsis (assembly GCA_032433765.1). Taxonomy (NCBI): domain Eukaryota; kingdom Metazoa; phylum Mollusca; class Gastropoda; order Stylommatophora; family Ariophantidae; genus Megaustenia; species Megaustenia siamemsis. The sequence goes on from JAVIAB010000092.1 coordinate 188,430,337, forward strand.
AGTTTCAGAAGTAGATATAGGAATGTCCAATAAGTTTCAGAAGTAGATATTGGAATGTTCTATAAGTTTCAAACGTAGATATTGGAATGTTTAATAAGTTTCAAACGTAGATATTGGAATGTTCTATAAGTTTCAGAAGTAGATATTGGAATGTTCAATAAGTTTCAGAAGTAGATATTGGAATGTTCAATAAGTTTCAGAAGTAGATATTGGAATGTTCAATAAGTTTCAAAAGTAGCCCCCAGGCCATAGAAACCACGAATGTTCCTTTCATATTTGATTTAGTTGCTTTCTTTAGGGGGATTTAGAATCTCGAAGCATGACCATTCTAGATAAAGAAGCCAAACGACAGCCATTGGTTATATATCTAGACATAGCCACATAATTCCAACATAAAATAAAGTGAGATGTAATATGGCTTTTGGATGTTTGAAACCTGGCCATGTTAGATGGCAGCTGTGCTTTCCCGAGAAGACGAGGCGAACTTGAACTTTCTTACTTATTTAATTCCTCATCTGCCTTTCAGTGTCGAGGGGAGATATAATTTGCAGCCTTTTGCTCCTCTGTTATTATTCCCTTGTTGGACAATAGTAGTGATAGTGGTACAGTGATTTGACAAGCTTTGTTGTCAAATCTTGAGTCTACTTCTCCTGTTTGTGAATCGTCGTTTGACACCAGACTTCCTAGGTATTTAAATTCCTCTACTTGTTTTAGTTGTCTGCCGTCTATTGTTATGTTGACGTTCTGTTTCTATTTTTGCTATATTCGTGACTTCTGTTAGGTTCATTTTCATGTTGTATTTTGTGTCTGTGCTGTTCAGTCTATTTAAATATTCTTGTAAGTCTTCCACTTTTCCATGTATTAGTGCCTGATCGTCTGCAAATAGAAACTTGTTGATCTCCTCTTTGTTGCGATTTTTACTTTCATTTTTGGATGATGTCACTTCCTGTCGAATATTAATAACCTAAAGACTTTGAGCATGAATGGATCGTGCTTCGCCAAGAAAACAAATCTGACCAAGACAACAACATTGTTGTCCTCATGGCTCCAACTCTCTGTAGCGGGGATCATAATCGCCAGAACGGTTATGTTTGAGGTTTCAATCCCGCCTGGTACCGCTTCCTTATCTGCGACATGGGGTTCTGGCTGCCTGCCGGGTGTCTTGGCTATCGTTTGGTGTCATGTTATTTAGGACTTGCATGCACTTAGGAGTAGCCCAGATCTCACAATATCAGCGGCATTCGGCACAAGTCGGAGTGACTAATTTGGGATCAACAAATCTCAGTGCAAAAAGTGCATAGGAGGGTGAGGAGAATCACGGAGTGGAGAGAAAGGAGAAAGAGAGTATCAAAGGAGAGCAAGTGTGAAAAGTATTTTGAGTGAAGGTAGAGACGGAATTAAACAGAACACAAAAGAGAACGATAGTTTGGAATAAATCGCTTGAGGATGTGAGAGAGAGAGAGAGAGAGAGAGAGAGAGAGAGAGGACGAGTAGTAGCCGCCGTCAGTCATAGTTAACTATGGATTTTGCAGCGCCCCTAGGAAATGTTATTTTTCTTTTCATTCGCTGTGTATTCTATTTTTCTATGAATCTGTCTGCTTCTTGTTTAAGTTGAAACTTCAAAGTTTTTCCAAAGAATGCGGTCTGCAGCTATTTTTTCCCAGGCTGCAGGGTTTATGTTCAGAGTCTTCATGTCACTTTTACACGTTTACAAATCGAAGATTTTGGCACCCTCTAGTTCTGTTGCCATCTGCTAGTTGTCCATAAAGTATATCTTTTGTATGCGGCCATCTTTCAAACGGTGTACGTGGCCAAGCCAGCGTAACCTACGCTGTTTGAGCAGCGTGTAGATATTCAGGAGGCATGTGAAAGTCATGACCTCCACGTTTGTTACGTTGTCCTTCCAGGTGTTATTAGGAATAGTGCGCTGACATTACATGTGTAATACATATAGCCTTCTATCTCTTGTTTTGTATAAATTGTCTATGATTCGCCTTCTTGTAGGAGATCTAATCTGCCGCCTTTGTTTTAGTTGTCAGTTTGCTGTTTTGCCAAGCGCGTCTAGAAAGAAGGGCGAATGTAGTAGCAGTGTTATCAATGCGAGTGTCAATTTCTGTGTCTAAAGATAGTGTGTCGTTGATGATGGACACCAGGTAGCTATACTGCTGCACAACATCGAGATTATAGTTCTCAATAAAGATGGCAGGTGCTGCTTCAACGTTCTAACCGAGTTTATTCGTTTTCTGCAAACTTATTGTTAGACCGAAGTCTCTGCAGAGGACGAGGCATATATGCATGTGTGTGTATGTATGTATCTATGTATGAATAAACATATAGACATGTGTGTGTATGTATGTATCTATGTATGAATAAACATATAGGCATGTGTGTGTATGTATGTATCTATGTATGAATAAACATATAGGCATGCATACAGTGAACAAATGTATGTTCGAAAATGTATTACAATGAAACTAGTTGCCGCTGGAAGTAAGAAAAGACAGCCTTGTTTTAAGTGAATAGCATAGTTATATTTAGCATCACCATAATCTCCGTTCCAAAAGAAACAAAAATGTGTAACTAGGGACGCCTCTTTGTTGCTAACTTAGTGATCGCCCTTGTGTGACATTGTAGTAGTAACTTAAGGAAGAACTTTTGTTCTGATGCATTTGTTTATCGTATGGTTGATAATTAAGATAGACAACCCCACTCTCTGGAGGCATTCGCGCAGCACGTGCTGTACACGCGGTTAGAGAGAGAGAGTGAGAGAGAGAGAGTGAGAGAGAGAGAGAGTGAGAGAGAGAGAGAGAGTGAGAGAGAGAATAACACCAACAAATTATCCATACCCAGAGGATAAATAAAGCAAACAAAGGGGAATTAATTTATAATATTGTGAAAAGAATACCATCGATATTGTGAGATTGCTTCCCTTGAAACTTACTCCGCTCTGTGCTGGTCTATAAATAGTTTGATTGTGCCAATGCATGCCTACAGTTTCCTGGTACTTTGATCTAGGTTTGTTCAGTGTTCCAGGTATAGAGTTTGGCCAGTCACACAGTTAACTCTCCTTTAATTACATTAAACAGTCATCTAGCCCTTTATGCTTGCGGATGTCATTCTCCACAATAGCAGACAAAAGGGAAGTACAGCTTCTAAACAAGACGGAACAGACTGAAAGACGCCAATTTGCAGGCTGCTGGATTAATCACAACAATAATCAAGACAGAGCAGCGACTGAATGTTTATATCAATGCTGTATACAAATTAAATGTTTAAACGGCAGGTTGATGCCTCATTCTGATCGTATTTTTTTTAAACCACGAGGTGGTACTCTGTTTCTTTGAATAAGGTTGGTGGAATTCGTTCATTTATGATGATAGAGGAGTGTTCGTGGAATACGTTAATTGTGGCGATAGAGGAATGTTGGTGGAATACGTTAATTGTGACGATAGAGGAATGTTGGTGGAATACGTTAATTGTTACGATAGAGGAGTGTTGGTGGAATACGTTAATTGTTACGATAGAGGAGTGTTGGTGGAATACGTTAATTGTTACGATAGAGGAATGTTGGTGGAATGCGTTCATTGTGATGATAGAGGAGTGTTGGTGGAATACGTTCATTGTGACGTTAGAGGAGTGTTGGTGGAATACGTTCATTGTGACGATAGAGGAATGTTCGTGGAATACGATCGCTGTGGCGTTAGAGGAATGTTCGTGGAATTCGCTCATTGTGGCGATAGAGGATTGTTGGTGGAATACGATTGTTGTGGCGTTAAATGATTTTTGGTGGAATACGATCATTGTGACGTTAGACGATTCTTGGTGGAGTACGTCATTATGACGTTAGACGATTCTTGGTGGAGTACGTCATTATGACGTTAGACGATTCTTGGTGGAGTACGTCATTATGACGTTAGACGATTCTTGGTGGAGTACGTCATTATGACGTTAGAAGATTCTTGGTGGAGAACGTCATTATGACGTTAGACGATTCTTGGTGGAGTACGTCATTATGACGTTAGACGATTCTTGGTGGAGTACGTCATTGTGACGTTAGAAGTTTCTTGGTGGAGAACGTCATTAAACGTCCAGAGTGTCAATGTCTGTTCAAGAAGCAAAACATCACATGGGAAGTTTGGAAAACGTGATCCATGTACTGTCAGTACTAAAACATGAGCTACATGTATTGTCAGTTCTAGCCAATGTGCGACATGTACCGTCCGTTCTAGACAAAGTGCGACATGTACTGTCCGTTCTAGACAAAGTGCAACATGTACTGTCCGTTCTAGCCAATGTGAGACATGTACCGTCCGTTCTAGACAAAGTGCGACATGTACTGTCCGTTCTAGACAAAGTGCGACATGTACTGTCCGTTCTAGCCAATGTGAGACATGTACTGTCATTTCTAGCCAATGTGCAACATGTACCGTCCGTTCTAGACAAAGTGCGACATGTACTGTCCGTTCTAGACAAAGTGCGACATGTACTGTCCGTTCTAGACAATGTGAGACATGTACTGTCATTTCTATGCAATGAGCGACATGTACTGTCAGTTCTAGACAATGTGCGACATGTACTGTCATTTGTAGACAATGGATAACATATAATGTCAGTTCTAGAAACGTGTGGCTGAGTATTGCCAGTTTTAGAGAAGGTGCGACATGTACTGTCAGTTTTAGACAAGGTGCGACATGTACTGTCAGTTTTAGACAAGGTACGACATGTACTGTCAGTTTTAGACAAGGTGCGACATGTACTGTCAGTTTTAGACAAGGTGCGACATGTACTGTCAGTTTTAGAGAAGGTGCGACATGTACTGTCAGTTTTAGACAAGGTGCGACATGTACTGTCAGTTTTAGACAAGGTGCGACATGTACTGTCAGTTTTAGACAAGGTGCGACACTGATTCTGCAATATTAAAGATGTGATCATTGACTAGAAGCGTTCAAGAAGCTCTTCATCATCAAAAGGTGGGGTAGCTTGCTCGTTGATCACTCCGAACTTACTACAGATATTTTTGGAGAGGCGAAGATTGTACTAGCTAGATGGACTAGAGGTAACCATGGGTGTAGAATTGTTGAAGGACTTTTCTGCTTCATAAGCCTCGGTGGCTGAGTGGTTAGTGTGCTCGTTTTTTTACCGGAAGGGTCCGGTTTCGATCCCCAGCAGTGGCGGATTTTACTTCGACTGACAAGGTTCCGACGCCCGTGCGCTGCCGGGGCCCAAAAGGGGAGTAAAGAATAGCGGCGCTGTACCCTACCAGGCATGTTCGTAAGAGGCGAGAAAGGAGGGTTAGGCATGGGACTGGCTATCCCATACTGTAAAAAAATAAGCCGAAAAAACTTCACAAACATGAACAAGTCAAAGAAAGATAAAGTTAATCCGTCAACCTGGAAAGAGAAGGGCTCTCTGTCTAAGAGACGTATGACGCAATCCGGAGAAAGCCATAAGGAGTCCGGGTTGCTGACTCACCCTTTGTCTACCAGGAAATCCTCCAGAATTGGCACCTGGAATGTTCGTACCCTTAACGAACAGGGAAAAGCGACACAAGTGGCAGCAGAAATGACTAACTACAAGATAGATATTCTGGGAATGTGTGAAACTAGATGGCTGGGAGCGGAGAGAATAAAACTGAATACAGGGGAGATGATTTTATCATCAGGACACCAGGAACCTGGAACACAACATAGTGAAGGGGTAGCTATAATGCTATCAAAGAATGCACAGAAGACACTAATAGAATGGGAGGCAGTGGGACCAAGACTGGTGAGAGCAACATTTAGAACAACCAAAAACAAAATAAAATTACACATTATACAATGCTATGCCAACGATAAGGATGACTCAGTTAAAGATGATTTTTATAAACAGCTACAATGTCAGATGGATGCAAGACGAGCCAAGGATATTATAATCTTGATGGGAGACCTAAATGCTAAGGTAGGATCAGACAATAGAGGCTTCGAAGAGATTCTGGGAAAACATGGACTTTGAGATATAAACGAGAATGGAGAGATATTTGTGAATTTCTGCGCCCTTAATCAAATGAGCCTAGGAGGAACAATATTCCAACATAAAAGAATACACAAAGCTACATGGGTGTCACCAGATCAGAGAACGGAAAATCAAATTGATCACATATGTATTAATAATAAGTTTAAGTCATCCTTACAGGATGTAAAAGTATATAGAGGGGCAGATATAGCTTCTGATCATCATCTTCTGTTAGCCAAACTTAAAATTAAATTAAAAAGGTATACTACAACGAATAAGGGTAGAAAGTATTTCAATGTAGGGTTTCTTAAAGAACAAGGAATTAAAGATAAATTCGCAGTCACAATATCAAACAAATAACAAGTCCTCCAACAACTAGAAAATACAATAAATATAGAAGATCATTGGAAACAGGTAAAAAATATATGGAAAGAGACATGCGAAGAAACATTGGGGGAAAAGAGAATGCCAGAATAAGGCATGGATGACAGCAGAGACCCTGAATAAAATTAAAGAAAGAAAGAACAAGAAAGCAGACATAAATAAAAGCAAAACAAGAAGTAATAAAGCCAAGACACAGGAAGCTTACACAGAGGTGAACAAAGAAGTGAGAAGATGCATTAAAAGGGATAAGAGGAAATATATAGATGAACTAGCTAAAGAGGCAGAAGAAGCAGCAAATAAAGGGAATATGAAAGAACTGTACAACAGCCAAAGAAATTAGGAGGAAAATACAAACAGATCAACGCCTTTATCAAAGATAAGAAAGGAAATCTTCTTAGTAATATAAGGGAACAAATGGAGAGATGGAAAGAGCACTTTGAAGAACTTCTGAAAAGACCCGCTCAAATAATCCTCCAGATATACTACCAGCAGGAGAAGAGTTACACGTTAACTGCGGAAAACCAAGCAAAGAAGAAATAATGAAAGCCATCAAACTATTAAAAGATGGTAAAGCCACAGGACCAGATGAAATTCCTCCGGAAGCCATAGTAGTGATGGTGGCTGTGAACTCAACAGAAAAGTGGAATAACATGCACCGAAATACAATAGATTTGGCACCGACTTTGCACCAAAACGGTGCCAAAAAAAAAAAAATTATTTTTTCGAATTCGCGATTTTTTCGAACTTCATAATTTTTTGGGGGGAAAAATTTTGGGAAAAATTTTTTGGTGTTCGTCAGTTTGTCGAATCACTGAGAGCTTAACTCAGGTAAATTCAAAAGATCGTGTGCTAATCCGGTGATCGCGCTCCGGTGATCGCCTCTCGCTGTGTGTTATTTGTGAAAGAGTATATTTGTGTCGCCTCGCTCGTGTTAGATGAAAATGAAAGAGTATTTTAAAAGAGTATGTGAAAGTAAACAGAATTATTTAAAAAATATGTATTTGTGAAAGTAAACTCAGAATTATTAAAAAAAAACAGTCTCCCTTCAGGATTCGAACACGGGTCTACTACGTGACAGGGCAGGGGGCGGGTACTTGAGGAATGCTATTGTTAGAATCGCTTACAAGGAATCGTGGTCATTGTTAGGAAAATATGCTGACGGTCATTGTTAGGCTCCGTGTTTAGAGTTAGGTAGAGGCATGTAACTAGGGGTGGTATTGTTGTTATTTAAAATACTGGTAATTGGGACTGCGTGACAGGAGGCGACAAGCAATGACGTTGAAAGGTTAGCCGCAGGTAAATTCAATAGAGACTCTAATCCGTGTCCGGTGATCGCCTCGCTGTGTGTTATTTGTGAAAGAGTATTTTAAAAGAGTATGTGATAAATAAAAATTCAGAATTATTTAAAAAAATATGTATTTGTGAAAGTAAACTCAGAATTATTAAAAATAAAAAATAAAAAAATAAAAAAAAACAGTCTCCCTTCAGGATTCGAACACGGGTCTACTACGTGACAGGCCAGGCAACATGTAAAAAAAAAATGCTGACAAGCAATAACATTGAAAGGTTAGTTTTGTCGAACGGTCTCCTGTGTTTCTGAGAGCTTAACCGCAGGTAAATTCAATAGAGACTCGGTGCTAATCCGTGTCCGGTGATCGTCGCTCGCTGTGTGTTAGAAATTTGTGAAAGAGTATTTTAAATTCCGTTAGCCAACTCAGGTAGAACCCCGATTGAAAAGAAAACGGACTTATGTTAAAAATAGTAAAATATAAGTGGTCGTGTGTGTTATCGCTACCAACATCATCATGTGTCGTGTAGTAAGGTGTGCTAATATTAAATAGTGACGCTCGCTCTTTCTCATTCAATGTAAAGCAAAACAAAATTCTATATTTCACAATTTTATTAATACATCATATATATATATATATATATATATATATATATATATTACTGTCCGGATGCTGATAATTTTAACCGTCTGGGTTTCCTACACAACCGCCCTCCATTTTGACAAAACCTTGATCAAAGCTGGAATAGGTAATCGGTGACTTTGCTGAAACATCCTGGGCAGCCACACTGGCTGCCGGAGCTGTCGTCTGATTAACAAGAGTGAGGTCCCCTTGGTTAACAAAAAAGGGCGTGTAGTTGATGTTAGCATAAGCGTTTTCGAGACTGCCTTAACGCCATCTATAGACAATGGAACTACCCCCTCTGCCTTCATGTCCTATCATCATCATGTGCCACCCTCAACACCATCACCCCTTCATGTCCTATCATCATCAAGCCACACAAAGTATCAACCCCTTCATGGCCTATCATCATCATGTGCCACCCTCAACACTATCATCATCATGTGCCACCCTCAACACTATCATCATCATGCGCCACCCCCAACACCATCATCAAACCTTCATATCCCATCATCATCTTGTGCCCTACCATTAAATAGTGACTCTCTCTCTCTCTCTTTCTCTATCGCATATCCAAGCTAACTCAAGTAAAATAAAAATCATCACCAAGCCACACAAATTGACACATCATCATCATAGGCCACCCTCAACACTATCATCATCATGTGCCACCCTCACTCTCTCTCTCTCTCTCTCTCTCTCTCTCTCTATCGCATATCCAAGCTAACTCAAGTCAAATAAAAATCATCACCAAGCCACACAAATTGACACATCATCATCATGTGCCACCCTCAACACTATCATCATCATGCGCCACCCCCAACACCAGCCCTTCATGTCCTATCATCATGTGCCACCCTCAACACCATCATCAAACCTTCATGTCCTATCATCATCATGTGCCACCCTCAACATCAAACCTTCCGGCTTGGACGGAGGAACTGTTTTCCATCAGTCGAGTAAATGAAACAAACCCCGTTACATATGTGTTGAAAGACGATAAGGGCGATGAGATAGAGGGTCATTCTACACACCGAAAATTCAAAAAGTTGGAGACAAACTCATCATCCCTGCATGTCCTATCATCAACCCACACAAAGTATCAACAAGCGAAATTCTCTCTCTCTCTCTCTCTCTCTCACTCTCTCTCTTTCTCTCTCTCTCGCTCTGTCTCTCTCACATTCATGATAAACCAAAACAAAATAGGCTCATATTAAAAAAGTCGACCTAAAACCGTAAAATATTCCACTACAACACAGACCGCTAGACTGAACAGTACTATGAAAAATAAACGTCCGTGAATCAAGCGCGCTTATAACACTAAGTCTCACATCCGACTAGTTTAAATATAATCCGGTAAATCAAAGTTAGGAGGCAAGGGCAGAAACTTAGGAGGTAAGGGCAGAAACCAAAGAGGCAAGGTCAGAAAACAAGGAGGGAAGGTCAGAAATCTAAGAGGCAAGGGCAGAAACCAAAGAGACAAGGTTAGAAAACAAGGAGGGAGGGTCAGAAATCTAAGAGGCAAGGGCAGAAACCTAGGAGGCGAGGTCAGAAACCTAGGAGGCGAGGTCAGAAACCTAGAAGGCGAGGTCAGAAAACAAGGAGGGAAGGTCAGAAACCTAGGAGACATGGACAGAAAACTAGGAAGCAAAGGCTGAAAACCAAAGAGGCAAGGTCAGAAATCTAGGAAGCTGCATTAGAAAACAAGGAGGGAAGGTAAGAAACCTATCTACTTCCATACTGATACTAGTTAGACACATCGATCAGATAGTTACATCCAAATCGCAAACATTTTACCCCAGAACACAAAAATTTAGGGTCATACTCAAAAAGTCGACCTAAAAATCCCAAAAGCTACTCACATAGTCATACTAGTTAGACACAACGAGCAGGAAGGCTCCAATGTCACGTTGACATCAAATCTAGCGTCGCAAATATCGTCGTTATCGAGAGATTCGTAGCGAATCCAGACATCACCCTCTATTACATTGAAATAATTTAGCGGAAATTGTATCTCCACCAGTGCGATCTCATACTGCGTCGAAAATTGCCTCCAGCGTTCTCTAACATTGCCTCGATCGTTCTTTAACATTACCTCCAGCGTTCTCTAACATTGCTTCGATCGTTCGTTAACATTGCCTCCAGCGTTCTCTAACATTGCCTCCAGCGTTCTCTAACATTGCCTCCAGCGTTCTCTAACATTGCCTCCAGCGTTCTCTAACATTGCCTCCAGCGTTCTCTAACATTGCCTCCAGCGTTCTATAACATTGCCTCCAGCGTTCTCTAACATTGCCTCGATCGTTCGTTAACATTGCCTCCAGCGTTCTCTAACATTGCCTCCAGCGTTCTCTAACATTGCCTCCAGCGTTCTCTAACATTGCCTCCAGCGTTCTCTAACATTGCCTCCAGCGTTCTATAACATTGCCTCCAGCGTTCTCTAACATTACCTCGAGCGTTCTCTAACATTGCCTCGATCGTTCTTTAACATTGCCTCGATCGTTCTTTAACATTGCCTCCAGTGTTCTCTTCACAAGTTTCGTAAGGGAAACATTTGTCGTACTGGGAGAAAAACTCGTTTACCCTATCCATTTTAACGACCCCTTCTAATGATGACTCGCTGAGTGCCAAGTACAGACTATCTGTATCCATTTCACAGAGTCGAAAGTCGGACCTCTCTACGAATCTATCCAGGAAGTCATAGTAAAATTCAGTTTGGCACAATGCACCAATAGACATCCCCATACCAAAAATTTACTTTGATAATCACTTTTATGATTGATACGCCCCTTACGAAGGCTGATTGTTACGCCCCTTACGAAGGCTGATTGTTACGCCCCTTACGAAGGTGCATTGTGCCAAACTGGTGCGCGTGTCAAACTTGTGCATGTTTTTGCACGGTGCAAATCTGGTGCGGTTTTGGTGTAACTTTTAGATGAATGTGGGAGTAGCTTTTTATGGTTTTGAGGTCGACTTTTTGAGTATGTGCCTAAATTTTTGTGATCTCAGAGATGAAATGTGTTAGACGAATGACAGGAAACAGTCTGAGAGATAAGCTCAGAAATGAAGAACTGAGAAGAAAGTTAGGAATAGCCCCCATCATTGCCTCTTAGGTTTCTGCCCTTGCCTCTTAGGTTTCTGCCCTTGCCTCCTATGTTTCTGACCTTGTCTCCTAGGTTTCTGACCTTGCCTCCTAGGTTTCTGCCTACATTTTTGTGATCTGGTGGTAATATTTTTCTCGGCCTATGGGAAGACCTTGACGAATTTGGGGAAACATGTGAACGTGACCTATGTTAAAGAGGGGGCCAATACAACAAAGTTGGTAATTAACCCCCCTGTTTAAAACCATGACGCCTATTGGTGAAGACCTGTATGAGGTGTCGCTTGGAAATCGAAGTATCCTGTGGGATCTTCCTTCACAGCTTGGTTTTTTCGTCTACCAGTACACCAAATTGGGAATGTTGGAATTTTACTATGACTTCCTGGATAGATTCGTAGAGAGGTCCGACTTTCGACTCTGTGAAATGGATACAGATAGTCTGTACTTGGCACTCAGCGAGTCATCATTAGAAGGGGTCGTTAAAATGGATAGGGTAAACGAGTTTTTCTCCCAGTACGACAAATGTTTCCCTTACGAAACTTGTGAAGAGAACACTGGAGGCAATGTTAAAGAACGATCGAGGCAATGTTAAAGAACGATCGAGGCAATGTTAGAGAACGCTCGAGGTAATGTTAGAGAACGCTGGAGGCAATGTTATAGAACGCTGGAGGCAATGTTAGAGAACGCTGGAGGCAATGTTAGAGAACGCTGGAGGCAATGTTAGAGAACGCTGGAGGCAATGTTAGAGAACGCTGGAGGCAATGTTAACGAACGATCGAGGCAATGTTAGAGAACGCTGGAGGCAATGTTATAGAACGCTGGAGGCAATGTTAGAGAACGCTGGAGGCAATGTTAGAGAACGCTGGAGGCAATGTTAGAGAACGCTGGAGGCAATGTTAGAGAACGCTGGAGGCAATGTTAGAGAACGCTGGAGGCAATGTTAACGAACGATCGAAGCAATGTTAGAGAACGCTGGAGGTAATGTTAAAGAACGATCGAGGCAATGTTAGAGAACGCTGGAGGCAATTTTCGACGCAGTATGAGATCGCACTGGTGGAGATACAATTTCCGCTAAATTATTTCAATGTAATAGAGGGTGATGTCTGGATTCGCTACGAATCTCTCGATAACGACGATATTTGCGACGCTAGATTTGATGTCAACGTGACATTGGAGCCTTCCTGCTCGTTGTGTCTAACTAGTATGACTATGTGAGTAGCTTTTGGGATTTTTAGGTCGACTTTTTGAGTATGACCCTAAATTTTTGTGTTCTGGGGTAAAATGTTTGCGATTTGGATGTAACTATCTGATCGATGTGTCTAACTAGTATCAGTATGGAAGTAGATAGGTTTCTTACCTTCCCTCCTTGTTTTCTAATGCAGCTTCCTAGATTTCTGACCTTGCCTCTTTGGTTTTCAGCCTTTGCTTCCTAGTTTTCTGTCCATGTCTCCTAGGTTTCTGACCTTCCCTCCTTGTTTTCTGACCTCGCCTCCTAGGTTTCTGACCTCGCCTCCTAGGTTTCTGACCTCGCCTCCTAGGTTTCTGCCCTTGCCTCTTAGATTTCTGACCCTCCCTCCTTGTTTTCTAACCTTGTCTCTTTGGTTTCTGCCCTTGCCTCTTAGATTTCTGACCTTCCCTCCTTGTTTTCTGACCTTGCCTCTTTGGTTTCTGCCCTTACCTCCTAAGTTTCTGCCCTTGCCTCCTAACTTTGATTTACCGGATTATATTTAAACTAGTCGGATGTGAGACTTAGTGTTATAAGCGCGCTTGATTCACGGACGTTTATTTTTCATAGTACTGTTCAGTCTAGCGGTCTGTGTTGTAGTGGAATATTTTACGGTTTTAGGTCGACTTTTTTAATATGAGCCTATTTTGTTTTGGTTTATCATGAATGTGAGAGAGACAGAGCGAGAGAGAGAGAAAGAGAGAGAGTGAGAGAGAGAGAGAGAGAGAGAATTTCGCTTGTTGATACTTTGTGTGGGTTGATGATAGGACATGCAGGGATGATGAGTTTGTCTCCAACTTTTTGAATTTTCGGTGTGTAGAATGACCCCTCTATCTCATCGCCCTTATCGTCTTTCAACACATATGTAACGGGGTTTGTTTCATTTACTCGACTGATGGAAAACAGTTCCTCCGTCCAAGCCGGAAGGTTTGATGTTGAGGGTGGCACATGATGATGATAGGACATGAAGGTTTGATGATGGTGTTGAGGGTGGCACATGATGATAGGACATGAAGGGCTGGTGTTGGGGGTGGCGCATGATGATGATAGTGTTGAGGGTGGCACATGATGATGATGTGTCAATTTGTGTGGCTTGGTGATGATTTTTATTTGACTTGAGTTAGCTTGGATATGCGATAGAGAGAGAGAGAGAGAGAGAGAGAGAGAGTGAGGGTGGCACATGATGATGATAGTGTTGAGGGTGGCCTATGATGATGATGTGTCAATTTGTGTGGCTTGGTGATGATTTTTATTTTACTTGAGTTAGCTTGGATATGCGATAGAGAAAGAGAGAGAGAGTCACTATTTAATGGTAGGGCACAAGATGATGATGGGATATGAAGGTTTGATGATGGTGTTGGGGGTGGCGCATGATGATGATAGTGTTGAGGGTGGCACATGATGATGATAGTGTTGAGGGTGGCACATGATGATGATAGGCCATGAAGGGGTTGATACTTTGTGTGGCTTGATGATGATAGGACATGAAGGGGTGATGGTGTTGAGGGTGGCACATGATGATGATAGGACATGAAGGCAGAGGGGGTAGTTCCATTGTCTATAGATGGCGTTAAGGCAGTCTCGAAAACGCTTATGCTAACATCAACTACACGCCCTTTTTTGTTAACCAAGGGGACCTCACTCTTGTTAATCAGACGACAGCTCCGGCAGCCAGTATGGATGCCCAGGATGTTTCAGCAAAGTCACCAATTACCTATTCCAGCTTTGATCAAGGTTTTGTCAAAATGGAGGGCGGTTGTGTAGGAAACCCAGACGGTTAAAATTATCAGCATCCGGACAGTAATATATATATATATATATATATATATATATATATATATATGATGTATTAATAAAATTGTGAAATATAGAATTTTGTTTTGCTTTACATTGAATGAGAAAGAGCGAGCGTCACTATTTAATATTAGCACACCTTACTACACGACACATGATGATGTTGGTAGCGATAACACACACGACCACTTATATTTTACTATTTTTAACATAAGTCCGTTTTCTTTTCAATCGGGGTTCTACCTGAGTTGGCTAACGGAATTTAAAATACTCTTTCACAAATTTCTAACACACAGCGAGCGACGATCACCGGACACGGATTAGCACCGAGTCTCTATTGAATTTACCTGCGGTTAAGCTCTCAGAAACACAGGAGACCGTTCGACAAAACTAACCTTTCAATGTTATTGCTTGTCAGCATTTTTTTTTTACATGTTGCCTGGCCTGTCACGTAGTAGACCCGTGTTCGAATCCTGAAGGGAGACTGTTTTTTTTTATTTTTTTATTTTTTATTTTTAATAATTCTGAGTTTACTTTCACAAATACATATTTTTTTAAATAATTCTGAATTTTTATTTATCACATACTCTTTTAAAATACTCTTTCACAAATAACACACAGCGAGGCGATCACCGGACACGGATTAGAGTCTCTATTGAATTTACCTGCGGCTAACCTTTCAACGTCATTGCTTGTCGCCTCCTGTCACGCAGTCCCAATTACCAGTATTTTAAATAACAACAATACCACCCCTAGTTACATGCCTCTACCTAACTCTAAACACGGAGACTAACAATGACCGTCAGCATATTTTCCTAACAATGACCACGATTCCTTGTAAGCGATTCTAACAATAGCATTCCTCAAGTACCCGCCCCCTGCCCTGTCACGTAGTAGACCCGTGTTCGAATCCTGAAGGGAGACTGTTTTTTTTAATAATTCTGAGTTTACTTTCACAAATACATATTTTTTAAATAATTCTGTTTACTTTCACATACTCTTTTAAAATACTCTTTCATTTTCATCTAACACGAGCGAGGCGACACAAATATACTCTTTCACAAATAACACACAGCGAGAGGCGATCACCGGAGCGCGATCACCGGATTAGCACACGATCTTTTGAATTTACCTGAGTTAAGCTCTCAGTGATTCGACAAACTGACGAACACCAAAAAATTTTTCCCAAAATTTTTCCCCCCAAAAAAATTATGAAGTTCGAAAAAATCGCGAATTCGAAAAAATAATTTTTTTTTTTTGGCACCGTTTTGGTGCAAAGTCGGTGCAAAGTCGGTGCCAAATCTATTGTATTTCGGTGCATGTTATTCCACTTTTCTGTTGAGTTCACAGCCACCATCACTACTAGCCATCAAAGCAGATATTAACACCTCTACCAAGATGTTACATGATCTATTGGATAAAATTTGGGAGAGGGAAGAAATACCTAAAGACTGGAGAGAAGGTTATATGATCAAACTACCAAAGAAAGGAAGTTTACAGGAGTGCACAAATTATAGGGGAATTACGCTACTATCAGTGCCAAGAAAAATATTAGGCAGAATCATTCTGGAGAGACTAAAAGAGGCTATAGAGAAACACTTGAGAGATGAACAAGCAGGTTTTAGGAAGAACATATCATGTGCTGATCAAATAACTACTCTACTTATAATAGTTGAACAAAGTTTAGAACTAAAATCCCCACTTTATATTGGATTCATAGATTACGAAAAGGCATTTGATAGTTTAGATAGAAGAATGCTTTGGAAGTTGCTGAGTCATTACGGAATCCCCATAAAGTTTATTAACCTGATAAAAACAATGTATGAAGGAACACAATGTAGTGTGGTGCATGAAGGACAGCTTTCAGAAGCATTTGAAATAAGAACAGGAGTAAGGCAATGATGCCTTCTGTCTCCATTTCTCTTTCTACTGGCCATAGATTGGATTATGAAAATAACTCAAAACAACAGAAATGGGATCCAGTGGTCACTGCCCAAACAACTTGATGATTTAGACTTTGCTGATGACATAGCTCTTATATCACACAGCCATCAACAGATGCAGGATAAAATGAGTATATTAGATGAGAGATCACAACAGCTAGGACTAAAGATTAATAGAGATAAGACCAACATTATGAGAATTAATGCAGTTGGCAATAACCAAATAAAACTAGGAGAAATACCTCTACTAGACGTACAATATTACATATATCTGGGCAGTAATATAGATAAAGAGGGAGGAACAGAAAATGATACCAAAATAAGAATATCAAAAGCAAGAGGAGCTTTCATTGCACTGGGAAACATATGGAAATCCAAAGAAATTAGGCTAAATACAAAAATAAAAATTTTCAACTCAAATGTTAAGTCGGTCCTATTATATGGCTGTGAAACATGGAGACTAACAAAATTGACAATCACGAAGGTACATACTTTCAATAATGGATGATTGCGTAGAATAAAGGGATGGAAATGGCAGGACAAAGTCACAAACATAGAATTATGGAAATGTACCGGTCAAATACCAGTGTATAAAGAGATACAGCGTAGACGATGGTGATGGATAGGGGACACACTACGGAAGCCAACTGAGAATATTACACAACAGGCCCTTTTTTGGAATCCCCAGGGGAAAAGACAAAGAGGAAGACCAAGAAATTCTTGGAGAAGACAGATCGAAGCAGAGATGAAGATGATGGGGAAGACATGGAATGATCTTAAAAGAATTGCAAAAAACAGAACGACTTGGAAAGTGTTTGTTGAAGACCTATGCTCCACTGGGAGCTAAAAAGGTAGAAGACAAGGCTCCGAGGTTCACCCAGCCTCTAAAAATGGGTACCAGAGATTTTTCTGGGAAGTAAAGGCGGTATGGCGTGATACCAACCACATCACCCAAAAATGCGCCGTGGTCATAGAAAAATATGGTCACCAACACCTTGTCCCATACGTCTAACAAGGCGTGGATGTAATCTTTCCTGCTTCACGTTTCTCTCCTCTTGTATTGATAATAATGTGCCAGGAGCGTGGCAGATTTAGTGGGCGTTAACTTGAAACTGTATTAGAAATTATATAGCCTGCATTCACTTAGGCTGTCAACACAGACAATAAGAACTATTCCGCCTGACACTACTAGGAGCTAAGACCTTCTGTGGACAGACAACTCCATAGTGTCGTGGAAAGAACTATAATTCTTGTCATCTTAAATTGTAGCTGATGAGTTATAAGTAAAAGACCACATTTTAGGAACGTAGTCCTGTGTGTAATAATTGCAACAAGACAGAAAAATGGTTGCAAACTCGACACAATTAGTCAATCACAGTCTAATAAGTAAAATAAAAGTGGTGCGTATTAAACTACAATACATACAATATGTAGAGAGTAATATTTCCTGAAGAAAAAAATTACTGTATAAACATATTTATTGTGTTGTTATATTTCATGAGTTTGATTCTCAAAGAAAAAATATAATTTCATTATTTTAATGAACTTTGACTTAAAAATATGTACAGACCTTTGTTATTTCATGAAACAATTGAGCTAGTTCTGTGTAGACTTTTGTTATTTCATGAAACAACTGAGCTAGTTCTGTGTAGACTTTTGTTATTTCATGAAACAACTGAGCTAGTTCTGTGTAGACTTTTGTTATTTCATGAAACAACTGAGCTAGTTCTGTGTAGACTTTTGTTATTTCATGAAACAACTGAGCTAGTTCTGTGTAGACTTTTGTTATTTCATGAAACAACTGAGCTAGTTCTGTGTAGACTTTTGTTATTTCATGAAACAACTAAGCTAGTTCTGTGTAGACTTTTGTTATTTCATGAAACAACTGAGCTAGTTCTGTGTACATACCAACGTTAATACATTCTCTTGAATGTTTTATTTCAGAGTAACTTAGACTCTTCATAGATGTAGATGTTTGGCTAGAACCTCCTGCACGACTAGTGGGCCGTCTGTCCAGCAGTAGACGAGCTTGTTCATTATGTAATTGCTTGACCTGTCAACCTAGTAGTCTAGTTTGTTTTTGTTCCAACCAGGCAGTATCAAAAGCTCACGTCTTTTTGGGGGCATAAAAGTGCCGGATCAATCATGAATGTATTTTTATGATCAATTTGTAGGTTTGCGCAAACTCAAAGACAATAAATAAATACGGAGAGATACTTTATCTAAATTATAGTTTAGCTCTAAATGTGAATGTAGTAATAAAACTACAGGGAAAGGTTATTTATAGAGTTAGTGATTGTCGGTAGGGGGTGTGGGATGTAAGTGAACAAAGAAATCATCAAGAAGATTTAGAGCAACAGCTAGTACAGGTCTCCTACACTATGGGAGGTTTGCACTTTTCCCAAGTAATAATTTATCTGCAAAAATGAGCAAACCTTTGCCAGTTGTTTCTTTAAAGTTGAGGTTGTAAAACTACTTTTCTCACTAATTATCAGTTACCGACCCTGGTATTTGTTTGGTTTATTATTTATATTATTATTATTACTATTATTATTACTATTATTATTACTATTATTATTAGTGTCTAAAGAGGGGCTGCGGTATGTTTTTAATGCGAATCAAACAGAGATATATGACAGAACAGAAAATTTAATTTTTGCTTAAAAGGAAAAATAAAGAGTCTTATATTCGTTTAGAGAAAAACTTGAAATTAAATAGGTCATTGAAAAAAAAAAACATTACAATTGGGTGAAGGTCAAGTATTTGGTATTTGAAAGAAAGACGTGAGGTTCTGATACTGAGAGAAGACTGCTGGAATTAATGACTGCTTCTTTCGTTTCTCAGGACGATAAGAAAGGTGGTCGCGCAGCCAGAGCGACATCCAACGTGTTTGCCAAGTTGTCTAAAAAGACGATGCAGGAAATGAAGGAGGTAGGATAGAGAGGTTGAGTAACTGTTGAGTAGACACAAATCACGAACCGAGTAACTTTACTTTCAGACAAAGAGAGCTCAGCGGGCACCATCTAATGTGTTAGCCTCGTTCCGGCAGTCTCAGGTGCAGGAGTTTAAGGAGGTCAGGAAACCCTCATATACTCTCAATCCCAAATAAAACGTATTGATTGTTATTTCAAGCGCTTGTCTACTAAGATGCAATGAGACTGTTCCTGCTATATAATCGCCTGACTGGTGACTGACTTGTCAAGAGTGACGTGGATTTTGCTTGCGTTCTCATTTGTTTTAACAAGAGTTTTTTTTTCTTGTTTTTCTTGCGCCTTTTGGCGCTTGTTCTTTGCAGTGAATATCTCAAAATGTCATCATCATATCCTTAATGTAGCGCCTCCCCAACCACACACACACACAAATACGCATACACATAACCATCCAAAGACTATCGTTCTCGGCAATTTGGTGACGCCCAAAGATCACCATTTGAAATATTGAATATCCAAAATCATGATCAATCTTGTAGACTGGAGATAACAATAAATGAATATTATTATGGAGGGATAGCTTCCGAGGTGATATATCGGGATATGGAGGGATAACTTCCGAGGTGATAGATCAGCGAATGGAGGGATAACTTCCGAGGTGATAGATCAGCGAATGGAGGGATAGCTTCCGAGGTGATATATCGGGATATGGAGGGATAGCTTCCGAGGTGACAGATCAGCGAATGGAGGGATAGCTTCCGAGGTGATAGATCAGCGAATGGAGGGATAGCTTCCGAGGTGATAGATCAGCGAATGGAGGGATAGCTTCCGAGGTGATAGATCAGCGAATGGAGGGATAGCTTCCGGGGTGATAGATCAGGATATGGAGGGATAGCTTCCGAGGTGATAGATCAGCGAATGGAGGGATAGCTTCCGAGGTGATAGATCAGCGAATGGAGGGATAGCTTCCGAGGTGATAGATCAGCGAATGGAGGGATAGCTTCCGAGGTGATAGATCAGCGAATCATTTCAGGGGAAGATGTATGTTTTTAACACTCGAGAAAAATCACAAATAATAAAAAACAACACAAAAAACAAAGAACAATAGATGGTCCAAAGCATAATCGAACTCGTACTCCTTGGCAAATCACCTTGCCCCGGGAACCAAACGCTAGAGAAAATGGCCGGCTAGGCTATCTATAAAGATAGCTATCATTGTCGATGTCTTTCACGCATGTGTGCTCGTAACTATAGCATAGGGTTATGAACACAATACAGCTTGACCCGGTATGGCAACACATCCAGACATCGTTGACTCTTGAGCTCCGACTTTCGAAATGTCAGAGTTAACTCTCTTATTGCGCTCATTATGTGAATAAATACATCACAAACACAGGTTCTGATCTTAATCACAAATATGTCACTTCATATTGTGCAACATATGGTTAGGGCGCTGGCCTCATAGTCCAGTTACTATAGGGTTGTTCACTGTCTCATTGATTCTTTCAACACTGGCTTACACAATCGCGTAGATTCGGTGAAACAGAGCACTGGCCTTCCTCCCTCTCCCACACAAGTTACAGAATAATGCGGGGATAACATACTGCAAGGTTATACTTCCCTTTCGCTAGCCACGATAAAATACTGCAAGGTTATACTTCCACCTTCGCTAGCCACGATAAAATACTGCAAGGTTATACTTCCACCTTCGCTAGCCACGATAACATACTGCAAGGTTATACTTCCCTTTCGCTAGCCACGATAAAATACTGTTAAGTTATACTTCCCTTTCGCTAGCCACGATAAAATACTGTTAAGTTATACTTCCCTCTTTCCTTCTTCTAACCATATACAAAACATGAAACTTATCTTCTATTTGCTGCTGTCATGGTATGTCGAATACTTGCTGTATGTCGTCCATGTTTTTTATTTTAACTTTTGATCATTTCTGTTGTTGCATTGTTTCCCACTTTTCAGTTTTGCCATGTTGATAATGATTAATTTTCATCTTCTTCGTTTTCTTTCAATTGTTGCATTCATTATTTAGTTTTGGCTTTTTTAAAAATATAATTTCAAATTGTTTACTTTCTTTTATACATTGAAATGAGAAGGTTTACTTTCTCTTACGAAAATATGATCATTAACCATTCACTTATTATCATAATTGTGTCTCTGCTTAACTGAGTTTCTTCCATCAACTATGATACATGATTTAGGAAATGGTGAGATATGACTCATTGTTCTTTGTTAGCTGTCTTTAATGTGTTTTAGCATCCATACCTTTCTTCCCCTACAAACATCTTGTCATCTTCTACATTACTGAATATATGTTCTCCAGTTGCTGCATCATGGCTCCCCCATTATCAAGGCTTGACTTCTGCTAAACGTATTACGACTAGCATTTTTGCACAGCTTCACAAATGCCTGATAAAATACAGAACTATTGTTTCTATTTTATGTAGACAAGTTGCCAATAACCGAGCTATTTGTCTCCAGTGAGCAGCTACACTTAAATAGTTGCCGTTCTTGGTTAATTCGCGGTATTCTTTATGATTTGTTCGGCTTCACCTTCACGATGTGTATACTCTAAAGGTCAAAAGTGTAGATCTTTTGGAACGAACAAAAACCTTGGCCTGTTTATTTTTGAACGAAACTAATCGTTTCTAATATTTCTAACTTTTCGGCTCAAACGCCCTCATCAGTTTAAAACTGGCTTCACTTAATTCCTCACAAGCATGTTAATTGCTTTATCGTGCACACAAATGTTCAAGGACATCATTAACGAACGAGGCGAGATGCCAGTGAAATGTGTCACGTCCAGCCTCACAAACGAGCATGTCCTAACTAGCTAATCAATCAAACTACACATAAATTGTGTCAAACATGAATAATGACTCTACCCTTCACCAACATCAAACATAATCTCCATACTGACTAAACCCTACCAGATGTTTGGTGTTGTCGAAGTGTGACTCTCTAACAAACGTTTATTTTATGTAGGCATGATTGGTAATCATTACATTGTGTGTAAGCAAATAAATTAAGGTTTAAGTGTTTTTTTCTTATCGTTTTTGTTTAAACTGAGAACTCTTCTTTCTCTGAAGGTAAGTTATTAAGGAGAAGGTAGGCATTGTTGTCACGTGTTAATAACAAGATAAGCATAGCTGTCACGTGGTGATAACACGATAAGCATAGTTGTCACGTGTTGATAACAGGCTAAGCATAGTTGTTACGTGTTGATAACAATATGGTCATAGTTGTCACGTGTTGATAACAAGATAAGCATAGTTGTCACGCGTTGATAACAAGAGCGGCATAGGTATCGCGTGTTGATAATAAGCAGACCGCTTGAGGACTAATAAATCGCAACCCACTGGATAAGTTAGACATACATTCACACATAAGACAAACAATACATTCTAGTGAATGTTCAAACGTACACGATCCTGGCATTCCCCCACCCCCCTTTTTTTTTTCTCGGGACGGATTTCAGGACTGGCTGGTTAATCCGAGCAGAACAACATGGATGGCACATACATGTAAACACAATAATTAGGTAGTTTCTCAAATATTTGTTGAATTGTATTTAATGTTGATTTTTTTCTGGCATTGATTGTTACTAGTTCCGTCGGTTAATCATACATTGACTGTCATAGTTACAATCAGGCATTAGAGATACATCTGAGAACGTCGTCTTCATATATTTATGGACTAATCATCGGTTCAGAAATAATGGATGTTCACAGACACTGTGACCTCAAATTAGGATTGGACGAATACCTCATCACGTGACTTCATAGTCACATCACGTGGCTTTTAAGATGCTATTTAATATTTCAAACATGAATTTCACAAATAAGAGATTCATCGATGGGTGGTGCCAGCAAATGAAGTCATAGCAGCCGATTAATTGTTGTATATAGCCATAGTGATCAGCGAACCAGAGTTGATCAAGACTCTCCTTATCTTTCCGTCCTAGTCTAAAACACAGGCCGACCAGCATAGAAGGAATCGAAAAGGGAAGAAAGAAACTCTTCTTTAAAAATGTCGATGTAGAGGAGAAAAATAGACAAGATTGACAGCTTTGTTGTAATTTGTAGGTCAGCTTAGCAAGTGATAGGATAGTCTCAGGATAGTTGGTGGTGTACGTGGAAAAATGCAAGACAGCATCAAGCTGACATAACGGTTCACAGGTTCCCTGGGATGTGAGAAATATGAAATATTATTGGCGATAAGATAGTTATAGACATCTTGCTCTGTTACGACTTTATGATTGCCATGTTACTGTGCAAAGATCTATAGTACAGGGAGCTATAGAGCTATATCGATGTTTGTTATTGTTCTGTACAACATTATTGTTTGTCACGTCCAAACGTTTTCCATGTTTCATTATTGCGCAACATTGGTTGTAAAATTCTTGACATACATTATCTTTCACGTTCTTATCAAACATTATTTGTCACGTCGTTATCCAACATTATTTGTCACGTCGTTATCCAACATTATTTGTCACGTCGTTATCCAACATTAATTGTCACGTCGTTATCCAACATTATTTATCATGTCCTTATCCAACATTATTAGACACGGTTTCGTCCAACATTATTTGTCACCTTCTTGTCAAACATTATTAGTCACGGTTTCGTCCAACATTATTTGTCACGTCCTTATCTAATATTATTTGTCACGATCTCGTCCAACATTATTAGTCACGGTTTCGTCCAACATTATTTGTCACCTTCTTGTCAAACATTATCACGTCCAACATCATTGCTTGTCACAATCTGCTACAAACATATTGCCTGCTGCTGTCAACAAAAACCGTTTTGTTTGCCGTCTCCTATAATAAACCTTCTCGTTATACTACAGTACACAATCTATTTGTCATGTCTTGTCACAACTCTGTTGTTTGTAACGCCCCAATACAAGCGTTATATTTACTACTTTCATGACAAATAAATACACTATGTCGCTATTTACTAAGCACTGACCTGTGTTTTTGCACATTTGTTTTTAATTGACGACTTTTCGATACCTTTGTTGCCCCCCGTCGCCCCCCTTTTTGTCATGCTCTGACACCACAGGCGTTTACCATGATCGATCAGAACCGTGACGGCATCATTGACATTGAGGACCTCAAGGACATGTACTCTAACCTGGGTAAGTGCACGTACCATTATCTGCATTAACAATTACGCCCCTTGACATATTCAACAACACTGCAAACAGACATGATACAGGAAGCGTACATGTATTTTAACTGAGTTATGTTTGTATATCCACGGAACTGTTTCAATACAATTTGGAATTACCCATTAACGCTCCACCACTTTTCAAAGCATTTCCCAAAATGCATCGGAGAATTCTATTCACAAGGTCGCTCCGTGCACGTCCATCCTGACTGCACTGGCAATGATTCCAAAAACTCCTTAGGCGCCTCTTACGACATGAGTGGCAGATAACATTCTACTCTGCCCCCCCCCCAACATGAGGGGGAGGGGGGCCCACACGGGACAGATTTAACTGAATGCCCTGCCAGAATGTTTACTTTTTTAGCAGAATGTGTTATCACACAAATTTCTAGCGGTAAGGCGCTGTGCCGTAAGGTAACTGTTCCATCTTTTTGGAGCCGACTAAATTTTAAATATTTTACAGTCCCCGTTCGTGATCTATCCGAAAAAAGTTCAAATACCTGTATCCCTGTATCATGTTTGGATGTCTCTTGTCTCGGGGTTTCACCCTAGCAATAACTCTCTGTTTATTTATTATGATCACGTTCAGTTTAAGTAACGGATGCACTCTAACTCCGCTTAACTCTTAGATCCTCAAACGAGGATAGCCTTATTTAATGCCACTTTATGTTGAATTATAGCAATAGATCGTAACATGTCCCATATGGCGTAATATGCAGAAACAAATAGCTGTTATGTTCAACGCGCTTTCCGTTTGTTATCTTTGCAATAATCACCTCTTGTTTGTACTAAAATGCATCTTTTATCACAAACTTTATTTTGATTAAACTTATCAAACAGCAAAACATCAATCTTCTAGCCACGTTTCAATTGTTTTAGCGTTTCATTAAAGTCAGTGACATACATGCACGTATATATGTGTGTCTGTTTTCTCTTGTCCAATCAAATTGATCTTCACACGAGGTACTTTCGTGGAGCTTGAAGGTTATTTTCTCCGAGTGGTTTATCTTATCTAAAAAGAGTACTACAAAACTGCTATTTTATTTTTCAGATGTTTACTGTGTTTTGTTTACAACTGCCTAAAATAATTACTTTTCTTTGTAACAAAATGTTTAATTGGCACACCTTCCATCTTCTCATACTTTATCTTGATCACCCTTTCTCTGTGTTTGTATATGAAGTTCTCGATCACCATTTATTACATTTGACTTTATTATTTCCTTTGCTCTGAACCATTTGGTGAAATCCTATTTTGATTATAATTGGTTCTTTTTTTATGTACTTTTTATGTTGGCAAATGTTTAGTTCCATATTTTTTATTGTTGTGCTTACTGTCAGGTAATTTTGTTTTGTTTTATGTTACATCCATTTGTTTTTCTTCAAGTTATCCTCTGTAATAGTGTAAGCTTCAGATTGTAATTCTCTGCAGAGGGCACTGAAGCAGGCCCCCGGTCATGTACTACAAGACTACACCGCCCTCTATGGCAAGAGAATGAAAGTATGACAAAAGAAGCAATCCTGCATGACGTAATTGTTTGGAAACAGCGAATGCATCAATTTGACCGTCCATTTTTGTGACTTTTGCAAGTCTAAATGTGCACTAGATGGCAACGGTTGAAGGGAGAGAGAAAACCCCTCAATGTTTGTCCTTGGATGTGGTAAAGATGTGAGCAGTTTTCTGATGTTCTACAGATGTACACAGACTGTCGTTGGTTTATGTAAACACATGCGAAGGTTTGTTACCAATTAACTGATTATGTATGTATCCCCTTGCAGGCCGTATCCCTCCAGACTCCGAGCTGAATGAGATGCTGAAAGAAGCGCCGGGACCACTCAATTTTACCATGTTTCTAAACCTGTTCGGCGAGAAGCTCAGCGGTATGTATGTTTCTATGTACATAGATGTGAGATTCTGGTAGCACTATGTGTTTGTGTACACAGATATGAGTTTTTTGTAGCAGGTGTTGTGCGTGTATGTTTATCTGTGTACACAGATATGAGTTTCTGGTAGCACGCCTGTATATGTGTTTGTGTACGCAAATGTGAGTCTCTGGTAACAATCATGTATGTGTGTATCTGTGTACACAAATGTGAGTTTCTTGCAAGACGCGTGTAAAGCGAAGACATTATGTCTGAGTATGTGTGTATATGTGTACACAAAGTTGTAGTACACGTGCTTTACAATTAATATTGATCTGGCTTTGGTTGGAAGCCTTGGTGGCGTTTATGCCCTCGCATAGCGACCACGTTGATCAGGGTTCAGTTCCCTGAAGCTGAGATTTGTATTTGTTTAAACACCTTCTGAATGCAGTTCCCTGAGATTTTCTCTGAAAAAGTTGGTCGACTTGACCTAATACTGATCCCGTTATTAATACCTCAATGGCTACTGAGATGCTATGTGCACTAACGCTGTATATCCTACAAGTATTGAAAGGTCGCTTGTTGACCAGACTGGTCCGGGTTCGATCCCCAAAAGTTTTGGATCTTTTCCGGACCGACAAGGCTTCGGGGACCACCTAGCCTCTAAAAATGGGTACCTGACATTTTTCTGGGAAGTAAAGGCGACCTGGTGTGATACCGACTACATCACCCAAAAATGTGCCGTGGTCATAGAAAAATATGGTCACTAACACCATATCCCCCATACTCCCATCAAGGCGTGGAGGGAACTTTTACTTTACTTTTATTGATAGGTACCTTTAACTAATATTTTTTTTTAATAACTCAAACCTGAACCCAAACTGACCGTTGTCAGCATCACACTACCAGACGCTACTTGTGATTTGTCCAGCTGTAGACCAGGTATAAACTTCAACGTCGTTTGACATCTTTACTGTTCTTATCTCCTTCAGGAACCGACCCCGAGGACACCATCAAGCAAGCCTTTTCCATGTTCGATGCTGACGGCAAAGGATTCATCCCAGAGGAATAGTCAGTATCAATTTTGTGTACATTATTTTTTGTTTACATGAATCTCTAGACGTAAACATGTGAACATAATCTCTACAGATCACGTGTGGCAAAATCTTATACTTTTCAACGTTTCCTGTTTGCATTTCTCCGTGCCAACGCCAGAATCGTTATTGTTTGTTCAGTTTTGAATAGACATCACCATTGACGACGTCTAGTCTTAATTAAACGAGAAACTTCCACAACAAACATCAGAGGCTGTGGTATAGGAATGTCGAAACAGCCATTTTAACAAGAAAAAATATATACTCGCATGAAAGGAGAGAACATCTGAAAAAAAAACAGAAAAATAAAAAGCTATATTTACTCAACATGTAAGGAGAGAACAACAGTGCCAAAATAAGTGAAAAGGTTTAGTATGGAATGTAGAGAATAAACAGTACAAACATAAGGAGAAAAGAAGTTTATTATAGAATGTAGAGAATAAACAGTGCCAACATAAGGAGAAAAGAAATTTATTATAGAATGTAGAGAATAAACAGTACAAACATAAGGAGAAAAGAAGTTTATTATAGAATGTAGAGAATAAACAGTACAAACATAAGGAGAAAAGAAGTTTATTATAGAATGTAGAGAATAAACAGTGCCAACATAAGGAGAAAAGAAATTTATTATAGAATGTAGAGAATAAACAGTACAAACATAAGGAGAAAAGAAGTTTATTATAGAATGTAGAGAATAAACAGTACAAACATAAGGAGAAAAGAAGTTTATTATAGAATGTAGAGAATAAACAGTGACAACATAAGGAGAATAGTTTAATATAGAATGGAGAGAACAAACATCACAAACGTAATTAAAATAAAAGAAGGCCAGAAATATTCGTTGGACACGTACTCAGGCAGAATGGCCAACAAATCATATAATGACAAGAGGAAACATTTATGGCAAGAGATGCCTAAGATGGCTAATATGAGAACATTTGGTCATAGAATGATATTGTGAATGTGAAAGACCAAGTTAAATTATAAGTGACAAATTGTCGTGGATGGAATCCATCGATAGCGCCACGATGGAGCACATCACATGGAGATCTCACATTCACTCAAACATTGTAGAACCTTCATTATATATACGGCATCATTTATTCATATTAGGGTATCCGATCGTTTATTGTGGGCGTATACACTAGATATCTGTAGATGCCAACTTGCCTCCGCTACAGGCTACTGTTGATATATACACTCGAATGTTTAATTTGATAACTAGATGTCAGCTTGCCACCACTACAGGCTACTGTTGATATATAAACTCGAGTGTTTAAATTGATAACTAGATGTCAGCTTCCATCCACCAACTCCAAAGAGATGTAGACTGTGTCCGTTATCTTCTTTTTCACCACTTCTTTCACGTCTAGATAACGAATACCAGCTCACCTTATGCGAACTTCAGTTAATCGCTTTCCTGTTTACCTGGATGTTGTCTCGTCATTCTATAGTATGTGTCAAACTCACAAACGTCACCTTACTCAATGTCTAGAAGTTCAATGTCTAGAAGTTCAATGTCTAAATGTTCAATGTCTAAAAGTTCAATGTCTAGAAGTTCAATGTCTAAATGTTCAATGTCTAAATGTTCAATGTCTAAATGTTCAATGTTTAAATGTTCAATGTCTAGAAGTTCAAAGTTTAAATGTTCAATGTTTAAAAGTTCAATATATAAAAGTTCAATGTTTAAATGTTCAATGTCTAGAAGTTCAATGTTTAAATGTTCAATGTTTAAAAGTTCAATGTCTAAAACTTCAATGTTTAAATGTTCAATGTTTAAAAGTTCAATATCTAAAAGTTCAATGTTTAAATGTTCAATATCTAGAAGTTCAATGGTTAAATCTTCAATGTTTAAAAGTTCAATATCTAAAAGTTCAATGTTTCAATGTTCAATGTCTAGAAGTTCACTGTTAAAATGTTCAATGTTTAAAAGTTCAATATCTAGAAGTTCAATGTTAAAATGTTCAATGTCTAGAAGTTCAATGTTTAAATGTTCAATGTTTAAAAGTTCAATATCTAGAAGTTCAATGTCAAAAAGTTCAATGTCTAAAAGTTCATTGTCTAAAAGTTCAATGTCTAGTAGTTCAATGTCTAGTAGTTCAGTGTCTAGTAGATCAATGTCTAGATTTTCAATGTCTAGTAGTTCAATGTCTAAAAGTTCAGTGTCTAGTAGATCAATGTCTAGTAGTTCAATGTCTAGTAGTTCAATGTCTAGAAGTTCAATGTCTAGTAGTTCAATGTCTAGTAGTTCAATGTCTAAAAGTTCAATGTCTAGTAGTTCAATATTTAGTAGTTCAATGTCTAAAAGTGCAATGTCTAGAAGTTCAATATTTAGTAGTTCAATGTCTAGAAGTTCAATGTTTAGTAGTTCAATGTCTACAAGTTCTATGTCTAGAAGTTCAATGTTTAGTAGTTCAATGTCTAGGAGTTCAGTGTCTAGAAGTTCAATGTTTAGTAGTTCAATGTTTAGTAGTTCAATGTTTAGTAGTTCAATGTCCTGAAGTTCAATGTTTAGTAGTTCAATGTTTAGTAGTTCAATGTTTAGTGGTTCAATGTCTAGAAGTTCAATGTTTAGTAGTTCAATGTCTAGAAGTTCAATGTTTCGTAGTTCAATGTCTAGAAGTTCAATGTCTAGAAGTTCAATGATTAGTAGTTCAATGTTTAGCAGTTCAATGTTTAGTAGTTCAATGTTTAGTAGTTCAATGTTTAGTAGTTCAACGTTTAGTAGTTCAATTTCTAGAAGTTCAATTTTTAGTAGTTCAATGTCTAGAAGTTCAGTGTCTAGAAGTTCAATGTTTAGTAGTTCAATGTCTAGGAGTTCAGTGTCTAGAAGTTCAATGTTTAGTAGTTCAATGTTTAGTAGTTCAATGTTTAGTAGTTCAATGTCCTGAAGTTCAATGTTTAGTAGTTCAATGTTTAGTAGTTCAATGTTTAGTGGTTCAATGTCTAGAAGTTCAATGTTTAGTAGTTCAATGTCTAGAAGTTCAATGTTTCGTAGTTCAATGTCTAGAAGTTCAATGTCTAGAAGTTCAATGATTAGTAGTTCAATGTTTAGCAGTTCAATGTTTAGTAGTTCAATGTTTAGTAGTTCAATGTTTAGTAGTTCAACGTTTAGTAGTTCAATTTCTAGAAGTTCAATTTTTAGTAGTTCAATGTCTAGAAGTTCAGTGTCTAGAAGTTCAATGTTTAGTAGTTCAATGTTTAGTAGTTCAATGTCTAGAAGTTCAATGTTTTGTAGTTCAATGTTTAGTAGTTCAATGTTTAGTAGTTCAATGTCTAGAAGTTCAATGTCTAGAAGTTCAATGTAAAGGTAAAGGTAAAGTACGAGACTTGAACCCGCGTCTTAGCACGCGAGTTTACACCCATATGTGCTCGGCCGCCTATCCAGAAATGTTCGGATATATCTGTATAGTGTAGCCTCAAGCATCGAAACTCAGATGCGAAGCGACATTCCTCACTTTCCCAGGATAATATCCTGGTACCCATTTCTGCCAACGGCTGGGTCGACCGTGGGGGTATTTTTTTTTTCCAACCACGAGTACAATTCACACTGCTCCCAGCGGGAATCGAACACGGGTTGTCCGAACGTCGGTAGTCCAATCGGGTGGTTTTCCCAACTAGGCTACCGAGGCCCCCAACTTCAAGACATTGAACTACTAGACATTGACACACTAGACATTGTTCAATGTTTAGTAGTTCAATGTTTAGTAGTTCAATGTCTAGAAGTTCAGTGTCTAGAAGTTCAATGTTTAGTAGTACAATGTCTAGTAGTTCAATGTCTAGAAGTTTAATGTCTAGAAGTTCAATGTCTAGTAGTTCAATGTTTAGTAGTTCAATGTCCAGTAGTTCAATGTCTAAAAGTTCAGTGTCTAGTAGTTCAATGTCTAGAAGTTCAATGTTTAGAAGTTCAATATGTAGAAGTCCAATGTCTAGTAGTTCAATGCCTAGAAGTTCAATGTCTAGTAGTTCAATGTCTAGAAGTTCAATGTCTAGAAGTTCAGTGTCTAGTAGTTCAATATCTAGTAGTTCAATGTCTAGTAGTTCAATGTCAAGAAGTTCAATGTCTAGTGGTTCAATGTCTAGAAGTTGAATGTCTAGTAGTTGAATGTCTAGTAGTTCAATGTCTAGTAGTTTAATGTCTAGAAGTTGAATGTCTAGTAGTTCAATGTCTAGTATGTCATTGTCTAGTATGTCGATGTCTAGTAGTTCAATGTCTATTAGTTCAATGTCTAGTAGTTCAATGTCTTTTATGTCATTGTCTAGTATGTCAATGTCTAGTAGTTCAATGTCTAGTAGTTCAATGTCTATTAGTTCAATGTCTAGTAGTTCAATGTCTAGAAGTTCAATGTCTAGTAGTTCAATGTCTAGTATGTCAATGTCTAGTAGTTCAACGTCTAGTATGGCATTGTCTAGTATGTCAATGTCTAGTAGTTCAATGTCTAGTATGTCAATGTCTAGTAGTTCAATGTCTAGTGTGTCAATGTCTAGTAGTTCAATGTCTAGTATGTCAATGTCTTGAATTTTAATGTCTAGTATGTCAATGTCTAGTAGTTCAATGTCTAGTAGTTCAATGTTTAGTATGTCAATGTCTAGTATGTCAATGTCTAGTAGTTCAATGTCTAGTATGTCAATGTCTAGTATGTCAATGTCTAGTAGTTCAATGTTTAGTATGTCAATGTCTAGTATGTCAATGTCTAGTAGTTCAATGTCTAGTATGTCAGTGTCTAGTATGTCAATGTCTAGTAGTTCAATGTCTAGTATGTCAATGTCTAGTATGTCAATGTCTAGTAGTTCAATGTCTAGTATGTCAATGTCTAGTAAAGCATTAAATTACAAGAGTCTCCCTACATGCAGACAGACCATTTGCTTTCTCTCTTTGTGTTTCAAGGATGCTTATTATTAGCCTATTCATTCTCTTAGTCACGTTCCTCGTGTCTTCTCTTCATATTACCTCTTCCACTTTTCTCACAACTTTAACTTACGTGGTTCAATATATTCTTTTCACCTTTATGTATATTTTACCTTTCAGACAGATTCCAAGTCAATAGAGAGAGCTATGCTTCTTTTCTATTTGATCTAACATCCAGAAAACCTAAAATAACTCATCATCATCATCAAGTATCACGCCTACTGGCGTAGGTGATCATGTCTCTCCACAACTTTCGATTACGACAGTTATTTATCATTTCTGTTGTTGACCTTCTGCCAAGCCATTCTCTTAAGCTGTCTGTTTTTTTTTTCTATTTGCTTCCCTCTATCTCTTCGTCCCTCAATTTTTCCAGTTGTTACAATATATTCCAGTTGTTCTCTTCCCATTACATGGCCAAAAATGATGATTGTTTCTTCCTAATATTGGAAATTAGCTCTCTTTTTGCTTTGACCCCTTTCAGAACATCTTCATTACTCTTCTTAGCTGTCCATGGTACTCTCAACATTCTTCTGTAAATCCACATTTCTACAGACTCCAGTGATTTTCTTGTCTGTTGTCCTATTGTCCATGATTCACATCCATATGTTAAAACTGGTTCTACATAACATTTAAGAACTCTTTTTCTTGTTTCTATTGTCAAAAATCGCCCGTGCGCTGCCGGGGCCCGAAAGGGGAGTAAAGAATAGCGGCGCTGTACCCTACCAGGCATGTTCGTAAGAGGCGAGAAAGGAGGGTTAGGCATGGGACTGGCTATCCCATACTGTAAAAAAGTAAGCCGAAAAAACTTCACAAACATGGACAAGTCAAAGAAAGATAAAGTTAATCCGTCAACCAGGAAAGAGAAGGGCTCTCTGTCTAAGAGACGTATGACGCAATCCGGAGAAAGCCATAAGGAGTCCGGGTTGCCGACTCACCCTTTGTCTACCAGGGAAAAGACAAAGAGGAAAATTCTTGGAGAAGACAGATTGAAGCAGAGATGAAGATGATGGGGAAGACATGGAATGATCTTAAAAGAATTGCAAAAAACAGAACGACTTGGAAAGTGTTTGTTGAAGACCTATGCTCCACTGGGAGCTAAAAGGTAGAAGAGAAGATTGTCAAAAATGGATAGCATAGACTACAACAACTAGTGAAGATAATATACAAGACAAACTAAGAAGATGGTTGTAAATAAATATTAAAAAGACAAATTACACTTATGTCTGTACGGTTTGCTCTCTCCATTCTAAACTAAACTATGATTATTAGCATATAAAGGGTAGAACAAATACAAGGACACATTGAAGTAGATGGGAAGAAAGAAGTAATAGTTCAATAATAAAGCTATCTTTAACTTATTATAACTAGTGACGTGAAAATGTAAGACAAAAGTAAACAAAAGAATAGTAATGGCAAAACGTAATTTTAACAACGTGAAAAATATACTCACATCAAAGCAAATGAAATCAGAACCAAACTACCAATTGCAAAATGATATATTTACTCAGTATTCTTGTATGGTGCAGAATAATTTACATTAAATATGAAAACAGAACAGAAAATTGCAGACTTTGAGATGTGGATCTATAGAGAAATGAGGAGAATTGGGTGGAAGGAAAGAAGACAAAAGGAAGTTCTGAATTAGCTGAAAATGAAAAAAAGAACTATTTGACACGATCTGGAAAACGCCAAGTTGGAATTATTAGAGATGTGAACAAATATAACACCCTTCTAAAAGTAATCTTGGAAGTGAAGGTAGAAGACGCAGAGCAGACCATGACTAAAGTAAACTGACAACATCTTAAATGTGAATAGGTGAACCTATGACAACATGCACCATCTAGGCAAGAGGTGGAGTAAAATGTCGCTCCATGGTAGCCAATCTTCGATGTAGAGACGTCACTCAATGAATGAATCCCGCTCCATGGTAGCCAACTTTCGATGTAGAGACGTTACTCAATGAATGAATGTCGCTCCATGGTAGCCAACCTTCCATGTGGAGACGTCACTCAATGAATGAATGTCGCTCCATGGTAGCCAACCTTCGATGTGGAGACGTCACTCAATGAATGAATGTCGCTCCATGGTAGCCAACCTTCGATGTGGAGACGGTACTCAATGAATGAATCCCGCTCCATGGTAGCCAATCTTCGATGTGGAGACATCACTCAATGAATGAATGTCGCTCCATGGTAGCCAACCTTCGATGTGGAGACGGTACTCAATGAATGAATCCCGCTCCATGGTAGCCAATCTTCGATGTGGAGACATCACTCAATGAATGAATGTCGCTCCATGGTAGCCAACCTTCGATGTGGAGACGGTACTCAATGAATGAATCCCGCTCCATGGTAGCCAATCTTCGATGTGGAGACATCACTCAATGAATGAATGATGCTCCATGGTAGCCAATCTTCGATGTGGAGACGGCACTCAATGAATGAATGTCGCTCCATGGTAGCCAACCTTCGATGTGGAGACGACACTCAATGAATGAATGTCGCTCCATGGTAGCCAACCTTCGATGTGGAGACATCACTCAATGAATGAATGTCGCTCCATGGTAGCCAATCTTCGATGTGGAGACATCACTCAATGAATGAATGATGCTCCATGGTAGCCAACCTTCGATGTGGAGACGTCACTCAATGAATGAATGATGCTCCATGGTAGCCAACATTCGATGTGGAGACGTCACTCAATGAATGAATGATGCTCCATGGTAGCCAACCTTCGATGTGGAGACATCACTCAAAGAATGAATGATGCTCCATGGTAGCCAACCTTCGATGTGGAGACATCACTCAATGAATGAATGTCGCTCCATGGTATCCAACCTTCGATGTGGAGACAGCAACCAATGAATGAATGTCGCTCCATGGTAGCCAATCTTCGATGTGGAGACATCACTCAATGAATGAATGTCGCTCCATGGTAGCCAACCTTCGATGTGGAGACATCACTCAATGAATGAATGTCGCTCCATGGTAGCCAATCTTCGATGTGGAGACATCACTCAATGAATGAATGTCGCTCCATGGTAGCCAACCTTCGATGTGGAGACATCACTCAATGAATGAATGATGCTCCATGGTAGCCAACCTTCGATGTGGAGACGACACTCAATGAATGAATGTCGCTCCATGGTAGCCAACCTTCGATGTGGAGACATCACTCAATGAATGAATGACGCTCCATGGTAGCCAACCTTCGATGTAGAAACGGCACACAATGAATGAATGTCTCTCCATGGTAGCCAACCTTCCATGTGGAGACATCACTCAATGAATGAATGTCGCTCCATGGTAGCCAATCTTCGATGTGGAGACATCACTCAATGAATGAATGTCACTCCATGGTAGCCAACCTTCGATGTGGAGACATCCCTCAATGAATGAATCCCGCTCCATGGTAGCCAATCTTCGATGTGGGGACATCACTCAATGAATGAATGTCGCTCCATGGTAGCAAACTTTCGATGTGGAGACATCACTCAATGAATGAATGTCGCTCCATGGTAACCAACCTTCGATGTGGAGACATCCCTCAATGAATGAATCCCGCTCCATGGTAGCCAACCTTCGATGTGGAGACGGCACACAATGAATGAATGTCGCTCCATGGTAGCCAACCTTCAATGTGGAGACGGCACTCAATGAATGAATGACGCTCCATGGTAGCCAACCTTCGATGTGGAGACATCACTCAATGAATGAATGTCGCTCCATGGTAGCCAACCTTCGATGTAGAGACGGCACACAATGAATGAATGTCGCTCCATGGTAGCCAACCTTCCATGTGGAGACATCACTCAATGAATGAATGTCGCTCCATGGTAGCCAATCTTCGATGTAGAGACGTCACACAATGAATGAATGTCGCTCCATGGTAGCCAACCTTCCATGTGGAGACATCACTCAATGAATGAATGTCGCTCCATGGTAGCCAACCTTCCATGTGGAGACATCACTCAATGAATGAATGTCGCTCCATGGTAGCCAACCTTCGATGTGGAGACGACACTCAATGAATGAATGTCGCTCCATGGTAGCCAACCTTCGATGTAGAGACATCACTCAATGAATGAATGTCGCTCCATGGTAGCCAATCTTCGATGTAGAGACATCACTCAATGAATGAATGTCGCTCCATGGTAGCCAACCTTCGATGTGGAGATGTCACTCAATGAATGAATGTCACTCCATGGTAGCCAACCTTCGATGTGGAGATGTCACTCAATGAATGAATGTCGCTCCATGGTAGCCAACCTTCGATGTAGAGACGTCACTCAATGAATGAATGTCGCTCCATGGTAGCCAATCTTCGATGTAGAGACATCACTCAATGAATGAATGTCACTCCATGGTAGCCAACCTTCGATGTAGAGACATCACTCAATGAATGAATGTCGCTCCATGGTAGCCAATCTTCGATGTAGAGACATCACTCAATGAATGAATGTCGCTCAATGGTAGCCAATCTTCGATGTAGAGACATCACTCAATGAATGAATGTCACTCCATGGTAGCCAACCTTCGATGTGGAGATGTCACTCAATGAATGAATGTCACTCCATGGTAGCCAACCTTCGATGTGGAGATGTCACTCAATGAATGAATGTCGCTCCATGGTAGCCAACCTTCGATGTAGAGACGTCACTCAATGAATGAATGTCGCTCCATGGTAGCCAATCTTCGATGTAGAGACATCACTCAATGAATGAATGTCACTCCATGGTAGCCAACCTTCGATGTAGAGACATCACTCAATGAATGAATGTCGCTCCATGGTAGCCAATCTTCGATGTAGAGACATCACTCAATGAATGAATGTCGCTCAATGGTAGCCAATCTTCGATGTAGAGACATCACTCAATGAATGAATGTCACTCCATGGTAGCCAATCTTCGATGTAGAGACATCACTCAATGAATGAATGTCACTCCATGGTAACCAATCTTCGATGTAGAGACATCACCCAATGAACGAATATTACTCTCTTTATACATTTAAACATATATTTTACTGAGCAACTTTCTCATCATACGCCGAGTTTATGAAAACGTCCACATTTTGTCTGCCTGACTTTACAATAGGTTCTAAAGTACATCTACAAATAGTAACATTATCTACATAACTGACTTAATATTTATCTAAGACGCTTTGAGAGGCTAAAACTAAAATAGCAAAATGTTATATCTTCTCAACATTCCTGTATTGTGAAGAAACGTGGACATTATACAACAAAACAGAGCAAAAAATTGAAGTCTTTGAAATGTGGATCTATAGAAGAATAGGAATAATTGGATGGAAAGAAAAGAAAGAAACGATGAAGTCTTAAAACAACTAAAAATGAAAAGAGAACTACTAAACACAATTCAAACAAGACAAATGCGATTTTTGGGGCAGGTTAAAAGACACAGCAGTCAACATAAAACAATCTTGAAAGGGAAATACGAGATAAAATAGGCAGAGACAGACCAAGACTAACGTGGACGAATAACATAAAAGTTGGATTAGTCCACTGATGACAACCTGCGCTATTAAAGTGACAGAGCAGAATGGCGCTCCAGGGTAGTCAACCTTCAATGTGAAGACCGCGCTCGATGATGGTTGTGATGATTTGAAAGTACTTTTGTCCATTATATTTTTGTTTTCGATGTTTGCCTGTTTGATATCTGACACATTGTATTATTGTCAATCAAATAAATAAACTGCTGGCTCTCCGAGATAAACAAACTCATTGTGTTTCTTGTTGACAGCTTGAAGGACTTGCTGGCAAATATGGGAGACAACTTCACAGAAGAAGAGGTAACACAACCGTAAATAGCAGTCCAAGTGATGTATACTCTCCCCTGTGTGTATTTTCCCCATTTACATACGTATGTTTTATTTATGATATCCTTGGTATACGATTAGTGATGCGTGTCGTTAGTTATTCTACCAGACAGAGATACACAGGTCATCCAGTTCATTGACCCTATTCATTTCTCATTAAACATTTTGTAAAAAAAAAAAAGTAAAGTACCCCCGTCACGCCAAGTGGCGTATAGGAAATATGGTGTTATAGCTCGTTTCAAATCATGTGCCCAACTTTTAAAATCGATATCTTTTTAATCTCTTTTTGTAATTTTTTCAAAATTTGCATGTAAAGTTATAATGATTAGAACCCAACTGGGAATTAATTTCATAAAAAAAACATTTGGTTATTATTGTTGCTTATTTGATTTATATAAATTTATAACGACCCATTGATGTAGTCAAAACTTAATGTTTACAGTATTTTAAGTTAAAATAGCGATTAAAAATCCATACACGGTACAATTGACGTTTTTGCACGCATTCCACGTGGGCTTTCTGACACAATTAGACACTTGTAGAAAACACTAGACATTGTGTGTTCTATTTCCGTTCATTCAGCGGCGAAGCCGTCCTCGAACTGAGCAGACAATAATTCTCCTGGTGTTTTGTCTTATTAGGTTATTTCCTTATTACGGCCACGCCTTTACCTAGTGAAAATTAATCATAGACCAGCAACTACGGTAATTTCTATTCTTTAGGGCTTCACAATTTACAATTTTGACAAACATCAAAGAAATATCGCCGCTTTAAGAAAACTGCAGCTGCAAGATATTTGTTAAATATACATTTAAAGTGTCTTTTGCATTCTAATAACATTTGGAAAATTTCAAAAGTTTTTAACAAACGGTTAGAGAGTAATAGCGTTTTGAAGTTGGGCACATGATTTGAAACGAGCTATAGTGACCATAAATTTTACAGACCTTCGGTACATGATTTTTGGGGCAATGTGGTCGGTATTACGCCCGTGCCGCTTTACTTTCCCAGAAAAAAATCCGGTACCCATTAAAGGTCCCACCCAGGGAAGGATTCAGAATAAAATCAATACTGAATTAGATGAGCAACAATTTGGATTCAGGAAAAACAGTGGTACAAAAGAAGCAATATTCAGCATGAGAACATTGATTGAAAAGTACATAGAAGTAAACAAACCAATATATGCCTGCTTCATAGACTACACCAAAGCTTTCGATAGAATACACCATAACCAACTTATAGACTGCCTAAAGGATATAAATCTAGATGATGCAGACATACGACTAATATGTAATTTGTACTGGGAGCAAACAGCAATAATAAGATATAACAAGGAGAACTCTACACCCATGGACATATAAAGAGGAGTAAGACAAGGATTCATCCTATCACCAAGCTTGTTCAATCTATACACTGAGTAAATCTTTAAAAACATCTCAGAGATGCCAGGCCTAAACATTAATGGAAAGATAATCAACAACCTAAGATATGCTGATGATACTGTTCTACTAGCAGAAAATCCTAAAAACCTACAACAATTGCTTAATGTAATAAATATAACAAGCAAAAAATATGGACTAGAAATGAATATCAAAAAGACTAAAACTATGATCATAAACAAAATTCTCAAGACCTACAATTAAAAATCACAGTTGAAGGAATACATCTGGAGACACTCCAGAGCTACAACTACTTGGGAAATACTATAACCAATGATGGAAAATGTAAAATTGAAATAAACAAAAGAATAGGTATGGCAAAAAGTAATTTTAATGGCATGAAAAATATACTATAGTTCGCTTCAGATTTTTTGCCTCACTTCAAAAAACCACAGCTCAGCAACCATTTGTGCTACAGTGCTGATATTTTGCATGTAACCTACTGAATCTCATAACGTAATAGAAAAAATAAATTCATTGCAAACAAACTGCTGGTTTTTCTTGTGCGCTTGCTTACCAGGAGGATAAAAGTATGATTAAACTTGGGCACATTTGAATCAAAATTTAAGAGTATTTACCCCTTCCATATCACTTCAAGAATGATTTAAACATCTTCATTTGGGAATTTCCTTTATATGTTGGTGGGTAAAGGCACCGGTTTACACTATTGAATTGCAAATGTCAGATTTTTGTCAATATTTGCACATATGTGTAGCAAATTTCTCTTATATTCGGTGCGCAATTCTGGTTTTGCACTTACTGGATTAAAATTGTCAACTTTTTGTATCACGTCATTAGTATAACGTCACCAAAAATACAAAATCAAATTATTTACATAGGCGTGTTTTGTGAGTTGTGCCCTTAACAATGAGTTTAAAGTTGAAATTTGTTACTGAACAAAATATTACAAAGAAATTATATTTATATTTTTGTAGAGAGGCAAAACGAGGGAGTCTATATCACAGCATATCAAATCCTGAAAAGAGAACGATGCACGTGTTAGGTTTAAGTAAACGGTCGTTTCATAGATCAGTGAAAAATGTTCAATGTGAATGTTCAAGGAAAGAAAGAAGTCGAGGAAGAAAACATTTGTTAGACAGTTTTGACAGAAAACTTGTCCGCAGAGAGATTTGTAAAATGTTTGACTTAGGGGAAGAAGTTACCATAAGGAAACTTAAGATTTGGCTTAAAAAGAACACCAGTATTGATGTATCAAAAACCACACTATGGAGAAGTGTGCGGAGTTTAGGCTTCACTTTTAGAAAATATTCTTGTGGAAGAAACATCATTTGCGAGAAACCTCATTTAGTAGCTGCAAGAAGCAAATATTTACGTGAAGTTAGACAAATGCGTAATGAAGATTATGACATTGTGTACTTGGACGAAACATGGATTAATGCCCACCACACAAATGAAAAAGAATGGCAGTCATTAGATGGGACTATTAAAAGGTATGTACCTAGCAGCAAAGGAAAGCGCCTTATAGTGGCACATGCTGGGAGCAAAAATAATGGCCTGGTGGAGAATGCTGAACTTGTTTTTATTGCAAAGTCAACTGATAACCAGGATTATCATTCAGAGATGAACAGTCATATGTTCAGAGATTGGATTAAAGACACTCTTTTGCCTTTATTAGATCGACCATCTTGTTTGATCATGGATAATGCATCTTACCATAACAAAGTGGCACAAGAAGATAAAGTTCCAACATCATCAAGCACTAAAGCTGAAATAAAGACATGGCTGACAAGGGAACAAATACCATTTAACGATATGTATCTCAAGCCTGAATTACTTTCACTTGTAAAACAGATACAACGGCCAAAGATATTT
This sequence comes from Megaustenia siamemsis, assembly GCA_032433765.1. NCBI lineage: Eukaryota > Metazoa > Mollusca > Gastropoda > Stylommatophora > Ariophantidae > Megaustenia > Megaustenia siamemsis. The sequence goes on from JAVIAB010000092.1 coordinate 188,471,775, forward strand.
CAAATAGATAAATTAATTGAAGAACATGGTCATAGATGTTTGAGGCTGCCTCCATATCACTCACACCTAAATCCTATTGAATTAGTTTGGGCAAAGATCAAAGGGCAAGTAGCATCCGAAAATAAAACTTTCAAATTATCTGATGTTAAAGAGCTTACCAATGTTGCTATTTCAAACATAGACAAAGATTATTGGGCTAGTTGTGAAGACCATGTTATGGTTGAGGAAGATAAGTATTGGAGAAACGATGGTCTGTGGGTTATTCAACCAAAAATGGTAATACGTCTATTAGATTCGGCAGATTCTGAATAAAACTCATTTGTTTGAACTTACTGAAGTGACTTTGTTGGAGTTGGAAACTCTGGATACGGACCACTTCAGGAACTGTTTTTTTAGTGAGTTGACGATGTATTCTGTGTTCTTAAAATAAATAATTTCTATTCGGTGAATGTTCGGCCTATTTTGATTTGATTCAATATTAGTTGTATAATTAAAAGAGCCCAATCCAAATGGGTAGCATGTTGTGAAAAAGTGCAATTGTGGCGGTTTATTCCCCTATACACCTTCAGGCATGACAGGAACACTTACTTACTTACTCTCTTATTATAAAGTAATAATGTCCCTTATATAAAAATAAAAGTTACGCCTTTTCCTCTAAAAAGTGTAAAAGATCTTCATTTACCGTACATTCTGTTTTTTGTGTCAAAATAAATACAAATATGAAGGAGATCAAAGGAAGTTGCCGCTTTGAGGAAACGGTAACACATACGATAATTTAAATGATAAATTCGTTACGTCATTGAAAATCTAAGGTCGCATGCAAAAAATCATGGTATTCCATCAGACGGTTTTCGAGATATTACTGGAATTAGGGAGGCAAACAATCTGAAACAAACTATAACAACAAAACAAATATCAGCAGGGCTGAAACTAAGAATGGCAAAATGTTACATCTTTTCCATATTCCTATATGGTGCAGAAATATGGACATTAGACAAGAAAACAGAACAGAAAATTGAAGCCTTTGAAATGTGGATCTATAGAAGAATAGGTAGAATTGGATGGAAAGAAAAGAAAACAAACGATGAAGTTTTAAAACAACTGAAAATAAAAAGAGAACTACTATAGCTTGTTTCATAAGTCGTGCCCAACTTTAAAAATCAATATCTTTTAAACCGCTTTTTGTATTTTTTTCAAAATTTGCATGTATAGTTATAATGACTAGAACCCAACAGGGAATTAATTTCATTAAAAACAAACATTTGGTTATTATTATTGCTTATTTGATTTATATAAATTTATAACGACCCATTGATGTAGTCAAAACTTAGTGTTTACAGTATTTAAGTTAAAAATAGCGATTACAAATCTATACACGCTCAAATTTACGATTTTTCACGCTTTCCGCGTGAGTTCTCTGACACAATTAGACACTTGTAGTAAACACGAGGCATTGTGTGTTCCATTTCCGTTAATTCAGCGGCGTAACGTGGAACAATAACATTTATCATGAGTCTTAAAATGAAATTCTGCAGTTTACAAAACATCGCAATAAAAATGTATGACTATTTTTGCAAAGAGGCTAAACGAGGAAGATTATTTCATTCTTTAGAAAACCCTGAGAATAGGACAAGACACATTTTGGATTTATCTAAACGGTCATTTAATCGCTGGATTCAAGCACGTGACCGTCAATGTTCCAAATATACAAAATCACAAGGAAGAGCAAAAATGTTGGATAATTTCGACAGTGAACTTATTAGAAGTGAAATTCGCAAAATGTTGGGTATGAATGAAACTGTTACAATAAGAAAATTAAAAGTATCGCTGAAAAAGAACAACAGTATTGAAATATCAAAGTCTACATTATGGAGGAATGTGAGAGCTGCAGGCTTTACATTCAGAAAGTATTCCAATGGACGAAACATCATCTGTGAGAAGCCACATATAGTAGTCATGAGAAGCAAGTACTTACGTGAAGTAAAAGAGGTGCGCAAGCAAGGTTATGATATTGTGTACTTGGATGAAACATGGATCAATGCTCACCACACTAACCAAAGGGAATGGCAGTCATCAGATGGAAAGATTAAGAGATTAATACCTAGCAAAGGACAGCGCTTGATAATTGCGCATGCAGGTAATCGACAACATGGACTAATACAGAATGCAGAGCTCCTTTTTCTTTCAAAATCCATAGACAATCGGGATTATCACTCTGAGATGAAGGGTCACATATTTAGACATTGGACTGAAAATTCTGTTCTCCCATCACTAGATCGACCATCTTGCCTAATAATGGACAATGCAGCGTACCACAACATTGTTGCACTTGAAGATAAAGTGCCGACGTCATCCAGTACAAAAGATGCTATTAAGATATGGCTCACAAAGGAGCACATACAATTTAATAACATGTACTTAAAACCTGAATTACTATCTCTAGTAAAGCAAAAACAGAGGACAAAGATTTTTCAAATAGATAAGATTATCCAAGAGCACGGTCATATAAGTTTGAGGCTGCCACCTTACCATGCTCATTTAAATCCAATAGAACTAATCTGGGCAAAATTAAAAGGACAAGTGGCAGATGAAAATACAACATTCAAAATATGCGATGTAAAGACTCTTGCTAATCTCGCTTTATTAAATATAGACAAAGATTATTGGGCTAAATGTGAAGACCACGTCTTAAAACAGGAAGAGGAATATTGGAAAAATGATGGTTTGTGGAATGTTCAACCCCCAACAGTTATTAATCTGTTAGACTCGTCTGATTCAGAATGAAAGTATATAGCCCCCACAATGTTGGCCCCTATATTACCTTAAATTATTTCAACAAACGGTCCTTTTCAGGACCACACAACTATGAAAATTGGACATACAGGTATACCTTGATATTATTATCGTCCGTCCTCGAACTGAGCAGACAATAATTCTCCTGGTGTTTTGTTTTATCCAGTTATTTCCCCATTACGGCCACGCCTTTACCTAGTGAAAATTAATCGTAGACCAGCAACTACGGTAATTTCTATTCTTTAGGGCTTCACAATTTACAATTTTGACAAACATCAAAGAAATATCGCCGCTTTAAGAAAACTGCAGCTGCAAGATATTTGTTAAATATACATTTAAAGGGTCTTTTGCATTCTAATAACATTTGGAAAATTTCAAAAGTATTTAACAAACGGTTAGAGAGTAATAGCGTTTTGAAGTTGGGCATATGTTTTGAAACGAGCTATAACTGCAATTAAGACAAGACAAATGAAATTTTCGGGGTATGTTAAAAGATACTACAGCTTACTAAAAGTAATATTGGAAGGGAAAATACAAGGTAAAAGAGGCAGAGGCAGGCCAAGACTAACATGGACGAGTAACATCTTTGACACGAGTTAATCTATGACAGCCTGCACCATTAAAGCAAGAAACAGAGTAGAATGACGATCCATGGTAGCCAACCTTCGTTGCGGAGAAGGCACTCGATTATGATGATGACCCATTAAAGGCTAGGTGAACCCGGAAGCCGTCGGTTGGGATCGAACACTACCTCTAGTCCTTTGTAGTCCAGTTCACTGACCACCTTCCTCCTTCCTGACTTCCTTGCGTCCTTCCTTCCTTTCTTCCTTCCTTTCTTTGTTGTTTACGTAATGCCTTTCTTTCTTGTGTTCACCGGATTACTACTGAAAGAATGAATAGTCCCCCATCGCTATCCAGCCTTTAAGGGACGTTCAGTGAGTGACATGCGATGTGTTGTTGATTTGAAGCTGGCCTGTGATATTAACGCCCAACACATCCATCTTCAGCATGGCGGTGTTTAGCACTGTGTTACATTCCCTCCCGATCCCTACTCACTTAAACAGACCGATAAGTCTGTATCTATGGGCATATCGAGGAGGTGGTGGAGGATCTAGATAGCTTTGGTCCACCGAACCTAGCGAGAATAGTCAGGTCTGATGTTTGACTGGCACCTTTGAGCCCCTCAGGTCTACTATAAAAAAAATAGGTTCAGCTCAGTCCCTTCTAAATTTACTCAGCATTAAATATAAAAGAGGAATTTATTTTCATGGGATTCATGGAAGGTACTGATGTAGTGCTGACCATCTGACAAAAATAAATAAGTCGATTATTAAAAAATAAATTATAAGCACTTTCACTATCTTCAGCTAACGGCTGACGTCATAGTGAGGTTCTTTATTTCTTCTATACAAATACGTGAGACTACATACGAGGTCCTTCCTTCTTCTATACAAATACGTGAGTCTACATACGAGGTCCTTCCTTCTTCTATACAAATACGTGAGTATACATACGTGGTCCTTCCTTCTTCTATACAAATACGTGAGTCTACATACGAGGTCCTTCCTTCTTCTGAACACATACGTGAGCTACATACAAGGTCCGTCTTTCTTCTACACACGTCGTACATGAGTTTACATATAAGGTCCTTCCTACTTCAATACATGAGTCTACATACGATGTCCTTCCTTCTTCTAAACACACACCTGAGTCTACAAAAATAACCCCTAATTTTAATGTATATTTGCAACAACAAAAAATCGTATTATTGTTTCTCTTTGTTCTATAGATCAAACAAACGTGGAAGGAGGCGCCACTGGAGAAGGGAAAGTTCGACTACAACACTTTTACTGGCATCTTAAAGGGCAAAGAAGAGGAAAGTCCTCAGTAACTACGATCGCTGTCTTGGTTTACCCCCATTTCTTGTTTTCTACATTTTAGTGTTACACGGAGTGCCTGGGTTTGGACAACTGATTTTATTTTGCGGAAACTGAACACACATCGTGTCATGGCTATTGAAATAAGGGACAACTTTTCAGACAACGTAAATATGGTCCACTTTCATTATGGCAGGTCTGCAAAACTGTTTTCAACAACATCCACACTTTATGGAAAAAGACCAGAACGAAGGCTGGACGATGTTAAGTCCTGTGATGGAATTTGTTTAAATTATCAGATACAAAAAATGATGAATCATTTGAACAGGAGATTGCGCTGTGACGTGTTGACTACGTCATACGTAAAGATAACCAAGTGACAAACGGTTATAAGTTACGTCAATGTTATAATTAACAGAGGTAAAGAGCATGAAGCCCTAGGTCAGGAAACGTTTTGTTACACCGTTTCATTTCCGCTGACAGAATTTGGTTGTTTCAGATCAATAAAAGTGTTATACATTTGATACACCTGTCATGGCTCTGTGACTTTGTGCGATATGTGAGTTGCGTGTATGTTGTAAAGAGGCGTGGTCCAACCTGTGGCCAAGTGAGGCCCATGAGACTTATTTGGGTAAAGGCATCAAGATGCATAGAAATGCGGAGCTGCTGTAAAGCTCATGATAATAATGACAATTTAAAAGAAAGGAAAAAGTGGTATAGTAACAGCCTTACGTAGGTGAGAAACAAAACGAAAGTGGAACGACGTTTCGGCCGAAAAGGCCTTCAGCTGAAACAACAATACAAATATATATATATATATATATATAAGGACATACAAAGAAATCTAACTACATGGCGATAATAAGCTACTCTCAAACAAGGGAAATAAGTCACTTGAATGTGGTCCGGAGCTTGGTCAGGCACGGAGCTTGGTCAAGCACGGCGCTTGGTTAGGCACGGAGCTTGGTCAGACACGGAGCTTGGTTAGGCACGGACAGGACTGAAATTGATATGAAGGGCTGACAGAGTAGGATACAGGTGGGAAATACAGTGATAGGAGAAGGGTTCTAAAAATATGTGGAAGTGGGTACAAGAACATAGACTATACTATGAGCCGGGAACGTTAATATGAGTTGATTCCCAATAAGTAAATTCACGTGGATAATAATATAAGCGTACGACTCTAGTCTTATTTGGGTGGCCTGTTGTCCTCTTTTAATTTTTCAATTAAAAAAAGAGATATACCGGTAATAGAATGTTTAAATTGTATGTATTTGGTAGATAACCACCAATATCTTTAGTAATCAAGAAAAGACGATGGTCATATGTTGGACATGTGATGAGAAGAGATAATAACTGAATAACAAAGCAAGCCCTCATGTGGGAACACCAGGTAAGAGGAAAAGAGGACGACCCAGAGTGACACTGAGAAGAACATTGATCAGAGAGGCAAGAGCAGCAGGAATCGGCTCCCTTAATGAGATAGAGTTGTTGCACAGAACAGAGACAGATGGCGAGATTTGATAAAAGATCTTTACAAGGATTGAAAACAGCTAGAATAAAAATTTAGATAAGAGAAATAGTATCTGTGTCTATGCCCTGTGGGCCGGCTACGGCTCGAAAGCTCAATAGATAGGTTTGGTAGATAGACCATCTTTTCTGCAGGATCTCTCTCTCTCTCTCTCTCTCTCTGCGATCAGGACTCAGTCACAGTAGGATTCCAGACTCCCACATGAAGTCAGCTGTCAGGTTAAGTGTGTTGATCGCCCCCACAGACAGAACGTCACATTTAGAGTCCGCCAGATCCACTCTGACTGAACACCCATTAATACGTTGCACTGTGTTCTGCGCCAGTGGCCCAGTGCATCTGATTTCAGCCAGCATTTTTTCAGGTTTGCTTTCCTTAGCCTTTGATTGTCCCCAATCTTCCTGTAAGGCAGCAGATTGTCTTTTCTGTAGGGGGATTCTGCCCTTAGATGGTCGGCCATCCCAGGTTTACGAGCACCATCTGCCCGAGTCACTAGAGGTGACTAACACAGACATGCACACACAAAGATGTGAGATGTGAATAACACAGACATGTACACAGCGATTCGAGCCATGACTAACACCGACACACATCAAGATATATGACACATGACTAACATAGACATGCACATAAAGATATGAGTTATGACTGACTTAGACATGCACACACAAAGATATGACACATACCTAACATAGACATACACACAAAGATATAAAATATGACTAACATAGGCATGCACACACAAAGATATGAGATGTGACTTACATAGCCATGCACACACAAGAATATGAGATGTGACAGACACAGACATGTGCGCACAAAGATATGAGATATGACTAACATAAACATGCAAACAAAGATATGAGATATCCCTAACCCAGACATGCACACACAAAGATATGACACATGACTAACACAGATACACACAAAGTTATGATATATTACTAAACTCAGACGACCATATCCGCTCCACCGCCAGTCCAAACATTTTTCAAAGCGTATAAGTCAAGTCAAGAGCCGCCGTCACGCCAAGTGGCGTATAGGGAATATTTTGTTAGTGACCATAATTTTACAGGCCTTCAGAACATGATATTTGGGGTAATGTGGTCGGTATTACGCCCGTGCCACTTTACGTTGCCAGAAAAAAAATCAGGTAGCCATTTAAGGTTGGGTGAACCCGGAGGCCGTCGCAGGGGTCGAACGTTCGACCTCTTGACCTTTGTAGTCCAGTTCATTAACAACTGAGCTATCGCGGCTCCCTTTCAAAGTGTATGCCGACTGATTTTTTCCTGTAATTTCCGAGATTAGTCGGTGCTAATGTAAACACCTCAATACAGCCTGTAACGCGGGTTTGATGTAACTATATAAACACAATAGAAACAAGGAAAATAACTCTTAAATGTTATGTTGAGCCAGCCTTAACATACGGAAGTAAATCATGGACAAAAAGACAACAGACAAGAAAATACTGGAGGCTGTTGAAATGTGGTTTTACAGAAGAATATTGAGAATACCATGCACAGCTAAGAAGAGTAATAAAAATGTCCTAAAAGAGGCCAAAGCAAAAAGAGAGCTAATTTTATAATTATGAACAAATATTAATAATTTTTGGGTCATGCAATGAGAAGGGAACAGCTGGAATATATTGTGACAGCTGTGAACAATGAGGAACGAAGAGATAGAGGGAAGCAAACAGAGAAGATACCAGACAGCTTAAGAGAATGGCTTTGGCAGAAGATCAATAATAGAAATGATAAATAACTGTCGAGATCGAAAGTTATGGAGAGACATGATCAGCAACGCCAGCAAGCATGGTACCTGAAGCTGATGATTCTTTTGTTTATTTCAGTTGTACATTTTCCATCACTGATTATAGTATGACCAAGGTAGTTGTAGCACTGAAGTGTCTCCAGATCGATTCCTTCAATTTTGATATCCACAGGTTTCAGGTTTTGAATATTGAGTTATTTGCGGGTCATCATCATTGCACTCCGAATATGTCCATAGGTGCTCAGATCCCCTCCTATACAAGACCTGCAGTGGCCAGCGACTGACGACTCCAGTTCTGTGTTGGTTGATAAACCTTCTTATACGCCAACCAATTTTTCAGTTTCTGGCTGTGCCTATCTTAACTCCCATCTCTTTCATCCGAAGGAGTGACGTGGACTCATGGTTGTCGAAGTCCTGTGTCCTTCCCATTTCCCGGAGGCCATTGATGATGTCCGCCCGATCCATTGGTTGAGCGTCTTCATTGACAGCGCAGCTAGCCAACCTGTCCGCTCTTTCATTTCCCCCGTACACTCGCATTTCCATGGACGTAGATAAAGGTGACCCTACGTATTTTTTTACTTCTGCAATATCTCTACCCATTGCCTGCGTAGAGAGCCAGTCTCAACTTTTTTTTTTTGTCGTGCTCATCGAACCATTTACTACGCAGGCGTAGATGTAGTCTTGTGACAAACCAGATGAATGTCATGGTCATTGCCATCACCTCTATCGTCTTGTTTTGCATGTCTCTGGCAAGAGACAGAGCAGAATGGCGCTCCATGAAGGTGGTTAGCACCTTCGATGTGGAGACGGCACTCAATGATGATGATGATTTAATCCATATATTTTGCTTGTCATTACCCTCTTTTAGAACGTCATAAAACCACAGGGATTGATGACGTTATTTTGCTTTCTTTTTTTTTTTTTTGGTTGCCTGCCAACTACGTCAGCTGCACAGCGTTAATGACACTACGTCATTCGTTTTGCTGGTTTCCAATCATCGTGTCCACCCGACCGTTTGGCCCTTCAAACGAACAACTTGTCAACGCAGCGGTACTGTGTAGTGGCAACAATGAACCGTGGTTACTGGAAATATCTGGTCAAATCTGGGAAGGATATTTCCCATCAAGTCCAGAAGTCAGGGATTTCTTACTCTCTTCGGAAGCAAGGACGAAAGAGACAAAAGGCTCTTGCAATACTTGGCAGGCAAATCGGTCTTCATTTGAAAAACAGCGCAATCTACAATATGGCTGAAAGCTTTGTACACCGGTTGAAAACGTACATATCTGTGGGTTGGACTAGACTCTACACGGTTAAGTCTACTCAATGCAAAGCAAACATGCCGGTGCCGATGTCTGTAGATGGAGATAATGAGAAAACAGCTGGCCATGTCCTCCCTTCCAGCAGTAAGTATTTGCATTAATGCTTCTTTCATTTACATTCAAACTTATACTCACAGGTCACAAATATAATAAATATGAAATACTAGACCTCCCGTTTAGCTGCAGAAAACAAAGAAAAAAAACATAAAATGGTACTAAGCAGCTGCAGCTAAACTAAGAGAAAGAAAATACAAGCTACAACGTTTCTGCAAAAGCTTTCATCATATATTATAGGTATATCACACAAACTACACACATTGAACACACAATTCCGAGTTAGAATGCACAGCTACTACACAGCTCTAAAATAATTATCTTTTTAAAATATTATTGATTTAAGACTTAAACGTGAGAAAGAACTGAATTATAAACACCATTCTACAGAGGAAATTAAAATACTATGGCCACATCAAAGGACATGGCGAGCTGGAAAGAACAATAATGGAAGGTAAGGTTCATGAGCGTCACATCAGGGGCAGACCAAGTAAAAGATTGTTTCAAGACATCAAGGAGACTTTGAACATGACAACAGAAGAAGTGAGAGATCTGGCTAGGTTATTGAGCCTCAAGAACACACCACCTCCTCCACCTCTGGTAGCGCCTGCAGCAGAGCCATCTGTGCACATGTGTGACCAGGAGTCCTGTGGGCAGCTGTCGTCCATATGCCCTTCTACCATATGCATTCTCCCCGTGTCTGCCTGGACGCCTCCCTTCATGACTCCTACTATGTCTTCCCCAAATTCTGGTACCCTATGCCTCCCACGATGACACCAGATGGCCCATGGGTCTCGGCACCACCTGGGACAGCACTGGATCGCAGCGAAGTAGCCCCTCTCAAGGACTTCCCCCTCCAAAACCGGTTATTACTTGGTGCATGGGGTGTCCTGGGAGCCCCCTTTATTTCTCCGCCCTTTGCAATTTCTGTTTTTAGGATCTCCCTTTTTATGTTGAACAAAATCAGTCCAGAAATTAGCGATGAACAGTGTAGTTTTGTTGAAGGTAAAGGAACAAGCAATGTCACATACATCATAAGATCTCTAGTAAAAAGAGCCATACAGGTGAAAACAGATCCATACCTATGTTTCATACATTATATCAAAGCATTTGAAAAGTAAAGCGCCAAGAAATAATCACAATTTCAGAAAGCATAAACGTAGACAGCAACGATCTAAGAATAATAAAGTATATGTACAGGCAACAAACAGCAGCCATAAGAACTAGAAATCAGTTGGAAATGTTTCAACAAATAAAAAAGGTTGTTAGACAAGGTTATGTGCTATCACCAGATTTGTTTAATATGTATAATAAGATTATTTTAAGATCCTTAAGGGGCATGCCTTGAATAACAATTGGAGGCCATAACATAAATAATCTAAAGTATGCTGATAATACAATCTTAATCGTTAAGAGTGAAAATGAGTTACAATAAATGTTAGACATTGTAGTGAAAGCAGTAAAAAAAAAGGACCCAATCTTAAGAGCAAAAAGACAAAAGTAATGGTAACAACAAAAATAAAAAGTCATCACTGCAGTGCACAATAAAGACAAGTGGAACAATATTAAAGCAGGGAAATGAATATTAATATCTGGAAACATTGTTAACCTCAGATTGTAGATGTACAGCAGAGGTGAGATGCAGAATGGCTCAGGCAAACGCTGCTTTTAATAAAAATGAAAAAGATGCTGTGCAATCCATTTTTGACAATAGAAACAAGAAAAAGAGTTCTTAAATGTTATGTAGAGCCAGTCTTAACATATGGATGCGAATCATGGATAATAGGACAACAGACAAGAAAATCACTAGAGTCTGTAGAAATGTGGTTTTACAGAATAATGTTGAGAGTACCATGGACAGCTAAGAAGAGTAATGAAGATGTTCTGAGAGAGGTCAAAGCAAAAAGAGAGTTAATTTTCAATATTAGGAAGAAATAATCATCATTTTTTGGTCATGTAATGAGAAGGGAACAATTGGAATATATTGTAACTCCTGGAAAAATTGAGGGACGAAGAGATAGAGAGAAGCAAAGAGAATTGGGGGCCTCGGTAGCCTAGTTGGGAAAACCACCCGACTAGATTACCGACGTTCGGACAACCCGTGTTCAATTCCCGCTGGGAGCAGTGTGAATTGTACTCGTGGTTGGAAAAAAAAAAAAAAATACCCCCACGGTCGACCCAGCCGTTGGCAGAAATGGGTACCAGGGTATATTATCCTGGCAAGGTGAGGAATGTCGCTTCGCATCTGAGTTTCGATGCTTGAGGCTACACTATACAGAAATATCCGAACATTTCTGGATAGGCGGCCGAGCACATATGGGTATACACTCGCGTGCTAAGACGCCGGTTCAAGTCTCGTACTTTACCTTTACCTTAGCAAAGAGAAAAGATACCAGATAGCATAAGAGAATGGCTTGGCAGAAGGTCAACAACAGAAATGATAAATAACTGTCGAGATCGAAAGTTGTGGAGTGACATGATCACTAACGTCGGCAGATTGGTCTTTTAAGCCGTCCAGGGAACTTTCAAAATACTTCTAAGAAATCCCATCTATGTGGCATCTAATGGTCTTTTCATTTGTTTATCTACTGTCCATGATTCACTTCCATAGGTCAGAATTGGCTCTATATATCACCGATGTACTCTTTTTCTCACTTCTGTTAATATAGATTTGTTGCTTAAGATTTTTTTTTTGCATATTCTGAAATGCAATTTTGGCCTGAGTTATTCTGCTCTTTATTTCTGTGGTACATCTTCCATCTGATGCTATTGTGCTCAAGTATTTGACGTTCTGTACTTGATAACTTTAAACATACAAAGCCATGCAAGTTTCAAGTTGTGTATAAAGCCAGAGAGACTGATCAAGCATAAATTGATGAATCGGAGACATTTGCAATAACTGCGAGATTTGAAAGGTTCTGTGTTGTAGCACGTACATTGTTTCCTGTCAGACATCTTTCTTCATTGTTTACATCTTGTGCCTGTGTCAACTCATCGCATACAGAGAGTTCCCCGGCACGAGGCCCCGTCCTAGATGAGACGAAAGAGATGCAACGCTCCATAGTTCACATGAATCACAATCTAAACGCCAAGCATTCCAGGGTAGGCACCAAGTCAAACAAGTCTAGCACAAACAAATACAAGGGGAGACAAAAGTGTATTGGTGCCCTATCTACCGGACGTAAGTTATAATATTTCACTTTCTTGCGTGTGCCTTTCTTTTTAAAGTTAGTATATACTGACTCCTGTTAGTGCTACATTTACTACCACATTTACTTGGCTTCCTTCAACATTTGAAAACCAGAAGTTACTCCATAGATTCATAAACGACACATAACGTATTGCGTAATTAGCACATTTCTTTCTTCTATTCTATTCTATTCCTAGAATCTGTTTCACTGCCGCCATAACATTCCCATATCCGTTCCAGCGCCTGTCCCAGAATTTCTCCAAATGTATGCCGACTGATTGTTTATGTTAGGTCTTGATTATAGATACATCTACTTTTCCCACTAAACACTCCGGATCAACTAGACTCCTTTTCCACCTTTAGACTCCTCAGTCTCTCAATATATACATCATTGTCCCACCTTTAGACTCCCCAGTCTCTCAATATATACATCATTGTCCCACCTTTAGACTCCCCAGTCTCTCAATATATACATCATTGTCCCACCTTTAGACTCCTCAGTCTCTCAATATATACATCATTGTCCCATCTTTAGACTCCCCAGTCTCTCAATATATACATCATTGTCCCACCTTTAGACTCCTCAATCTCTCAATATATACATCATTGTCCCACCTTTAGACTCCTCAGTCTCTCAATATATACATCATTGTCCCACCTTTAGACTCCTCAGTCTCTCAATATATACATCATTGTCCCATCTTTAGACTCCTCAGTCTCTCAATATATACATCATTGTCCCACCTTTAGACTCCTCAGTCTCTCAATATATACATCATTGTCCCATCTTTAGACTCCTCAGTCTCTCAATATATACATCATTGTCCCACCTTTAGACTCCTCAGTCTCTCAATATATACATCATTGTCCCACCTTTAGACTCCTCAGTCTCTCAATATATACATCATTGTCCCATCTTTAGACTCCTCAGTCTCTCAATATATACATCATTGTCCCATCTTTAGACTCCTCAGTCTCTCAATATATACATCATTGTCCCACCTTTAGACTCCTCAGTCTCTCAATATATACATCATTGTCCCATCTTTAGACTCCTCAGTCTCTCAATATATACATCATTGTCCCATCTTTAGACTCCTCAGTCTCTCAATATATACATCATTGTCCCATCTTTAGACTCCTCAGTCTCTCAATATATACATCATTGTCCCACCTTTAGACTCCTCAGTCTCTCAATATATACATCATTGTCCCACCTTTAGACTCCTCAGTCTCTCAATATATACATCATTGTCCCACTCATTCTCATCCTCTTCTCTTAAGGAATGAAGAACGAACTTGGCTTGTAAGTATGACATATCATTTTTATTATATTCCTCTACATCTTCATCCATTACTTCCCCTATCTCCTCTATTTTTCCCTCCTCTTTGTCTTCTTTTCTTTATTTTTTGCTTTCTCTTCTTCCTCCCCTATTTCTTCCTCTTCCTCTGCTTATTCTTTATCCCCCTCTTCTTCTGCTCTTCCTCTTTTCTTTCTCTTCGTCTCCTTCCTTTTCAACTTCTTTCCCTTTTTCTCCTTAAGCCTTCAACAAACACTTCCCAAGCCTGTTTCTTGCCATTCTCTTATAAGATTGTTCCATGTTTTTCACATACTCTATGTTTCTTCTTCACCTGTCATTTCATGTCGAGTATTCCTGTCAAATTTCTTGAATTTACTGCCAACTTCTTGAGTCGTCGCAGCATAGTTGACAAACGCTGTTATTGTTCTTTTGTATTCTCAATTCCTTGCTGCAGCCACTCAGCTGACGAAATAGAGGCCCGTCAATTCCTTGCTGCAGCCACTCAGCTGACGAAATAGAGGCCCGTCAATTCCTTGCTGCAGCCACTCAGCTGACGAAATAGAGGCCCGTCAATTCTTCAATGTAAACATACAATTTTGCTTTTTTGCGTATCATTGCGCTTTTTTCCTTTCATATTTTCCTCCATGATAATTTTTAGGCTTAAAGATCGAATGATTTGGTCGCACCTCTTATTGCCAGGTTTAAAGATCGAATGATTTGGTCGCACCACTTATTGCCAGGTTTAAAGATCGAATGATTTGGTCGCACTAATTATTGCCAGGTTTAATGATCGAATGATTTGGTCGCACCACTTATTGCCAGGTTTAAAGATCAAATGATTTGGTCGCACTAATTATTGCCAGGTTTAAAGATCAAATGATTTGGTCGCACTAATTATTGCCAGGTTTAAAGATTGAATGATTTGATCATTCAAGATCGAATGATTAGGCCATACCAAAAATTGCCAGGTTTAAAGATTGAATGATGAGGCCATACCAATTATTGCCAGGTATAAAGATTGCATGATTAGGCCATACCAATTATTGCCATGTATAAAGATTGAATGATTAGGCCATACCAATTATTGCCAGGTTTAAAGATTGAATGATTAAGCCATACCAATTATTGCCAGGTATAAAGATTGCATGATTAGGCCATACCAATTATTAGGGAACAGGCAAATAATTGCAATCGTCTATCCCCCCTTCCCCCCCCCTTTTTGGTTTTCCCGATATTAGATCCTTTTTGCCCTCTTTACTGACCTGTCTTTGTCACGTGTTGCTTTCTATACACGTTCTCTGCGCTTTTAGTCATTCCGACTGGTTTCAGCACGGATTACAGTTTTCCTGCTCTGAGCTCAGCTAAGTACAATTTATTATACATTTTTCTCTCTCTTTTTCTATTTTATATATTTTGACGCCCATCATACCTCTCATCATGTAAAATTCATTTCTCTCTTTTCTTATTTCTGCATCCTACTTTCCTCGCCCTCCACTTGATCATCTAACATGTAGTAATTGTGCTTCACCGCTTGTTGTCGTTGTCCCTGTATTCTGAAGAAGGCCACAGGCCGAAACGTCAGTATTGTGTTGTGTTCTTTATTTGTAAAGCTGTCACCATACCTTGGAGTGTTTAGCACACCCCACCATTGGCTCCATACCAATTATTGCCAGGTATAAAGATTGCATGATTAGGCCATACCAATTATTGCCAGGTTTAAAGATTGAATGATTAAGCCATACCAATTATTGCCAGGTTTAAAGATTGAATGATTAGGCCATACCAATTATTGCCAGGTATAAAGATTGTATGATTAGGCCATACCAATTATTGCCAGGTATAAAGATTGAATGATTAGGCCATACCAATTATTGCCAGGTTTAAAGATTGAATGATTAAGCCATACCAATTATTGTCAGGTATAAAGATTGCATGTTTAGGCCATACCAATTATTGCCAGGTATAAAGATTGCATGATTAGGCCATACCAATTATTGCCAGGTTTAAAGATTGAATGATTAAGCCATACCAATTATTGTCAGGTTTAAAGATTGAATGATTAAGCCATACCAATTATTGCCAGGTTTAAAGATTGAATGATTAGGCCATACCAATTATTGCCAGGTATAAAGATTGAATGATTAGGCCATACCAATTATTGCCAGGTTTAAAGATTGAATGATTAAGCCATACCAATTATTACCAGGTTTAAAGATTGAATGATTAAGCCATACCAATTATTGCCAGGTTTAAAGATTGAATGATTAGGCCATACCAATTATTGCCAGGTTTAAAGATTGAATGATTAAGCCATACCAATTATTGCCAGGTTTAAAGATTGAATAATTAAGCCATACCAGTTATTGCCAGGTTTAAAGATTGAATGATTAAGCCATACCAATTATTGCCAGGTTTAAAGATTGAATGATTAAGCCATACCAATTATTGCCAGACTAAAGTGATTATATAGTTTGGTCGCGTCAAGTCCGTTTCTATTTTATTTTGTTGGCAATTGTTTCGCCACCGTCATCTTCATTCTTTCCTTCAAAATCCTGTGCTGAGCTTCTTTATCGACAATATTGTGTAAAGGTGAGAGGTCAAGGTATTGCTCATCTCTCCAATGCTTGTATTTTTCCATGTATCCTGCTGCTGAGATCCTTGCGCAGAAAATATAAAAACAGGGTGGATGTATCAAGTTGGCCTTACAAGTCTGATGTTAGAGTTTATTTCTATAACTTCTTTACTTACAGTTTAACTAAGCGGAGAATTAGATTAGAAGTCACGTTTTTATTGCGGCACAAACGTAGTGTACATGTTAAGGTTTTTATTTCTCTCATTAGCCATGACTACACACATTAGCCATGACTACACACATTAGCCATGACTACACACATTAGCCATGACTACACACATTAGCCATGACTACACACATTAGCCATGACTACACACATTAACCATGACTACACACATTAACCATGACTTCATTCATTTACCTTGACTCAACTTATTAACCATGGATCCACTTTTTGACCATGACTCCGCTCATTAACCACGATTCCACTCATTAACCACGATTCCACTCCTTAACCACAACTTCACGCATTAACCATGACTCCACCCATAAACCATTACTCTACTCATTAACCATCTATCTATCATTTCGTTCGACTGAAGTATTGCCAATATTTGCAATGTTGTTTCCTGTATAAATGTTACTGTCTTTTGCAATTCTTGCAGTAGCCAATATAACTGTGTCTGTAGTGTTGTATTTCTGGGCCAATGGATTTTCAGTGCGATCTTGAAGTATATGTATGTTCAGCAGTCTGGGGCGCTTGTCCACATGTACATGTAGTTGAGGTGGTAATTTTGAATTGTATATACATGTGGCTGTGGAGTCGATTGTGTCCTGTTCTGAGGCGCATAATGATAACTTGTTCCCATCTATTCATATTATGAAAGGCATCCTGATTTGAGACTTGGCCCCATGATTGATTTGATTATCTCTTTCTTCTGATGGCATGTAAAAGGTGAATCGGCTGTGTGCCTGTTGCACCTTCCTTTGCCAGCTGATCTGCTTTCTCATTTCCTGGTATTCCACAGTGAGATGGGATCCACTGCATGGCAACCCTGTGGTGCTTGCAGAGTTCAGTGAATAAAGTCTGCAGATGTGGTAATTTTCTGGATTGTAGTGCCTGTAGTACTGATCTTGTATCTGTCAAAAACACTAGAGGCTGTGGGCTAAGAATACCATTCAGCAGTTTTTCTATTGCCAACTTTATTGCTTGGATTTCTGCATCATAATTGTAACAATATTTCCCTGTTGCTATTTTAATCATATTTCTAGTGTTATTTTGATACTTTATTTATGCACCTGCTCCCATTCTTTCCATCTTGTGTTGATCCATCTGTGTACACACGAATCCATAGGTCTTGTGGTTATTCTTCATTCAGGAAACTGAGAGTTATTGTTTTATGCTGTAGACTATTCTTTTCCTCCTTGTCAAGTATTCTTTTCTCTTCTGTCCGTATTGGTATTGACAATCCACATTCCTCTGTCCAGGGAGTCTGTTCTGGTATGGGCAGTAGGGAGTTAACAGTAAGTAACTAGTATGTCTTGCGTTTGTCTACAAATACGCTTGGCTTGTCTAGTGTTTGTCTACTAATACGCTTGGCTTGTCTGGTGTTTGTCTACTAATACGCTTGGCTTGTCTAGTGTTTGTCTACTAATACGCTTGGCTTGTCTAGTGTTTGTCTACAAATACGCTTGGCTTGTCTAGTGTTTGTCTACTAATACGCTTGGCTTGTCTGGTGTTTGTCTACTAATACGCTTGGCTTGTCTGGTGTTTGTCTACAAATACGCTTGGCTTGGTGGATAAAACTGCTTCTCTTAAACCGTCCCAATGCAAGATTTTGGAATCAGTCCTTCATTGGATGTCTCGGCATGCATGAACATTTTTCTGCCTGTATCAGCACCTTTGTGTCCCTCCGTTCTATCAGTACTGGTATCCTCCACAATTTCTCATCTCCAGTATTGGTGTTTCATTGCTCCTGTGATGACCCTAAGTGCCTGGTTTTGTACTTTATCCAGCTCTTGCAGTGTGGTGTTTGATGCTGAGCATACTGATGATCCATATTCTAAATATGGGCGTATACTCTGTTGGTAAACTTTACTGAGTATTTTCCCACGTGGTTCCACACAGCTTTCTTAGAATAGCCAACTTCCTCCTTACTTTTTGGGTTGCCTTATTTATCTGCTCTTTCCAAAGATAGTTTGTTGACAAATATAGCTATGAGATAAGTAGCTTGTAGGTCTTCTTTCACAGGCTCATTGTTTATGTAGATGGGTCCTACTTTTTGTTTGGGGGAGAGAGTGAAATGTGTAGTACTGCATTTGTCTGTATTGATGCTGAGACACCATCTATTTGTCCATGATTTCAGTGCATTCATAGATCTTTGTAGCAATTTGGAGGCCATTGTTGCATACTCCTCTGTGCACCACATTACCAAGTCATCTGCATACATTGCCACTTTGATGCCATGTGGTAGTTAAGTAACTAGGTCATTGATGTAGACTAGAAAATGTGTTGAAGATAGTACCCCTCCCTGTGCTACGCCCAGACGCAATAGGACCTTCTTACTTTTAAGACCATCCAGTTGCACTCTAGCTCTCCTGTTATGCAGGTATACTTTCATCAAATTGTACATTCTGCCATTTACTCCATAATTTCTCACTTTCTTCAACAGCCATTCATTAATCATGACTCCACTCATTAATCATGACTCCACTCATTAACCATGACCACATTCATTAACCATGACTTTATTTCATCGTTCATGGCTCCACTCATTAGAATTAACTCCACTAATTGACCACATCTCTCAATGCTATCATTAATATTTGTTCAAGGCCCTGTATCGACCACATCTCTCAATGCTACCATTAATATTTGTTGAAGGTCCTGCATTGACCACATCTCTCAATGCTACCATTAATATTTGTTGAAGGTCCTGCATTGACCACACCTCTCAATGCTACCATTAATATTTGTTCAAGGCCCTGTATCGACCACATCTCTCAATGCTACCATTAATATTTGTTGAAGGTCCTGCATTGACCACATCTCTCAATGCTACCATTAATATTTGTTGAAGGTCCTGCATTGACCACATCTCTCAATGCTACCATTAATATTTGTTGAAGGTCCTGCATTGACCACATCTCTCAATGCTACCATTAATATTTGTTCAAGGCCCTGTATCGACCACATCTCTCAATGCTACCATTAATATTTGTTGAAGGTCCAGTATTGACCACATCTCTCAATGCTACCATTAATATTTGTTGAAGGTCCTGCATTGACCACATCTCTCAATGCTACCATTAATATTTGTTGAAGGTCCTGCATTGACCACATCTCTCAATGCTACCATTAATATTTGTTCAAGGCCCTGTATCGACCACATCTCTCAATGCTACCATTAATGTTTGTTCAAGGCCCTGTATCGACCACATCTCTCAATGCTACCATTAATATTTGTTCAAGGTCCTGTAGTCTCCACATCTCTCAATGCTACCATTAATATTTGTTCAAGGGCTGTATCGACCACATCTCTCAATGCTACCATTAATGTTTGTTCAAGGCCCTGTATCGACCACATCTCTCAATGCTACCATTAATATTTGTTCAAGGCCCTGTATCGACCACATCTCTCAATGCTACCATTAATATTTGTTGAAGGTCCTGCATTGACCACATCTCTCAATGCTACCATTAATATTTGTTGAAGGTCCTGCATTGACCACATCTCTCAATGCTACCATTTATATTTGTTGAAGGTCCCGTATTGACCACATCTCTCAATGCTACCATTAATATTTGTTGAAGGTCCCGTATTGACCACATCTCTCAATGCTACCATTAATATTTGTTCAAGGTCCTGTATTCTCCACATCTCTCAATGCTACCATTAATGTTTGTTGAAGGTCCTGTATTGACCACATCTCTCAATGCTACCATTAATATTTGTTCAAGGGCCTGTATTCTCCACATCTCTCAATGCTACCATTAATGTTTGTTGAAGGTCCAGTATTGGCCACATCTCTCAATGCTATCATTAATATTTGTTCAAGGTCCCGTATTGACCACATATATCAATGCTATCATTAATATTTAAGGTCCCGTATTGACCACATCTCTCAATGCTATCATTAATATTTAAGGTCCCGTATTGACCACATCTATCAATGCTACCATTAATGTTTGTTGAAGGTCCCGTATTGACCACATCTCTCAATGCTATCATTCATATTTAAGGTCCCGTATTGACCACATCTCTCAATGCTATCATTCATATTTAAGGTCCCGTATTGACCACATCTCTCAATGCTATCATTCATATTTAAGGTCCCGTATTGACCACATCTCTCAATGCTATCATTCATATTTAAGGTCCCGTATTGACCACATCTCTCAATGCTATCCTATCATTCATAATTAAGGTCCCGTATTGACCACATCTCTCAATGCTATCATTCATATTTAAGGTCCCGTATTGACCACATCTCTCAATGCTATCATTCATATTTAAGGTCCCGTATTGACCACATCTCTCAAAGCTATCTTTCACATTTAAGGTCCCGTATTGACCACATCTCTCAATGCTATCATTCATATTTAAGGTCCTGTATTGACCACATCTCTCAATGCTATCATTCATATTTAAGGTCCCGTATTGACCACATCTCTCAATGCTATCATTCATATTTAAGGTCCCGTATTGACCACATCTCTCAATGCTATCATTCATATTTAAGGTCCCGTATTGACCACATCTCTCAATGCTATCATTAATATTTAAGGCCATGTATTGACCACATCTCTCAATGCTATCATTTATATTTAAGGTCCCATATTGACCACATCTCTCAATGCTATCATTAATATTTAAGGCCCTGTATTGAAGCGGCGCAAACATTCACAAGTTGACAAGTGTCGGGTTCCGGACCGATCTTCTCAAAAGCATAAAAACATGCTTCTGCTTCGGAATAGGAGCGGCAGGCCCACGAAAGACGTCATCAACAGTTGTCCATTACCGGAAATAGTAGATCCCCTGCAGTTTGTGGAATCGCTGGATACAGACGCCAACCAGCAGGAAATAAAGGACGATATTCAAACACATCCGGTAGATTGTTCACCACAATTTGAGTCCCGGATTTGTAAAAGCGCTCAGTGTGATAAAAAAAAGGAACTAAAGCCACGAAAAGAAAGTGCAAACGAACTCGTAAAGGAGAAACGAGGAGGAAATAATAAGTACAAAAGACAGAAGGCAGAAATGAAGGTAAATATGGTTGTGCTCAATCCAAAGCTCCGTGCTGACTCCACTGATGTTAAACAAAAGTCTTGTAGAAATAGAGCGGCTCCATTCAGTAAGAAATATGACTACGCCCAGGCTGCGACTACATCTCAGCCACACACTGGATTGTCAACCTTCAATTTGAAAGCTGCTCTCGCTGATATGAATGACTGGCCGTCTTTGGTTGAGCATGAGCGCTCCAAAGGCTTAATCATGGAAGCAGCCAAGGGGATTGTGAAAAACAAACAAGCTGGTTCCGTGGCTAAGAACGCCAGGAAGTTACTGGCTGACAAAACTACTGCTGAAAAGATAAATAATGTAAATGCACATCAACAAACCAGATTATCTTTTAGTCTGACCAATCAGCAGCCTGACAGGCTGACAACAGCGACCAATCAGCAGCCAGGTCTACTGGCAACTGCGACCAATCAGAAATCTTGGGCATCAGTAGCGGCACAGTCATTTGCTGATCCATCGAAAGTAACCGCTGAGTATTCTCAAACTGTATCAAGTCCTTTAGAGATTGTCTCAAAAAGCACTTCAGATAAACCATCGCCCAAACCCTTGTCACGCTCAAAATGTCAGAAAAAAGAGAAACAAAATTCCAGAAAATGTTTGACGGAAAGTGAGAAAAGAACGAAACTGCGAAAACAAGAAAGTAGTGGAATGAACAGAATTAAGTTGAGATGTGATGACAAGGACCATGTCTTGGTTCCACCCACTGCGCAACGAAATAAAAAACGCAACACTTCTGAGAGATCTGGTGGGGTAATCGGATGCCTTCATTCTCTTACAAATTCTGGCAAGCTTTCTAAAGATGGCATTGACCTTGCTGGTACTTGCGACTCAGACGGAAGACGTGGTTCAGCTACCCGTTTGAAGAAACCTTTAATTGAGGAGGGTGATGGCAAACAAAAGAAGATATCAGCAAGGTACAGAGCATTGTTGCGGGGCGACAGCGGCCGTCTGGACGGTAAAACTGGAACAGAGATGCAAGTTAGAAACAGAATCACGGACACACTTCTTCAAAGTAAAACTGCCAACCGGGCCAAACAACGTCAGGAACTATACGAAAGGCAAAGAGTAGCCCCCCACAATAATCAGCCATCTCCTGCACTTGTGTCAAAGGTGACACCAACAAGGAACCGCCCAGCTGCGGCTGTGAGCTACCCCTACTGGTTAAGATCCCGACCATGGAGAAGTGAGACGACGGCGCCGTCAAACTCCGAGCCCAACATGGAGGTTGGCGAGCCCAGCTCTGCACCTGTTGTCGATGCTACGTCACTTCCGCCAACAAACAGCACAGCTTGCAGACAATCAGGTTAGTGTGTAGGTTTTGTTCTCTGTCGTGTCCTTATCTTGAGATACTAAACTTCATGTGCTCTATCCACCATCAGACTATCCTAGGTCCACAAATATTGTAGCAGTCAACACTCAAATGAAATCACTTGGTCAATGTGTGTCCTTGATGCAATAATTGGGTCATGTTGTTTGGGGAAAAGAACTTTGCGTCACATATCGCACATTCTTAGACATTTCTCACCTACTCATGCATATGTCTTCTATCTATTTCTATACTCACTGGTTGTTATTGTGCTACATTCTTTGAGAACACTGAATCAAAACATTTACCAAACTGAATAATTGTATCTATATAAATATACACTCATGATTATTGATATATCCACCTTCCCTTTTTGTGTACGTTTATATTTCTTATTTTCTACTCTCCACAACCCGTGACATGAAGGTCGTTAGGGCACCACTGACAGACGTCATCAACCTGGTGTTCGTTTGGGTTCCACTGACAAATTTCATCAACCTGGTGTTCGTTTGGGTTCCACTGACAAATTTCATCAACCTGGTGTTCGTTAGGGCAACACTGACAGACGTCATCAACCTGGAGTTCGTTAGGGCAACACTGACAGACGTCATCAACCTGGAGTTCGTTTGGGTTCCACTGACAAATTTCATCAACCTGGTGTTCGTTAGGGCAACACTGACAGACTCCATCAAACTAGTGTTCGTTGGGGCAAAACTGACAGACGTCATCAACCTGGTGTTCGTTTGGGCTCCACTGACAAACTTCATCAGCCTGGTGTTCGTTTGGGTTCCACTGACAACTTTCATCAACCTGGTGTTCGTTTGGGTTCCACTGACAAATTTCATCAACCTGGTGTTCGTTTGGGCTCCACTGACAAACTTCATCAACCTGGTGTTCGTTTGGGTTCCACTGACAAATTTCATCAACCTGGTGTTCGTTTGGGCTCCACTGACAGACTTCATCAACCTGGTTTTCCTTGAAGCGCCCCTGACAAATTTCATCAAACTTGTGTTCCTTGAGGCGTCACTGACAAATTTCATCAACCTGGTTTTCCTTGAGGCGCCCCTGACAAATTTCATCAACCTGGTGTTCCTTGAGGCGTCACTGACAAATTTCATCAAACTTGTGTTCCTTGAGGCGTCACTGACATATTTCATCAAACTTGTGTTCCTTGAGGCGTCACTGAGAAATTTCATCAACCTGGTGTTCCTTGAGGCGTCACTGACAAATTTCATCAAACTTGTGTTCCTTGAGGCGTCACTGACATATTTCATCAAACTTGTGTTCCTTGAGGCGTCACTGACATATTTCATCAAACTTGTGTTCCTTGAGGCGTCACTGACATATTTCATCAAACTTGTGTTCCTTCAGGCGCCCCTGACAAATTTCATCTGTTATAGAGTTGCACACGAAGTCTCTCTTGTTACACAATTATATTCAGTTTATTGATCATCAAACATTATTCATCAACTTACGAACTTGTAAGTCTACTTACACTTGTGAGAATTTATGAACACACACAACTTGAATTAATCTTTCACTGTCTTCCAAAGCTACTTCACACCAATAATTATAACTTGTTGATTCTTAACTGACTTGGCTAACTCAAGACTTCTACTCTTAACTTTCTAACTGTTCTGACTCTAACTGTTTCCAAACTACTTAACTGCTTCTACTTCTAACTTCTGACTGACTCTTCTAAATCTCTGGCTAAACTTCTCTGTCCTAACTCCTTGTTCTTCTAAAAATCTCTGGCTTAACTTGACTTTCTTCTTGTGCCGGACTTTAAATACTCCTCAACTCTCTCTTCCACCTGAGGCTCAGCAGCCAATCAGCTGCTGCCGAGCACCCCTGCGACCCTATGATCCAAGTATTGGCCACTCTACATTTACGTGTCCAGTGTCCACCATCTGTGACTCACCTGAACTTTCCCAAATTTGGACAAAGCATCCTGTTTCCCCGAAATCTCTACGCCCTATTTGGGATAATATTACCTCATGACACTGACCTCTCCTGGTAGCTAATTACCTGGCAGAGTAACACCATGAGTTTAGTGCATGGTATCATGTGATGGTCATTTACAATAACAACTAACTTGCATGGACAATCGTGGAGATCTGACAATAACACCACGAGGTCGTTGCATGTAACTAAACTTTTCCATGTAGTGAGACATTGTGTCGTTCCACTATTCTGGACCTCTCCTTCGGTGCGTGTCACTACCCACCCTCTACAACTGGTGAGTGGGGATCATGTAACCTCCCATCGCTTTGTCCAATACTCTGAACCTCACTCCTTCCTCCTGGTTACTACCCTTCTCCTATAACCACTACTGTAACTAAACTTCTGACTCACTAGTTATACTGAAATACCATCATTATAGTTAAATCTGCTGGTCGCCACTATATGATACTGCTATCGTCTATTTGAGAAGCGGTAGCTTCCACCAGCTTCACTGTTACACATCAACCTGGTGTTCCTTGAGGCGTCACTGACAAATTTCATCAAACTTGTGTTCCTTGAGGCGTCCCTGACATATTTCATCAAACTTGTGTTCCTTGAGGCGTCACTGACATATTTCATCAAACTTGTGTTCCTTGAGGCGCCCCTGACAAATTTCATCAACCTGGTTTTCCTTGAGGCGTCACTGACAAATTTCATCAACCTGGTTTTCCTTGAGGTGTCACTGACATATTTCATCAACCTGGTGTTCCTTGAGGCGTCACTGACATATTTCATCAACCTGGTGTTCCTTGAGGCGTCACTGACAAATTTCATCAAACTTGTGTTCCTTGAGGCGTCACTGACAAATTTCATCAAACTTGTGTTCCTTGAGGCGTCACTGACATATTTCATCAACCTGGTGTTCCTTGAGGCGTCACTGACAAATTTCATCAAACTTGTGTTCCTTGAGGCGTCACTGACATATTTCATCAAACTTGTGTTCCTTGAGGCGTCACTGACAAATTTCATCAACCTGGTTTTCCTTGAGGCGTCACTGACATATTTCATCAAACTTGTGTTCCTTGAGGCGTCACTGACAAATTTCATCTAACTTGTGTTCCTTGAGGCGCTCCTGACAAATTTCACCAACTTGGCGTTCGGTTGAGGTACAAGTGGCAGACTTCATCTTTACCTATAATCATTCTCTGGAACTCTGCAGAGCCGAGGTGTGTTCATTTTTCGATGTTTTCTTTCCATCGCTTTCCCTATCAACTCTCCTTCCTCAATTCCCCACAAAATGGCCTTTGCCAGGCCAGACGTTCAAGTTACACGGTCTTTCTATTTCATGTAGCGCTTCTCCACGATAATCACAAAATCAGCAAGTACTTCGCTTGCTTGTACCGTATTGCAAACATTTATTTTCATTTCTTTATACAATCGAAAACCTTATAACAGTTCATCTCCATAGCTTGTATTTATTTGAATTCTGTTTCGCAAGTCTATAGAAAAATAGAAACAATCAGGCTGCATATAAGACGGATTTTAAGTCACGGGTGTTCTTAAAATCTGTCCAATTAAGATTTAACCTTGCAAGGACTGCTGCAGTTTGCGCTATTCGAGCCGATATTTTATATTTCGGGGCTTCATTTCTGACATTTGATCCTAAGTACACACATTTTTAGTTATTGCCTAATTATTTTTGCAGCAATGCTCCATGACTTTCGATCATCAGTTGTTTTTTTCTAAGATTAATCCAGCGGCTAACGGTGTGTTCGAAACTTGAGGAGGCCAGGAAGTGAGACCGAACTTTTAGGTTGACCTTTAACCTGATATTTTGTGATATAAACATTACTGCAATTTACGCTTTGTAAAATAGTTCATTAAATTATTGCCCTAAATTAACATATTTATAAGTACATTATACTATTTTAGCTATTTACATCATAACCTGTGAAAATATACGGATTTGCTGTTAATTAACATCTCTTACAGCTTTGTTCAAGTTTTGTTTTAATATAAAGACGCAACGCAGTGTTTCTTACAGTAAGTGCTTGATAAATTCGCCTCCCCATTGGCACTACTTTTATGCTCAAATAAAAATATAGAGCACCATCTGATTAGTCATTCTTTTTTTGCATGGGAAATGGAAGCTTAATGTTGAAATGGCCTACATTGATCTCATACACATTGCTAAGTCGATAGATGCCGATGAACGGTTGTAGTAGGTTTGACCTCCATAGACAGTATATTTATTAGTAAACGAAGTATTTGAAATATATCACGGTTATACACGGGAGTACGGTGGCTGATTGTACATTAACATTGAACTCATTGAGCAGAAATGTGATTATGTTATGTATTCTGGTGAAATATTAGGGGAGTCGTGGCCTCCATTGCCTCCTCTGAATATCTGCGCTGCGTTAATCCCCTTGCTGCATGCACCCACAGTTTTATGTTGGTATTGCATCCAGTCTGTCAACTCTGGTTGTGTTCCTGCTAAGTCATCGACATCACCAAACTGCTGAGAAGACAGGTGGAAACACAGATAAAGGTGATGGAGAAGACGTGGAATGATCTTAAAATAATAAAAACAGCAGCTTGTTGAAGACCTATACTGGACAGTGAGTTGAAAAGAAGAATAAAGCAGTAGAAGTCGGAGTCCCATATGTTACAGCTCAGCCATTTGTCACCTTGGGGTTATGATATCGTCAAGCTAAGTTTATTTAAAAAGTGATTATCTATTTTACTGTTAACAACAAGACATCTGCATGTTTTCTATCCACAGATGCCGGTCTTACTCTTGCCATCCCAGCGGGTTGTCTGTAGCGTTTCCAGCAACCACCAACTTTCTCAACAACCCGCACAATCTTACATGGTTGGCCTGGTTGAAAAGTTTGCTTTTTTCGCGTCTGTGGAACGAAACTTGATGAAATGAGTCATATCTTTTTTATAACCACGTATTCTTTTTTTATACACGTTTACAAATATTCATAGAACCCTGACCACCCCTCCCCCTCCCCCGGCCCATCATTCGCTACCCTCATCGCATATATTTGTGTTAGAAAAGTCAATTATTATTAGTGTCGTGGTAATGTTTCTTTTTTTATTATTATAAATTACCGCGTAACAAAATTATTATTTTTAGAAACAATTTATAATTATAATAAAATAAAGACACACAATTCCTTTGGACATAAACAAATTATGGGCACACGTCTGGTGGGATGTTGTACAATTCGTGATTTAGTTCGCAGAATATCAACCTCGGGCTTTCACATTCAGTCTAAATGCCGCGTCTCAACACATATGGAGAATTATAGTTAAATAATGGCAGTAAGCCACTTTGATTTTAGGATAACAGTGGACAAAACTCAGCAATTCCTGACTATCTCAGCTCAATTATTCATTGCACTGAGTTATTAGATATTCAGGTTCAAACTCATTATACAAATATTTTTTTTCTTAAAATTTTTCGTTCGCCAGCTTTTACCTCTGACGAAGTCCTTAGATACTAGGCACTGAATTTTGCGTCTTAATCCATTTTTCCCTGGCAGCCGTGTGCACAGGGGTCCTTCGCCGTATAGGCAGATAACTCCGACTTCGGAGGTACTCATATTTTTTCCGTCGATGAGTAATTGACGTTTCAAGCCGGGCCTCGCTGCTGAGACCAGGGGTGGTTGCCGCAGAGAGAAATCATAAATAAAATTCCGGTGTAGCCAGGATTTGAATCCACAACCTCTCTGTCTCGATGCCGGCGACTTACCTCGAGACAAACCAGTCCCCCTTTTTTCAATTTGAAGCAATTGCAACAGTAAAAAAAAAAAACTGGTTTAGCTCATTATTTGAAATGTTAAAATCATACAATTTTCATTTTCGAACCAAACATTATTGTGAAATGAATAACCGGAGATCTCCAGTGATACATCGTTTACAAAATAAACAAAATGTATTAAAACTGTCAACAAAATTCTCATAACTTTTTTTAAAAGAAAGTATCAATGATAATCTTTGCTTGACGTTATCATTAAATGATAATTGATACCATCTTTGTAAGGTCCCATAAAATAAATTCTGGGCTTATGTGAACGTACAACTTTTGTTTGTTCATGTCATGTACGCTATCTGCTCCATACACCCTGTACGATGTGTCTCTTGTGTGCTCAATTGGTTTTTTCTCTCAGGAGTGTGTTATTATGAGAAAAGAAATCATGTCCATTTATATATTAACACTTACAAGTAAATAAACAACACGCAAAACAGTGTATTTAATTGTTTCTGTGATTTACTAAGTTGTTTACTTTATTATGTCTCTCTGTTTGCCTTTTTTGTTGTTGGTTGGTTCATTACGTTGTAAACTCAGCATCACTACATTCCAGGCAAACCTGAAGGTGTTATAGCATCTTCTTAGTTTTCTTCTGAGTCATATCTTTAGGCTGGGAACTGCTACTACTTATTTTATGCTACAGGGTTTAGATATTTTTATAATTATTGCACAGAGATCACAACACGACGTACTAACAATGTCTTGACATGGATTCATGTAGTCAATAATCACAGATTATGACATTTTGCTTATAAAAGTTTATTTGATCAGCGTTGTACATGTGAAGTATAGTGGAGTACATCTAATAATTCTAAAATCAATGTTCTTGATCGAGATGCGCTCAAGAGGTTAATACCGTTGTTTATTTGGGTGCCAGGGTATTACCCTGGGAAGGTGAGGAATGTCGTCTCGCATCGTGAGTTTCGATGCTTGAAGCGACACTATCAAGAAATCTCCGAACATTTCTGGATAGGCGACCGAGCACATATGGGTGGAAACTCGCGTGCTAAGACGCCGGTTCAAGTCTCGTACTTTACCTTTAACTTTTGAAATTCTCTCTCTCTTTCTCTCTCTCTCTCTCTCTCTCTCTCTCTGCGATCAGGACTCAATCAGAGTAGGATTCCAGACTCCCACATGAAGTCAGCTGTCAGGTTAAGTGTGTTGATCGCCCCCACAGACAGAACATCACATTTAGAGTCTGCCAGATCCACTCTGACTGAACACCCGTTAATACGTTGCACTGTGTTCTGCGCCAGAGGCCCAGTGCATCCGATTTCAGCCAGCATTTTATTCAGGTTTGCTTTCCTTAGCCTTTGATTGTCCCCAATCTTCCTGCAAGGCAGCAGATTGTCTTTTCTGTAGGGGGATTCTGCCCTTAGATGGTCTGCCCTCCCAGGTTTACGAGCACCATCTGCCCGAGTCACTAGAGGTGACTAACACGGACATGCACACACAAAGATATGAGATGTGAATAACACAGACATGTACACAGCGATACGAGACGTGACTAATACCGACACACATCAAGATATATGACACATGACTAACATAGCATGCACATAGAGATATGAGATATGACTGACATAGAGATGCACACACACAAATTTTGAAATTCTAATTAATGTTAAAGTTGGCTGTGTAAAATTTAAAGACAGCAAATTATGTCGTAGGCGTTGGGAAAGTAAGCCATGGCGCCAGAGTGTCCGTTGGCGACGAGTTGGACAGCGCTGTTGTAGATATTGTATAGATAAGGAAGGTGGCAGTTGAACATTGACGTGTGTCATTGGGCCCCTTTTCTGATCTCTTGTGGCACTTCTCTACACTTTCTAGCTCACCTTTCGAATGTGGTTTCAACTCTCTTCACATATGACCTCCATGCGATTCTTTCTGCAGTCTCCCAAGCTGCCAGACTATGTGGTCATCATCAAGTATCGTGCCCTATGTCGTATATGTGTATATGTGCCGTATATGTGCCGTATATGTGCCGTGTATGTGTCGTATATGTGCCGTGTATGTGCCGTATATGTGTCGTACATGTGCCGTATATGTGCTGTGTATGTGCCGTATATGTGCCGTATATGTGCCGTATATGTGCCGTACATGTGCCGTGTATATGTCGTATATGTGCCGTGTATGTGTCGTATATGTGCCGTATATGTGCCGTATATGTGCCGTATATGTGCCGTATATGTGTCGTGTATGTGCCGTGTATGTGTCGTATATGTGCCGTATATGTGCCGTATATGTGTCGTATATGTGCCGTATATGTGCCATATATATATATATGCCGCGTATGTGTCGTATATGTGCCGTGTATGTACCGTATATGTGCCGCATATGTGCCATATGTGTGCTGTATATGTGCCGTATAGGTGCCGATATGATCACGTATCTCTCACAAATGTCTGTCTCTACATTTGTTTAACTATTCTGTTGTTGACTTCCTGCCATTCTTCAATCTTGAACTGCCATGCATCTTTTCTCTCTCTTACACTCTCTACTTCCCTCTTTCTCTTTCCCTCTCTGTTTTCATCTCCATTTTTCCCTCTTTCTGTTTTCCTCTCTGTTTCCCTCTCCCTGTTTTTCCTCTCTTTATTTCCCTCTGTTTCTCTCTCTCTCTCTCTCTCTCTCTCTCTCTCTCTGTTACACTCTATATATTTCCCCTCTTTGTTTCTATCTCTGTGTTTCCTTCTCTTTGCTGCACTCTCTCTGCTTCTCCTCTCCTATTTAAATCTCTCTGTTCCCCTCTCCCTGTTTCCCCTCTCTCTGTTTCCCCTCTCTCTCTGTTTCCCACTCTCTGGTTCCCCTCTCTCTGTTTCCCTTCTCCCTGTTTCCCCTCTCTCTGTTTCCCCTCTCTCTCTGTTTCCCACTCTCTGGTTCCCCTCTCTCTGTTTCCCTTCTCTCTGTTTCCCCTCTCTCTGTTTCCCCTCTCTCTCTGTTTCCCCCTCTCTGGTTCCCCTCTCTCTGTTTCCCCACTCTCTGTTTCCCCCTCTCTGTTTCCCCTCTCTGTTTCCCCTCTCTCTTTTACTCTCTCTCTGTTTCCCCTCTCTCTGTTTCCCCACTCTCTGTTTCCCCTCTCTTTGTTTCCCCCTCTCTGTTTCCCTCTCTCTGTTTCCCCTCTCTCTGTTCCCCTCTCCCTGTTTCCCCTCTCTCTGTTTCCCCTCTCTGTTTCCCCTTTCTCTGTTTCCCCTCTTTCTGTTTCCACTCTCTCTCTCTCTCTCTCTGTTTCACCTCTCTCCGTTTCAATCTCTCTGTTTCCATCTCCCTGTTACACTCTCTGTTTCTCCTTTCTCCGTTTCCCCTCTCTGTTTCTCCTTTATGTTACCATCACTCTGTTTCACTTTCTCTGTTTCACCCACTCTCTCTCTCTCTCTCTCTCTCTCTCTCTCTCTCTCATCCCTCTGTTTCACTCTCACTGTTTTACTTTCTTTGTTCCTTCTGTCTGTTTCACTCTCTCTGTTCCCTTTGTCTATTTCACTCTCTCTGTTCCCTCTCTCTCTGTTTCACTCTGTATGTTTCACTATCTCTGTTCCACACTCTCTGTTCCCTCTGTCTGTTTCACTCTCTGTCTTTCACTTTTTTGTTTCACCTCTCTGTTCCCCCTCTGTCTATTTTTTCACTCTCTCTGTTTCACTCTCTCTGTTCCCTTTCTCTGCTTCTCCTCTATGTTCCCTCTGTCTGTTTCACTCTCTGTGTTTCACTCTTTGTGTTTCACTCTCTCTGTTCCCTCTTTCTGTTTCACTCTTTCTGTTCCCTCTGTCTATTTTACTCTCTCTGCTTCACTCTCTCTGTTCCCTCTATTTATTTCACTCTCTCTCTCTCTGTGTTCCCTCTTTCTATTTCACTTTCTCTGTTTCACCCTGTCTGTTTCACTCTCTCTATTCCCTCTGTCTATTTCACTCTCTCTCTCTGCGTTCCCTCAGTCTATTTCACGTTCTCTGTTTCACTCTCTCTTTTCCCTCTGTCTATTTTTCACTCTCTCTCTCTCTCTCTCTCTCTCTCTCTCTCAGTGTTCCCTCTGTCTATTTCACCCTCTCTGCTTCACTCTCTCTGTTTCATTCTCGCTGTTCCCTCTGGCTGTTTCACTTTCTGTGTTTCACCCTCTCTGTTCCCTCCGGCTGTTTCACTTTCTGTGTTTCACCTTCTCTGTTCCCTCTGTCTATTTCATTCTCTCTGTTCCCGCTGTCTGTTTCACTTTCTCTGTTCCCTCTGTCTACTATTTCACTCTCTCTCTCTCTCTGTTCCCTCTATATATTCACTTTGTCTGTATCACCCTGTCTGTTTCACCTTTCTGTTTCACTCTCTCTGCTTCACTCTCTCTCCGTTTCACTCTCTCTGTTTCACTCTCTCTCTTCTTCACTATCTCAGTTTCACTCTCTCTGGTTCACTCTCTCTCTTCTTCACTCTCTCTGTTTCACTCTCTCTGTTTCACTCTCTCTCTTCTTCACTATCTCAGTTTCACTCTCTCTGTTTCACTCTCTCTGTTTCACTCTCTCTCTTCTTCACTATCTCAGTTTCACTCTCTCTTCTTCACTCTCTCTCTCTTCTTCACTCTCTCTGTTTCACTCTCTCTGTTTCACTCTCTCTGCTTCACTCTCTCTCTTCTTCACTATCTCAGTTTCACTCTCTCTGTTTCACTCTCTCTCTTCTTCACTATCTCAGTTTCACTCTCTCTGCTTCACTCTCTCTCTTCTTCACTATCTCAGTTTCACTCTCTCTGATTCACTCTCTCTCTTCTTCACTATTTCAGTTTCACTCTCTCTGTTTCACTCTCTCTGCTTCACTCTCTCTCTTCTTCACTATCTCAGTTTCACTCTCTCTGTTTCACTCTCTCTCTTCTTCACTATCTCAGTTTCACTCTCTCTGGTTCACTCTCTCTCTCTCTTCTACACTATCTCAGTTTCACTCTCTCTGGTTCACTCTCTCTCTCTCTCTTCTTCACTATCTCAGTTTCACTCTCTCTGGTTCACTCTCTCTGCTTCCTCTCTCTGGTTCACTCTCTCTGGTTCACTCTCTCTGTTCACTCTATACATTCACTTTGTCTGTATCACCCTGTCTGTTTCACCTTTCTGTTTCACTCTCTCTGCTTCACTCTCTCTCTGTTTCACTCTCTCTGTTTCACTCTCTCTCTTCTTCACTATCTCAGTTTCACTCTCTCTGGTTTACTCTCTCCCTCTCTCTCTCTTCTTCACTATCTCAGTTTCACTCTCTCTGGTTCACTCTCTCTCTTCTTCACTATCTCAGTTTCACTCTCTCTGGTTCACTCTCTCTCTCTCTCTCTTCTTCACTATCTCAGTTTCACTCTCTCTTGTTCACTCTCTCTGCTTCCCTCTCTCTGGTTAACTCTCTCTGGTCCACTCTCTCTGTTCCCTCTGTCTGTACATCCACCATCTGAGCTATTCTTCACCTCTCTTTTACATCCACCATCTGAGCTATTCTTCACCTCTCTTTTACATCCACCATCTGAGCTATTCTTCACCTCTCTTTTACATCCACCATCTGAAGTTAAACAAATGAAAATACGATTAGAGGCCACAGAGATGGGATTTCTCAGAAGAATGTTGAAAGTTTCCTGGACAGCTAAAAAGACCAATGAGGAAGTTCTCAAAGAGGCCAACACAAAAAGGGAGCTCTTAAAAAGCATCAGAAATAAGCAATCAACATTTTTCGGGCACATCATGAGAAGAGAAAAGTTGGAATACTTGGTTACAACTGGCAAAATAAAAGGAAAGAGAGATCGCAGACGACAAAGAGAGAAAATACTGGATAGCTTGGTGTCATGGCATGGAAAACAGTCAACAACAGAACTGATACGAAGCACTGTAGACATGATCACCTACGCCAACCGGTATGGCACATGATGATGATGATGATCTGAAGTTAACATCGTTCCTAAGTAGTAAGTCCACTGACCTGTTTTAATACAAGTCCATTTACTTGTTTGTGCATGTAAGTCTATTTGTCTGTTGCATCACTCCTGTCTTCTTGCAACTGTTATCTTTCTTTCCACTCTTCATCAACCTATTTCTCATATGTTCATTATTGAATGGCCTGAACTATCGGTTCCGGGGAACATGTTCCTAACGCTCCATATGTTGATTTAAAAGATGTTCTATTCCATCGAATTGGTACTCCATTCATCCTTTAGGTGGGGAGATAATATTATGTTCCCTCTTGCACTAACTAACCTAGCCTCCGGCTAGGTGCTAATAGACATGTATATATTTATATTATAGCATCGATTCCTAATATTAAAAGAACTAATTTCAATAATATATACAAGCACGTATTTGTTGATGTTGGTAACAGTTCTATCAACACGATATCGTGGATTGACGTCAATAAGGGACTTATATCAACAGAAATAACAGCAGGGACCATACTGGACACAGATGTAAAAAGTATTGAAACAAATTAGATATGTTCATAATGGGAATGGAGAGAAAGAAAACATGGGAACTACTGTATCAAAGGGGTATGCAGTAGTATAGCCCAAACAAAGTAATAGCATTAGTTTTTATAGTTTTAATTGTATCTAAAATTGCATCTGCCTCATACTGTTTGTTTATGGTGTTGGGCGATCGTGTATATTATTACGTGTCGTACTGATATATATATATATATATATAAATGCACTTTGCAGTTTCAAAAATCGTAAATATTTTCTCGAGGCTGAAATAACATTTTACAAAAAGTTCATTATATAATTTATTAATGTGTCTCTATGGTTGCAGCGTACAATATATTATTTTTCCCTCTGAAACTCATTCTCCTTATACAACTCAGGTGGTATATTTTTGGAGCACACCCACTAATATAATATTAGCTTTAAATAAAAACATTATCTGTGGCTCATTAATCTAACCCAGCATTTCCCAAAGTGGTCTTTATATCATAAGATCTTTAGTAGAAAGAGCCATAGAGGTGAAAACAGATCTATACCTATGTTTCATAGATTATATCAAAGCACTTGACAAAGTAAAGCACCAAGAAATAATCAAAATTTTAGAAAGCATAAACGTAGACAGCAATGATCTAAGAATAATAAAGAACATGTACTGGCAACAAACAGCGGCCATAAGAACTGGAAACCAATTGAGAATGTTTCAACAAATAAAACAGGGTGTTAGACAAGGTTGTGTGCTGTCACCAGATTTGTTTAATATTTATAGTGAGATTATTTTAAGATAAGGGGCATGCCTGGAATAACAATTGGAGGTCATAATATAAATAATCTAAGGTATACTGATGATACAGTCTTAATCGCTAAGAGTGAAAATGAGTTACAAGAAATGTTGGACATTATAGTGAAAGAAAGCAAAAATAAAGGACTCAGCATTAATAGCAAAAAGACATAAGTAATGGTAGCAACAAAGAAAAAGACATCACCTCAGTGCAGAATAAAGACAAGTGGAACAATATTAAAACAAGTAAATGAATTTAAATATTTGGGGACTTTGTTAACCTCAGACGGAAGATGTACAAAAGAGGTGAGGTGCAGAATGGCTCAGGCAAAAGCAGCTTTAAAAAAAATGAGGAAGATGCTATGCAATCCATTTTTAACAATAGAAACAAGAAAAAAAAGTTCTTAAATGTTATGTAGAGCCAGTCTTAACATATGGATGTATATCATGGACAATAGGACAACGGACAAGAAAATCACTGGAGTCTGTAGAAATGTGGTTTTACAGAAGAATATTGAGAATACCATGGACAGCTGAGAAGAGTAATTAAAATGTTCTGAGAGAGGTCAAAGCAAAAAGAGAGCTAATTTCCCATATTAGGAAGAAACAATCATCATTTTTGGCCACGTAATGAGAAGAGAACAACTGGAATATAATGTAAAAACTGGAAAAATTGAGAGACGAAGAAATAGAGGCAAGCAAAGAGAAAAGATACCTGACAGATTAAGAGAATGGCTTGGCAGAAGGTCAACAACAGAAATGGTAAATAACTGTCGAGATCGAAAGTTGTGGATATATACATGATCACCTACGTCATCAGGCCGGGTACTTGATGACAATGATGAAAAGGTGACGGTCGCCACGTACTTCGAGAGGTGGTCTCACTGGGAACTGTTTGTTTATCGCATGAGCTTACGGCTATCCATCCATCCATCCATCTATCCATCCATCCATCCATCCATCTATCCATCCATCCATCCATCCATTCATCTATCTATCTATCTATCTATCTATCTATCTATCTATCTATCTATCTATCTATCTATCTATCTATCTATCTATCTATCTATCTATCTATCTATCTATCTATCTATCTATCTGTCTGTCTGTCTGTCTGTCTGTCTGTCTGTCTGTCTGTCTGTCTGTCTGTCTGTCTGGCTGTCTGAATGTCTGTCTGTCTATCTGCCTGTCAGCCTGCCTGTATGTCTGTCTGTCTATCTGCCTGTCGGCCTGCCTGTACGTCGGTCTGTCTATCTGCCTGTCAGCCTGCCTGTATGTCTGTCTATCTTCTTGTCAGCCTGCCTGTATGTCTGTCTGTCTATCTGCCTGTCAGCCTGCCTGTATGTCCCTCTGTCTATCTGCCTGTCAGCCTGCCTGTATGTCTGTCTATCTGCCTGTCAGCCTGCCTGTATGTCTGTCTGTCTATCTGCCTGTCAGCCTGCCTGTATGTCTGCCTGTCAACCTGCCTGTATGTCTGTCTGTCTATCTGCCTGTCAGCCTGCTTGTATGTCTGTCTGTCTATCTGCCTGTCAGCCTGCCTGTATGTCTGTCTGTCTATCGAATCATCCGTGTTAAATGGTAATTAAGGTCGTCTTAGAAAATAAATAGTTAAAATAAGACAAAATTATTATAATTATTTGTTAATCACTGACAAGAGGAAGAATTTAGTCGATTGCTGCTTTATATGAAAGTTTGCTGGCTATCAAAAGATGTCTGTTTGGATCAATTTTATAAACTCCTTGACTTAGTGCCAGAGTTTCTGGAAAACGAAGATGTTTACTCTACGAACCTACTTGATTGATTTCACAACTGATATAGTTTATTAAACAGACTGGTTTCACACATTTAATGAAACAAATCTACAGCTCCAAGGCGGTGAGCTGAATTTAATTAAAACAAAAACTGTTATTTCCATTTTTATGGCATTGCGTCTTATGTACAATTTATGTAAATTAATATGAAGAGGATTCAACAAGTATCAACATTTATCAACAGCGGAAAAACGTGATGCAGGTATGATTATCTATTATCAGCACTTGGAGGCTTCAATTCAGGCTTCAATCAACGACTTGAAGATAGTTTTACACTGAATATATCTCATTGTGTTTTGGGCGTTTTTTCAAGTACAAACGGAGAAGAATCTCCAATAGTACACGAAGAACTGATTGAAGTAACAACAAATGAGAAAATTTAATTGGAAGAATGCTACCAACAGTTCTGGCTATAAAAGCAAATACCAAAACTGTATCTTGAATAGTGGAGTGTACTGGTGTTGGGGTCTGGGCAACCGCTGACATAATAAAGACATACATTATATTCAGTAGACTAACATAACGTAATATTTGCTAATGACTTCACTACATTTTAAATTACTTATTTATATGTAAACTCTATCCATCTTGTTTTTGACGAAAACGTCTCGATGACTTTGTCATTGAAAGTACTGTTGGGTTGATTTCTAAGTTTCTGAAGGAATGATTTCTCAAAGGACATTATTGCCAGACCAGATAAGCGTTCTTGTGTCTGAGTTGAGCGACAATAAGATTTGATTCTCTTGAGAGCAGAAAAAGATCTTTATACAGATGCTGATGAGCATCACGTAGTTATAAATTGGTTAGGAAGTTCCGGTATTGTGACATAGCTTCATTTTCACTTTGTGACGATTCTGATTGACTATAGCTAAAAATAACCTATGAAACCGCACTAGTGTAGAGGTAGCTTAGCCGTATTATTTTGACGGGAATTTTTGAATGCTACGGTCATTAATTCAAAGTCGAAGAGAAGAGAAATGTACCGCTGCTGATTAGCGGTTTCATGTACTATTTTTTATAGTAGTTTCGGTCTCATTCACAAACGTTATAGTGGCCATAGGAAAACCTTGCTTTAATAAATGCAAATCAAAGCAAATAAATCATATTGGTCTACGAAATATGTAATAGAATATTCGAAAATGTGTAATATAATTATGAAAAAAATATAATAAATTATCATTTCCTTTTGTATTTCGTTAATATGTTCAGGCTACCGGCGGTAGCTGTGGTTGCATAGAGAATACGCCACTGATCCTGGATTATGGACAATAGTACACAAGTTGTTGGTTGCATTTCCTTCATCATATTTAATGGATTGTGGATTCAGTGCTGTCACAAATCTGGGAACTCAAGCAGAAACCGACTACAAATTGCTAATCGTCCAGTGATTTAAATTTTCAATGCTGCTGACAAAACTAGAGCTGAACATAAAAAAATGTATAGTGATTTCATACTTCTCATTGATAGTGATTTCATACTTCTCATTGATAGTGATTTCATACTTCTCATTGATAGTGATTTCATACTTCTCATTGATAGTGATTTCATACTTCTCATTGATAGTGATTTCATACTTCTCATTGATAGTGATTTCATACTTCTCATTGATAGTGATTTCATACTTCTCATTGATAGTGATTTCATACTTCTCATTGATAGTGATTTCATACTTCTCATTAGGACTGTTTTTATTTCAAAATTATCTATGATTATATTAATTTGTTGTCTGCTTTTGCTATTTTTTTTTCATTTCAAGCATCAATGTATATTTATTTATTTGTTGCAGCAATACATTTCTTGGAATTGTTGTGCAGGGTGTAGGCACACAAAGACATTATATAACCTCACATTTCTTTCTACTTTTTCCTCTTTATTTGCTTAAGGAAGGTAGACATCTAGGGAGCCGTGGGTCACAAAAATTGGAGAACCACTGATCTAACCCAACGGTGCGGATGATGCACTCAAACGACTTCTATAATAAACATTTGTCGGAATTTAAATAACAAATGGGACGTTATGTTTCAGAGCTGCTGTACGTTTCGGTTATATTCTTCCACGGAGCTAGCCAGTTGTGTTCATTTGACGTGAGTATTCTGATGATTTATTGCTTGTTCATCATCATCTAGTACCATCTCCGCAACGAAGGTTGGCTACCATGGAGCGCCATTCCGCTCTGCCTCTTGCTTTGATGGTGCAGGTTGTCATATGCTGATTTTCTTTACAGTTTATAGGATAAAGTCCTATTTTAGTCAGATTAAAGTTGGGAAGAGTAATGTCTCGTTGAGTAACAGTACGCTTTATTCGGACCCCTTAATTTGTAGAGAAAAGAGAAACAAGACAAGAGGGTAAAGTATAAACCTAACCCTAAACCCAAAAATCCTAAAATAATTTTTAATAATTGAAAACTACTGTAGTTTAGTTGCTACGACAGATAAAGAGAGATCACCCGTTTCGCTTAAATAATTAATCTGACTAAACTAGGACTTTACCGTTTTTAGCTATGTTACAAAGAAAAGACATTAAGTTGAGTGGAGGCTCTGTCCAACAGGTGGCGGTACTCAAGAATCAGGCCCGGTAGTCGGCGACGATGACGATACTATCTTCAATGATAGCACCACGAACTGAAAATGGCAGAACGAGACCAGATCGTACAAATTATAGACTTGAATTGGATGGGGTAGAAATGGTCTCCAATCACGTTGTTCATTAGAAAATAACAATGAATCATCATGTACACTGGTCTTCCTACAATATCTTATCTCTGGTTAATTCTGTTGAAAATATCTCTCCCATATATGCTCTAAGGTACTTCTAATTTAGGCCTACATGTTACAAATAGAAGCGACTGCCGTTGGCTACGTTGTAAATGTTCATACTGTGGTTTATTTCCTTATAAATAAACTCCAACTCCTTATTAACTACATCTTGCCAGCAAACAAGCTCACTATGTTACCAAAGAAGAAAGCGATGCCCCATGGACTCTAGTTAACTAAATAAACACTTGCGGTAGGTTCTCAACTAACTTATTATTATCTTTTGGTACGAACAACCGTGTTGATCTTTCTCTGATTCTGACTCTCACTTACTTCTCTTCCGTGAGGAAATATATATACAACAGAGGTGAGATGCAGAATGGCTCACATAAAAGCAGCTTTCCAAAAACTGAGGAAGATACTGTACAATTCATTCTTTACAATAGAGACAAGAAAAAATTTAATGTTATGTAGAGCCAGTCTTAACATATGGATGTGAATCATGTGTGATAGTGTGGCTGATCCAGGAATGATAACGAGGAAGAAGAGAAGAATATGAAGAACGAGAGAAGAACAAATGTGTTGAGGTTGGTGCAGAATGAGAAAGAAAACTTACGAATTAGCAAGCGTAAGTTAATCCACCGAATTCAGACGCCGAGGTGAAACAAGCAGTAAGACTGTCCAAACAGATTTCACCACTGTCCAGGTAAAGTTACGTAACGCAACGGAATATAGCTTTGGACTCCGTACGAACAGGTGTCCGACACCTGTTTACACGATATCGCTATCACTGAATCGAGCCCTGAAACATTCTTTGAAGTGCCGAGTCGAGCGAATTCAGGGGAAATCCCTATGTCGGCAAACGCCTTGAAGTCCAGAGACGGGAGTCTGAGATAAAAGAATTCTGACAGAAATCGCAGCATTTGGTGAAGGGCCAATGAAAGATTTAGTTGTTAGGGAAGTGAAGGTTAGGATTGACAAGTGTCCGCAGGACACCTCAAGTAATGAGACTATGGATATAATTAGTAGGCGGAGTTAATGAAATGGTGATTGGGCGCAGATGAATGATAAGGAGACTACAGATTAGCTTCCCATGATCCTTAGCCAGAGGGGAGTGGCCAGGAATGACACAAAAAGACCTCGAGAAGACTGATTAGGAACTTTGCACCCACGAAGCGGAGGGGACACATCAGAGATGATGTAGTAGAAGAGACTAGATACCTGCCTCAAGGCAGAAGATAGAATTAGGAGTTGAAACTTAGTTTTTCACTCACGAAGCAGAAGGGTAAACATCATAGAGAATGTAGTACAGGAGATTAGATACCTGCCTCAAGGCAGAAGGTAGAATTAGGAGTTAGATAGAACTTTTCGCCCACAAAGCTCAAGAGGGACACACTAGACAGAAATAGTCGACGAGAGCAGAGAACCTGTCTCTAGACAGAGTGTAGGAATTAGGAGTTAGATTAACTGTCAAGATCGAAAGTTGTGGAAA
Source organism: Megaustenia siamemsis (assembly GCA_032433765.1). Lineage (NCBI taxonomy): Eukaryota > Metazoa > Mollusca > Gastropoda > Stylommatophora > Ariophantidae > Megaustenia > Megaustenia siamemsis. The sequence goes on from JAVIAB010000092.1 coordinate 188,513,792, forward strand.
GACATGATCACCTACACCAGCAGGCACGGTACTTGATGATGATTACAACAAACGTAGTGCACATAATTGTGTTCGATTTGCTAGGGTTCTTGAACTGCTTGTTAGTGTTGCACAACATGTCATATTTGATGTTAACTTTCCAAAAGTCTATCTGATGTGTTCCTCCGAAGATATGGGAAGGGCACAAGTCTTTAGCAACCATGAGTCAACGTTACTCCTTCGGATGAAAAAGACGGGAGCAAAACTGGGTCATCCAGAAACGAGAAACTTAATGGTCGCATGACAGTAAGGAAGGGTGTTTTGAGCAAGGATTTGAACATTTTCGCATGGTGCATTTTGGCTCCATGCAGCATTGGCATGTATCGTGCAGCACAATCTCGTCGTGCAGCACATTTTGGCATGTATCGCACAATCTCGACCTCGTTTATCGCGGGTGGTCGGCGCGGGTGGTCGGTCTTATCTCAAGTGCTTATCTCAAGTGGTCGGCCTCGCGGGTGGTCTTATCTCCTTATCTCAAGTGGGTGTGCGTGCTGGCTATGGAGACCAGTGGTTCTAAAACTTGTAGGTGTGCTGGCTATGGAGACCAGTGGTTCTAAAACTTGTATGTCAGTCTAAAACTTGCGGGGGGGGGGGGGGGGGGGGGTCGTGTTATCATCAATGTGTGATGGCAACAGGAGGCAAAAAAAGGCAAAGGGGTGTTAGTAACCAGGTGTTAGCGATATGACACATCCACGTCGATCATCATCGGGCCACATCATCGGGCCACCTCGGTCATCATCGGCGCTGGTCGACGGTCGCTGGTCGTCGGCGGTCGCTGGTCGTCGCTGGTCGGCTCGGGCAACATCATCATGTGTAGTGATTAAATAGTGACGCTCTCTCTCTCTCTCTCTTATCATCATCATCATCATCATCATCAAGCCACACCCTCAACATCATCCCTTCATGTCTTATCATCACCAAGCCACACAAATTGACACATCATCAGCATGTGCCACCCTCAACAGCATCATCATGTGCCACCCTCAACAACATCATCATCATGTGCCACCCTCAACAACATCATCAGCATGTGCCACCCTCAACAGCATCATCATGTGCCACCCTCAACATCATCATGTGCCACCCTCAACAACATCATCATCATGTGCCACCCTCAACAAAATCATCATCAAGCCACACCCTCAACTCTCTCTCTCTCTCTCTCTCTCTCTCTCTCTTTCACGCTAAAGCAAAACAAAAAAGTCGCTCTATATTTCACATATATTTATTAATACAACAAATACACAACACATATAAGAAAATATATATTACTGTCCGATTGGTGATAATTTTAAGCGTCTGGGTTTCCTCCCTCCTGTTTTGGCGGTACTGTCTGTTTGTGTTAAATGTCTATCAAACACAGGTGCATAGCAAGTTTCATTAGCCTTCACAACACAACCGCCCTCCATTTTGACAAAACCTTGATCAAAGCTGGAATAGGTAATTGGTGACTCAGCTGAAACACCCGGGACATCCATAGTGGCCGCCGGATCTGTCGTCTGATTAACAAGAGCGAGGTTCCCTTGGTTAACAAAAGGAGGGGTCGTGTAGTTGATGAGATTCGGGTTAACAAGAGATGGTGTGTAGTTCTGGTGGCTAACAACAGGCAGCGTGTAGTTGAGGTTAGCATATGCGGTTAAAATGTCTTCTCGCATATCAACTAAAGCGATAAATTCCTCTCTCGATAGTGTTATCCCAGTTCGGGTAGGAAACTTAAAAAAACTCTCACCGCTATATGTCCTTATATTTATCAACGGTCTGTTACGAAAAAGACAAACCGAGACTGCCTTAACGTCATCTTTAGACAACGGAACTACAGTCTCATTTCCGCGTGACATAAATATGCGCTGATCACTGGCATCAAACGAAATTGGCGTATTCAAGCTACACGACTCCATAGTCAAAGCAAAAACAAACACAAGCCACCTGGTAACAGACGCTGGTTATCTATGTGTGTACACTACTCGGCTGGGGGTTTTTATACCTGCTACGTTTATCGTAGCGAGGACCATTTATTTATAGTAGCTAACGCAATATGTTATCAGGCGAGGTAATACGTTATCAGTCGCGTTGCGACATGTTCCGTGACTTCAGGAAGGGTCCAAACAGGGTGATAGGTGGGAAATATGATGTGTGTGTGTGAAATAATTTTATATAGGATGTGGTTTTTTAAAATAAGTGTTAATTGAAGAAGTGAAACCTGGCGGGCTGACCTAAATCACTCCTTGTTATTTTTGTGGGTGGTATAATCACTAAAGTTGGTAGCACTTGTGAGGATGGATCCCCGATGGAATCATCCTTTCACAGCTCTGATAGCCGGTCCTACCGGGTGTGGGAAAACGGTATTTGTGCAAAAGTTTATACAGAACCTTCACGAGTTAGCTGTCCCCGTACCGGAGGAAGTTATATGGTGTTATGCGGAATGGCAACCGATATACGAGACTATAAGGTCAGTGAGATTTATCGAGGGTCTACCAGACGTCGATAAATTGGAAGGTGGTAAGAAGAGAAGACTGATCGTCATCGATGACTTGATGTCTGAGACGGACGAGAGGGTAACAAAATTATTCACCAAAGGTAGTCATCACAGAGATATTAGAGTGATGTACATTGTTCAAAACCTATTTGGAAAAAATAAAGAACATCGAACCATAAGTCTCAATACGCACTATTTAGTCCTTTTCAAGAACCCGAGAGATGGGAGTCAAATTATAAATCTGGCCAAACAAATGTACCCAGGACAGGCGGGGTACCTCCAAGATAGTTTTAAGGACGCGACAGCGTCTCCTCACGGTTATTTGCTGATCGATCTTTGTCAGGACACACCTGATAATCTTAGGGTGAGAACAAAAATATTCCCAGGGGAGAGACAAATCGTCTACATACCAAAGTAGAGAATCATGTGTGATGAATCACTTAGACGGTACGGTGAAATATTGAAATGTATGCGCGCCGCCTCGCCGAGCGGTTTAAGAACCATATTAAAAACAGCCTCTCCCAAACTCATTAACTTTTTGTGCGAGTGTTGTCATAACATATTAAAAGGTAATGTTAGACTCACGCAGCGACAGAAGTGCGAGCTACGTCGACACAAGCACAAGTTGAGACTTCTCACTAAAAAGAAACCGAATCTTAAGCGGCGGAAAGAGATTCTACAAACCGGTGGGTTCATAGGGGATTTGCTCCGTCCTATATTAAGTATTCTCGGGGCGTACTAGGTGCATACCAATGGCCAAAAAAATGATATTGATGGATCCTCGATTCCTCGAGGGTCTTACACAGACTACTAACCCGTCGTATAGCCCTCCCGAGGCAATCGGTGACAACTTGAGAGATTTAGATGATGAAATGCAACGTATCCTATTCCGAGATGACTTAGCACCCGCCGATAAGGCCAGAGTGTACCAACGTGCCCTGCATCAATATTTAACTAGATTGGAGCAGTATAAACGTCGCTCATTGGGTTCGGTCGATCTCATTCAACACAACACGACAACAGAAAAAACACATTCCCCACCACCACCACCAATCGAAGTATCACCAGCGCAGACCAAGACACCACCAACACCACCAGCAGCCGAAACCCCAAATCTAGGTAATGAAACCACTCCACCCGTAACCACGTATAAACTGAGACCTAAAAAAAGAAAGAGCGGAATCCCAACACCAAAATCGGAACGGTGGAGAAAATATTGAGACGTCATTACTTTGACCCTAGTCGACCAGGGGCTTATAGTGGTGCAACGGCCCTGCAACGTAACACCAAACTGGGACTCGCAAAGATCAAACAATGGTTGAGTCATCAGGATACCTATACCCTTCATAAACCAATTCGTCGCAGATTTGAAAGGCGTCCCATTATAACGAGTGGCCCCAACAGCAATATCAGGCAGACCTAATTGATTTGAGACATTTGAAAAACCACAACGACGGCTATTCCTATTTGGTTTCTTGCGTGGACGTTTTCAGTGAATTCGCGTGGTCTGTACCGATACGAACCAAAACGGGGAAATCCTTAGTGGAAGCCGTCGGAAAGATATTTCGCGATGGGAAACCCGCGAGTTTTCAAACGGATAAGGGGTCAGAGTTTCTGAACAGAACATTTCAGAAATTCCTCGCTGACAACAACGTTCACTTTTTCACTACGCAGAACGAAGATATTAAGGCCGCCGTGGTAGAACGCTTTAATAGGACTCTAAAACAACGGATGTGGCGATATTTCACGAAATCCAATAAGCTGTCTTATGTCCGAGTCCTACCCGCCCTACTTCGAAGTTATAACCATTCGTATCACAGAAGTATAAAAATGGCACCGGTCGACGTCAACGCAGACAATCACGAACAGGTATGGAACACGTTGTATAATAACAAACGCAACTTAAAATTTCAAAGACCCCCGTATAAGCCCGGTGATCGAGTTAGACTGGTCCTGGGCAGAGCCAATTTTAAAAAGGGTTATGCCCGGCTTGGACGGAGGAACTGTTTTCCATCAGTCGAGTAAATGAAACAAACCCCGTTACATATGTGTTGAAAGACGATAAGGGTGATGAGATAGAGGGGTCATTCTACACACCGGAAATTCAAAAGTTGGAGACAAGCACGAGTACAGAATCGAGAGTATCATAACCGAGCGACGCACATCATTCGGGCGAAGAGAGAGTTTAGTCAAATGGTTCGGGTACGATTCCTCATTTAACACTTGGATACCGTCCAAGGACATTGTCAGGTACAAAAACTAGAGATGAGAGCAGAAGAAGACGAAGAAGTGGAAACTTTTGGCGGAGAGCTCGATTTGCGAGCCGTAAACTCGGGAGTGAGGATAGAGAGCGAACCACGCAGGGGATCGGTGTTTGGGAAACTATCCCCCTATTTAGAACGTGTCTTTATTTGTCAAGTGGTAGTTAAATATACCGTTGTCGCGGTTTCGCTGTTCAATCTGACCACCGAAAAGTCAGATGCCAAGGAGGGAAAACTGTGGATAGCCCTACTGACCAGCTGTTTGGGTTACATGCTACCGAATCCAAACTTGGAGAGGCGACGGTGAAACGAGCAAAAAAAAATGAGTTTTTATGTCACCCTACCCAGCAATGCATCTATGGACCTTTTTAAGGATAATAACCCCGGCCACTTTTTCGTTAAACTCCCTCAGACCATTGACATTTCGGCGCAGTATGAGATCGCACTGGTGGAGATACAGTTTCCGCTAAATTATTTCAATGTAATAGAGGGCGATGTCTGGATTCGGTACGAATCTCTCGCTAACGATGATATTTGCGACGCTAGATTTTATTTCAACGTGACATTGGAGCCTGGGTTATACACGAAACCCGATGCGTTCATCGGCGCGTTGAATGCCTCGATCATAAAAGCGGATGATGAGTCGAACGGGGATGCGAAAGGGAAGAAAATGAGATTCATTTACGGAAAAGAGGTGAATAAAGCCATCTTGAAACTTTACGAAAAAAGGAGTCAGTGTTACCATAAGCGACACTTTGAAAAACATGTTAGCCTTCCCCACGACCTCTATATCAGACACGGCTCCCGATATCTTCAGCGTGGGGGTAATGGACTTGGAAAGCGTTGCGAAGAATGTCTACGTCTACTGCGATCTCGTTTCCCCCAGACCGGTCGGGGATGTGATGGTACCTCTCCTAAGGAGCGTGCCTGTTCTCAATAGAAATCACACCTCGGTGTTTCAGATCTACGATAAGCCTCACTACCTACCCCTGAGTAGATTTTCCTTCGATACCGTCGAGATCCTTTTAGCCAACGAACACGGAAAAACCATTCCATTCACCAGCGGAACGTCGGTGCTAACGGTACACTTTCGAGTGAAGAAACATCTCGAGCTGGTATAATGGTGAGACACACCCCCCTTCATCGCGATGTTGAGTTATACGAAGACTTTTACTGTTGTCAGGCGGGTGATGGGATGCCCGTGTTTATAGGAGGTCGAAGTCAGAGCGGTCGGGGAATCGGTAGTTTCTTTGGTGGAATCGGGAGGGCTATTTTACCCTGGTTAAAAACCAGCGGTAAGGCCTTGCTCAGAGAAGGCTTGGGGACCGGTCTGCAGGTCGCACAGGACGCATTAGCCAGGAAAAATGTCGGTGAAGCTTTCAAAGAACGAGCTAAGGAGGTCGGTCAGCGGTTGATACACGGGGCCGTAGACCACCTGAGTGTTAACAACCAATCAGGAAGTGGTTTACGACAAAGCAGAAAGCGAGTTATGAAGTTACCTCCACCAGGAGAACCCGTTACGAAGAGGATAAAACCGACAGCTAGACAGTTCCCCCTTCATTCGGTGCACAACAACAGGAAGACGAAGACGAGGGTGGCAAAGGATATTTTCGACTAATAATGTCCCTCGTTCACCCCAAATCGTGCGAATGTCTTCACTCTGGTTTGGATTTATTTAGCGTTCCACCCACGCAGACTTCTCTAGACTCTGGACAGTTTATTGAAATTCGTCCGATCGCAGCCTTGTCGCATAGCGCACCAATAGAGTTTTTCATTTCTGGAAACAGCGAGGAGTATCTAGATCTTTTCAACACGTTTTTGCAGCTGCGGGTCAAGATCACCCTCCCGAATGGTGATAGTGTACCACCCGATGCTGAGGTAGGACCGGTCAACAATTACCTTCACAGTCTATTTTCACAAGTCGACGTATCGTTAAACGACACGTTGGTTACACCGTCGGAGAATACCTATCCTTTTAGAGCGGTGTTTGAGGCTACGCTAAACTACGGGGAGGATGCGAAAACGGGATACTTGACGGCCGCTCTGTTCTACAAAGACACAGCTGGCCACCATGACGATTTGAAAGAAAATGAGGGTTTTAAAACACGGCGCGATTTGACTTCGGGTAGTAAAGAGGTTGAAATGATGGGTCGTTTGCACTCTGATGTCTTTGTGCAGGATCGTTACATGTTAAACAGAGTCGATGTGAAGATAAAACTCACGCCCTCGAAGGATGTGTTCAGCCTCATGACTCACGATAGGTCTGCGGGTTACAAGAGTGTTATCACCTACGCCGCGCTCGTGGTCAGGAAAGCTAAGCTAAACCCCGCGATTTCTCTGGCTCACGAAAAGGCTCTCTTGAGCGGGAATGCTCGGTACCCGATCAAGAGGGTTACCATCAAGACATTTTCCATCGCTAGCGGGATGTTCTCCCACAGTCAAGACAATTTATTTTTGTCTCAAACACCGACCCGTGTAGTGATAGGTCTGATTACGGCCAGTGCGTTTAATGGCGTTTATTCAGCTAACCCGTTCAATTTTCAACACTTTGGTCTGACTTATATGAACCTGACGGTCGACGGGAAATGCATCTCGGGAAAGCCTCTAACTATGGACTTTGAACGAAATCAATACGCGAGAGCTTTTTCCGGCACAAATCTGGCCATGGGTCTGATTGGTAAAGACGCCGGGAATAACGTTGCTTATAGAGAGTTCAAGGACGGATATTGTCTATTTGGTTTTGACCTCTCGTCTAGTCTACTGGACGGCTCGCATTTTGAGCTAGCCACAAGCGGACCCTTGTCGATAGAACTCAAGTTTGCCGCTCCCACAACTACTCCCCTACAAGTCATCGTCTACGCCGAGTTGGACTCAGTGCTCGAGGTGTCGAAGACAAGGCAGATTCTAACAGACTTCACCGTTTGAGCGATAGAGAAGATGAACACGATGGAGATTTACAACCTTTTGATGTCGGATATTTTCGTTCGACGTTGTTCCCTTGTTAGTGTCATTCCACGAAACCACTTACCTCCCAGCATCGACCCAACGACGACCGCCGCCTTTGTCATAAACACCGACCCGGCACACGAACCCGGTGAGCATTGGGTGGCCCTCTTTTACAACGGGCTCGGTGAATGTGAGTATTTCGATTCCTACGGTTTGCCTCCCAGACATGTGGATATTTTAAACTTTATAGAGCAAAACTCACACGCTCCATTCGTCTTCAACCCGCGGGTGTTGCAAGATTTGTTTACCAACACGTGCGGTCTATATTGTGCTTATTATATACTTCTTAAGTGTCGAGGCGCGAAACTTAACAGAATTCTCATGCCTTTTTCATCGAGACAGCACATAAACGATCGTATCATTTATCGTTTGCTCGCCCCGTGGCTAATTCGGCTTCGAGGGGCCCACGGACGCTTAAAATTATCAACAATCGGACAGTAATATATATTTTCTCATATGTGTTGTGTATTTGTTGTATTAATAAATATATGTGAAATATAGAGCGACTTTTTTGTTTTGCTTTAGCGTGAAAGAGAGAGAGAGAGAGAGAGAGTTGAGGGTGTGGCTTGATGATGATGTTGTTGAGGGTGGTACATGATGATGATGTTGTTGAGGGTGGCACATGATGATGTTGAGGGTGGCACATGATGATGCTGTTGAGGGTGGCACATGCTGATGATGTTGTTGAGGGTGGCACATGATGATGATGTTGTTGAGGGTGGCACATGATGATGCTGTTGAGGGTGGCACATGCTGATGATGTGTTCATTTGTGTGGCTTGGTGATGATAAGACATGAAGGGATGATGTTGAGGGTGTGGCTTGATGATGATGATAAGAGAGAGAGAGAGCGTCACTATTTAATCACTACACATGATGATGTTGCCCGAGCCGACCAGCGACGACGACCAGCGACCGCCGACGACCAGCGACCGCCGACCAGCGCCGATGATGACCGAGGTGGCCCGATGATGTGGCCCGATGATGATCGACGTGGATGTGTCATATCGCTAACACCTGGTTACTAACACCCCTTTGCTTTTTTTTGCCTCCTGTTGCCATCACACATTGATGATAACACGACACCCCCCCCCCCGCAAGTTTTAGACTGACATACAAGTTTTAGAACCACTGGTCTCCATAGCCAGCACACCTACAAGTTTTAGAACCACTGGTCTCCATAGCCAGCACGCACACCCACTTGAGATAAGGAGATAAGACCACCCGCGAGGCCGACCACTTGAGATAAGCACTTGAGATAAGACCGACCACCCGCGCCGACCACCCGCGATAAACGAGGTCGAGATTGTGCGATACATGCCAAAATGTGCTGCACGACGAGATTGTGCTGCACGATACATGCCAATGCTGCATGGAGCCAAAATGCACCATGCGAAAATGTTCAAATCCTTGCTCAAAACACCCTTCCTTACTACTCATGACCTATCAGCAAACACAGAGCGGGAGTAGTCAGGAAACAGTCAGGAGTCAGTCGGGACATGCTAAGGAGGGGATCTTGAACACCTAGGACCATGTTCAGAGCGCAGTCATGATAACCCACACATGACTCAATATTTAACTCCATGTGCGTTTTTTATTTTTTAGGTAAAGGTAGTAATATAGGCCTCCGGTTTGTAGCTTTGGCTATATCACGTTAGTCCTTTGAGAAGAGAATGTATTTATATAATTAAATGGTGTAATATAGAAAAGGCGAATCGTAAATGAATAATAATTGGATTATATACCATCTATAAATGATAGGTTAAACAATAATATATATATATACAAATAAAACAGGGTGTTAGACAAGGTTGTTTGCTGTCACCAGATTTGTTTAATATTTATAGTGAGATTATTTTAAGATCCATAAGGGACATGCCTGGAATAACAATTGGAGGTCATAATATAAATAATCTAAAGTATGATGATGATACAGTCTTAATCGCTAAGAGTGAAAATGAGTTACAAGAAATGTTAGACATTATAGTGAAGGAAAGCAAAAATAAAGGACTCTAAAGGACCTTAATAGCAAAAAGACAGAGGTAATGGTAACAACAAAGAAAAAGACATCGCCCTCAGTGTAAAATAAAGACAAGAGGAACAATATTAAAACAGGTAAATGAATTTAAATATCTGGGAACTTTGTTAACCTCAGACGGAAGATGTACAAAAGAGGTGAGATGCAGAATGGCACAGGCAAAAGCAGCTTTCCAAAAAATGAGGAAGATATTATGCAATCCATTTTGACAATAGAAACAAGAAAAAGAGTTCTTAAATGTTACGTAGAGGAAGTCTTAACATAAGGATGCGAATCATGGACAATAGGACAACAGACAAGAAAATCACTGGAGTCTGTAGAAATGTGGTTTTACAGAAGAATGTTGAGAGTACCATTAATATCTAAGAAGAGTAATGAAGAGGTTCTGAGAGAGGTCAAAGCAAAAAGAGAGCTAATTTCCAATATTAAGAAGAAACAATCATCATTTCTTGGCCATGTAATGAGAAGAGAACAACTGGAATATATTGTAACAACTGGAAAAATTGAGGGACGAAGAGATAGAGGGAAGCAAAAAAAAAAAAAAAATTACAGCTTAAGAGAATGGCTTGGCAGAAGGTCAACAACAGAAATGATAAATAGCTGCCGAAATCGAAAGTTGTGGAGAGACATGATCACCTACGCCAGTAGGCCCGGTATTTGATGATGATGATGATATATATATATATATATATATATATATATATATATACATATATGTGTGTGTGTGTGTGTGTCTTTGGGTAATGGAGATTTATATTAAATATGTATGTGTGACAACTTCTTTTCGACACATCTTTTGATGAAATAAAATATCTTCTCTCTCCGGTGAACCGGTACCATTCATCTAAGTATGTCCGTTCATGTGCTGTTTATAAATGTGTATTACCTAATTGCAGTGAATGGAACTGTGATCTCGAATTAAGAATGTGGTTTTCTTTTCAATCAAAGTGTCACACCCACCGTACATTTACAGTTTGTAAATCTCATTGCCACCTGCTAAATCTATAGATGGATATTGAGTTATTGAATTATGAGTTATTTGCGAGTCATCATCATTGCACTCAATAAGGAGATACAAAGTTCTGGTTCTCTCCCTTTTGGCGGCTTCAGCCATTATCAATTGATGTTGTTGTAGCGTTTCTTTGATGTTGTCTTTATTTCTTACTCTGGGCCTGTCTCTTGCTCTTCTCCCTTCTCCTCTTTTAATATTAAGTTATGAGTTATTTGCAGGTCGTCATCATCATTGCACTCTGAACATGTCGATAGATGCACAGATACGCTCCTCAGAAGTCCCGCAGTGTCCAGTGACTGACGACTCCAGTTCTGTGTTGGTTACAGTCCTCTTTTACGTCCATTAAGTTTCTCGTTTCTGGCTGTGCCCATCTTAACTCCCATCTCATTCATCCGAAGGAGTGACGTGGAATCATGATTGTCAAAGTCCTGTAACCTTCCCACATCTCGGGGGGCATTGATGATGTCCGCCCGATCCATTGGTTGGCCGTCTTCAACGACAGAACAGCTAGCCAACCTGTCCGCTCTTTCATCTCTCCGTACTCCCGCATGTCCAGGGACGCAGACAAAGGTGACCCTACGTATTTTTGACTTCTTTTGACTCTACCCATTGCCAGCGTACAGAGCCCGCCTCCATTTTCTTATCATGCTAATCTAATCACTTACTATGCAGGCGTGGGTGTAGTCTTGTGACTCTAACCAGAAGAATGCCCTGGTCACTGCCATCACCACCATCGTCATGCTACTCGTGGTCAAAAACGTATCCACCACTGTCTTCCTTGACTATTCTGCCTACCGAGCGAGCTGTAAATGCCCATGCACTCCTCTTGTGTTGTATTACGCGTCCGTCTGTATATATGATTGCAGCTTCCTCATCGGCGGTATCTGACTACTGATCGTTATAGTTAAGGAAGAAGGAGGGAAAGATGAGCACTCCACGGTGGAATGATATAGTCAAGAACGTCATAAAAAGAAAGAAAAAAACTGGCTATACTAAATCTGGCCAAAAAATAAAAAGCAGAGCAATTATGATATATACACAATAGAAAGAAGAGAAGTGAAGAAATTAATCAAAGAAGAAAAACATAAAGCATGGATAAAATTTGGAGAAATGATTAGTAACAATCACAAATCAGCATCCAGAGACTTCTATAGAACAAATAAAGCCATAAGACAAAAGAAAGACAATTATGACCCAACTGAAATCATCAATGAAAAACGAGGCCAAGCAATAACAAACAAAGCGCAAATCTTAACGAGATAGAAAGAATATTTCGAAGAGATTTTGAATGTAGAAACGAGTCCAAAAACACACAAAAAGAACTAATAGTTGGCGATAAAGAACCAAATATACTAATGGAAGAAATAGAAGAAACATTACGACTATAGTTCGCTTCAGATTTTTTGCCTCACTTCAAAAAACCACAGCTCAGCAACCATTTGTGCTACAGTGCTGATATTTGCATGTAACCTACTGAATCTCATAACGTAATAGAAAAAATAAATTAATTGCAAACAAACTGCTGGTTTTTCTTGTGCGCTTGCTTACCAGGAGGATAAAAGTATGATTAAACTTGGGCACATTTGAATCAAAATTTAAGAGTATTTACCCCTTCCATATCACTTCAAGAATGATTTAAACATCTTCATTTGGGAATTTCCTTTATATGTTGGTGGGTAAAGGCACCGGTTTACACTATTGAATTGCAAATGTCAGATTTTTGTCAATATTTGCACATATGTGTAGCAAATTTCTCTTATATTCGGTGCGCAATTCTGGTTTTGCACTTACTGGATTAAAATTGTCAACTTTTTGTATCACGTCATTAGTATAACGTCACCAAAAATACAAAATCAAATTATTTACATAGGCGTGTTTTGTGAGTTGTGCCCTTAACAATGAGTTTAAAGTTGAAATTTGTTACTGAACAAAATATTACAAAGAAATTATATTTATATTTTTGTAGAGAGGCAAAACGAGGGAGTCTATATCACAGCATATCAAATCCTGAAAAGAGAACGATGCACGTGTTAGGTTTAAGTAAACGGTCGTTTCATAGATCAGTGAAAAATGTTCAATGTGAATGTTCAAGGAAAGAAAGAAGTCGAGGAAGAAAACATTTGTTAGACAGTTTTGACAGAGAACTTGTCCGCAGAGAGATTTGTAAAATGTTTGACTTAGGGGAAGAAGTTACCATAAGGAAACTTAAGATTTGGCTTAAAAAGAACACCAGTATTGATGTATCAAAAACCACACTATGGAGAAGTGTGCGGAGTTTAGGCTTCACTTTTAGAAAATATTCTTGTGGAAGAAACATCATTTGCGAGAAACCTCATTTAGTAGCTGCAAGAAGCAAATATTTACGTGAAGTTAGACAAATGCGTAATGAAGATTATGACATTGTGTACTTGGACGAAACATGGATTAATGCCCACCACACAAATGAAAAAGAATGGCAGTCATTAGATGGGACTATTAAAAGGTATGTACCTAGCAGCAAAGGAAAGCGCCTTATAGTGGCACATGCTGGGAGCAAAAATAATGGCCTGGTGGAGAATGCTGAACTTGTTTTTATTGCAAAGTCAACTGATAACCAGGATTATCATTCAGAGATGAACAGTCATATGTTCAGAGATTGGATTAAAGACACTCTTTTGCCTTTATTAGATCGACCATCTTGTTTGATCATGGATAATGCATCTTACCATAACAAAGTGGCACAAGAAGATAAAGTTCCAACATCATCAAGCACTAAAGCTGAAATAAAGACATGGCTGACAAGGGAACAAATACCATTTAACGATATGTATCTCAAGCCTGAATTACTTTCACTTGTAAAACAGATACAACGGCCAAAGATATTTCAAATAGATAAATTAATTGAAGAACATGGTCATAGATGTTTGAGGCTGCCTCCATATCACTCACACCTAAATCCTATTGAATTAGTTTGGGCAAAGATCAAAGGGCAAGTAGCATCCGAAAATAAAACTTTCAAATTATCTGATGTTAAAGAGCTTACCAATGTTGCTATTTCAAACATAGACAAAGATTATTGGGCTAGTTGTGAAGACCATGTTATGGTTGAGGAAGATAAGTATTGGAGAAACGATGGTCTGTGGGTTATTCAACCAAAAATGGTAATACGTCTATTAGATTCGGCAGATTCTGAATAAAACTCATTTGTTTGAACTTACTGAAGTGACTTTGTTGGAGTTGGAAACTCTGGATACGGACCACTTCAGGAACTGTTTTTTTAGTGAGTTGACGATGTATTCTGTGTTCTTAAAATAAATAATTTCTATTCGGTGAATGTTCGGCCTATTTTGATTTGATTCAATATTAGTTGTATAATTAAAAGAGCCCAATCCAAATGGGTAGCATGTTGTGAAAAAGTGCAATTGTGGCGGTTTATTCCCCTATACACCTTCAGGCATGACAGGAACACTTACTTACTTACTCTCTTATTATAAAGTAATAATGTCCCTTATATAAAAATAAAAGTTACGCCTTTTCCTCTAAAAAGTGTAAAAGATCTTCATTTACCGTACATTCTGTTTTTTGTGTCAAAATAAATACAAATATGAAGGAGATCAAAGGAAGTTGCCGCTTTGAGGAAACGGTAACACATACGATAATTTAAATGATAAATTCGTTACGTCATTGAAAATCTAAGGTCGCATGCAAAAAATCATGGTATTCTATCAGACGGTTTTCGAGATATTACTGGAATTAGGGAGGCAAACAATCTGAAACAAACTATAGCACCGGTTCTGAATAGCGGTTCTGAATTGTGATTTTATATTTGTCTTGCAGCTTCTTGTCTGATTTTAGTAAATCTAAATTTAACTTGATGTTAACTGAGGCTTGTTTTGTTGTTTTTAATTTTACTCTAAGCTTTCCCACAACTGGTACATGATCACTATTGCAATCTGCCCCTGGTCTAGTTTTCACACACACACACCAGACTGTTTCTAAATCTATTGCTTGTCATTATGCTATCAATTTGATTACGCGCGTTGTCCCCTGGGCTTTTCCATGTCCACAGACGTCTTGGATGTTGCTTAAACCAGGTGTTCCTATCATCATGTTGTGTGTTCTTGCCCAGTCAATAAGTTTCTCACCTCTTTCATTCCTCTCTCCTAAGCCATAATGACCAACTACTTTCTCAACTCTTTCCTTTCCTACTTTTGCGTTAAAATCCCCTAGAACTATAGTGTTTTCATGTGGTTTGCATTTATGAAGTGCCTCATTTAACTCGTTGTAAAATGTATCAATTGTTTCCTCTAGACTGTCTGCTGTTGGTGCATAAGCTTGTATAAGATTTATGTCTATTGGCTTGCCATTCAATTTCACTAAAAGGACTCTGTCAGATATTGGGTAAAAAACCTTTCACTGTTCTTGCTCTTTCTGCATCCAAGATGATACTTACTCCTCTTTGGAGTACCTCCAGAATATATTATTTTATGTTTATCAGAATACATCTCCCCTGATCCGGTGTATCTCATTTCGCAAAGTCCCAGTAATTGTAAACCCATTCTTTCATTTCGTGTATGATGTTTCTAGTTTACCCTTCTGCATGAGTGTTCTCACATTCCAAGTACCTATCTTTAGAGTATGTTTTATCTTTATTTTGCTTACAGTAGCTTGATGACGATCGGGTATCACCTATAGCACATGATTTCCCCTACCGAACGAGGGTTTTCCATTGGAATCCCCCTTAACGTTGTTGTCGTTATTTTTATTGTTGTGACGATTCATGATTGTACAAAGAAGTTACGACGGTAGTTTTCTGTTGCCTTCCGTCGGTTTGTTTACGATTGACTCCGCTAGCCTTTGACTAAAAAGTCTCAACCACAAGGCAGTGGGGTTGTTTTACTTTGGGGTACCCTCCCTTAGCCTTTTACTCGCCCGAGCTTACCTGCAAGGCAGCAGGGCAGCCACAGGTTGTACTGTTTACTGCATACAGTAGCAGGTAAAATTACCTGACCTGACCAACCCATTATATTACCAATATGGAAAAAGAAGGGCAGCAGAAGAGACTGCAACCAATATAGAGGAATATCGCTATTAAGCCACACAGGGAAGTTATATGCCAAGATAGTTGAAAAAAGATTGAGACCAATTATAGACCCACAACTAAGCAATGCTCAGATGGGCTTCAGGAGGAACAGAGGTTGCACAGAAGCCCTATTTATCATAAAACAACTAGCGGAGAAAACAATAGAGCATAATAAAACACTATATACAGCTTTTATTGACCAAGAAAGGGGTTCGATAGGGTGGACAGGGAACAACTGTGGTCCGTATTGCCCTTGTACGGAGTGAGTCACCACCTAGTAGAGATATGCAAGAGCCTCTATGAAAGTAGTCGCACTACAGTAAGATATTCAGCAGGTTACTCTAAACATTTCACCATTAACTCCGGAGTAAGACAAGGCTGTGTGCTTCCCTTTACTTTTCATCACATATATGGACAATATATGCAATTAGCATGCCCAATCAAAGGAAGTATACCAACAAGGATGATAACAAGCGATACCACAAAAGAGAACGAAATATACGTACCAGAAAACAGCAGAATAGAGGAAGAAATACATGAAATACTATTTGCAGATGTTCCCGTGTGTTATAATTATGAGGGAGGTAAAGAATAGTGATACTGTGACCTTCCATGCATGTCGGAAGAGGCGACTAAGGAGGTTGATCGATGGCTTGACAAGCTGTCATTGTAAAAAGTATTGTTATGGAAACAGCGCCATAGATTTTAGAGCAGTGATCTCTGCAATATGTGCCACTTTGGCACGCACGGTTTCTGTTTTTGAGATTGTGGTTCTGCCCTATGTGCCGTCTTCGGCTCGAAAGGACAATAGATAGATAGATAGATTTGCAGACGACCAAGTTCTGATACATGAAACAACTGAGGACCTGCAAGAACATATCAACAGGCTAAACAACACTTGTAAACAATACAACATGAAGATCAACATAAACAAAACCGAAGTAATGGCAATAGCGAGACAAGAAAGAAAAACTAAACATCATAATAGATAATTCGATTCTGAAGCAAGTAGACAATTTTAAATATCTGAATAGCACGTTAACACAAGACAATAACCAAGAGACAGAGATAGATATAAGGTGTAACAAAGTATGCCAAGTTATAGGCCAAGTATCAACACTATTGGAAAACAAAGCAATAACTACGGAAGCAAAAAGGGCAATATACAAATCAATTTTTCTACCAACTCTGTGCTATCAGTGCCAGAATTGGACGCTGGACTCTAGAACAATAAGAAAGATAACGACCACCGAAATGAAATGTGTCAGAAGAATGACAGGAAACAGCTTAAGGGACAGAGTAAGAAACACCGACCTGAGGAAGAAACTCGAAATTGAACCAGCCATCGAATACATAAAGAAACAGCAGATAAATTGGTTCGGCCACATAACAAGACAAAAAAAAACTAACAATGACTCAAAAAGCCATAAACAAACGCTACGAAAATGCCAGATTAAGAGAAGACCGAGAAAGAGATGGATAAAGGGAATACTAGAGTCACTAGGATGGATAACACCAGAAGATGCCAACAGAAGAGCAAAGAATCGCAGATTGTATCTCCCCTCGACGCCAACGGCAATGGAGGAAGGATAGAAGAAGTAGAAGAATCGTTAATAGTCACTCATTCTATTTTTAGTTCTCAGCGGAGGTTCCCTGTCCATAAATACATTTCCGGTGCTTACTGTATATGTACGCTCCGCTAAGATATCTCAACAATAATATTGCAGTTGCGAATTTCTGTAAATCAGAGCTGTCTTCATCATCAGCATTGAGTGCCGTCTCCGCAACGAAGGTTGGCTACCATGGAGCGCCATTTTGCTCTATCTCTTGCTTTGATGGTGCAAGTTGTCATCGGTTGATTTGTCCATCTTTTGATGTTACTCGTCCATGTTAATCTTGGTCTGCCTCTGCCTCTTTTACCTTGTATTTTCCCCTCCAGGATCACTTTCAGTAGGCTGTTGTGTCTTTTAACATGGCCTAAGAATCGCATTTGTCTTGTTCTAATTGTGTTCAGAAGTTCTCTTTTCATTTTAGTTGTTTTAAGACTTTGTCATTTGTTTTCTTTTCCTTCCATCCAATTCTACCTATTCTTCTATATATCCACATTTCAAAGGCTTCAATTCTCTGTTCTGTTTTCTTGTCTAATGTCCATGTTTCAGCACCATATAGGAATATTGAGAAGATGTAACATTTTGCTATTCTTAGTTTTAGCTCTGGTGTTATTTGTTTTGATGTTAGTATGTCCTTCATGACATTAAAATTACTTTTTGCCATTCCTATTCTTTTGTTTATTTCAGTTGTACATTTTCCATCACTGGTTATAGTATGTCCAAGGTAGTTATAGTTCTGAACTGTCTCCAGGTCTATTCCTTCAATTTTGATATCCACTTGTGGGTTTTGAGTATTTTCTTTGTTATGATCATAGTTTTAGTCTTTTTGATATTCATATCTAGTCCATATTTTTTGCTTGTCGTGTTTATTTCATTAAGTAATTGTTGTAGGTCTTTAGGATTTTCTGCTAGTAGTACAGTATCGTCAGCATATCTTAGGTTATTGATTATCTTTCCATTAATTTGTAGGCCTGGCATCTCTATGATGTTTTTAAAGATTTGCTCAGTGTATAGATTGATTAAGCTTGGTGATAGGATGCATCCTTGTCTTACTCCTCTTTTTATATCAATGGGTGTAGAGAACTCTTTGTTATATTTTATTATTGCTGTTTGCTCCCAGTATAGATTGCATATTAGTCGTATGTCCATGTCATCTAGATGTATCTCTTTTAGGCATTCTATAAGTTGTTTGTGGTGTACTCTATCGAAAGCTTTGGTGTAGTCTATGAAGCAGGCATATATTGGTTTGTTTACTTCTGTGTATTTTTCGATTAATGTTCTCATGCAGAATATGGCTTCTTTTGTCCCGCTATTTTTCCTAAATCCAAATTGCTGCTCATCTAATTCAGTATTGATTTTATTCTGAATCCTTCCTTGTATAACTTTTAGCAAGATTTTTGTAACATGGCTCATTAGGCTTATTGTTCTAAAGTCACTGCATTCAACTGCACCATTCTTTAGAGCTGTCTTACACACTTTTAAATTATTTTTTATACTCTTATAAAATTATTGAAAATTATGGAACACTTTCGATTGATGCTATTTAGATTTAATTTGCGCAATATAATTGTTTGTTTATGTTGTTGTGTTCATTATCATCATGTGCCGTACCGCTTAGCGTAGGCGATCATGTCCTTCCACAATCTTCTATCTACAGTGCATCATACCAGTTGTGTTGTTGACTGTTTTTCATGCCATGACACCAAGCTGTCCAGTATTTTCTCTCTTTGTCGTCCGCGATATCTCTTTCCTTGTATTTTGCCAGTTGTAACTAAGTATTCAATCAGAGGCAATCAACATTTTTCGGGCACATCATGAGAAGAGGAAAGTTGGAATACTTGGTTACAACTGGCAAAATAGAAGGAAAGAGAGATCGTGGACGACAGAGAGAGAAAATACTGGATAGCTTGGTGTCATGGCATGGAAAACAGCCAACAACAGAACTGATACGATGCACTGTAGATAGAAGATTGTGGAGGGACATGATCACCTACGCCAACCGGTATGGCACATGATGATGAACCAAGTATTCCAACCAACTTTCCTCTTCTCATGATGTGCCCGAAAAATGTTGATTATTTCTTTCTGATGTTTTTTTTAAGAGTTCCTTTTTTGTGTTGGCCTCTTTGAGAATTTCCTCATTGGTCTTTTTAGCTGTCCAGGGAACTTTCAACATTCTTCTGAGAAATCCCATCTCTGTGGTTGTTGTGTTAGAGGTGTAGTAAATTTAACTTAGCACCGGGTAAGAGGCCATTTGTGTGGCTATTTCGTCTGTTGTCTGTGAAGTTCAGTCTCTGTCTCTCATTAATTAAGTCTTTATCAGTTTCATTTGCCTATTTTTGATTTGTGTAATTTGCTGTGACAGCCATAAATTGGTCATAATGTATATTATAAGAAATCGCACTGTGTACCCACCATAGTAACTAAGTTAGTTAGTTAATCAAGTGACTGTCCCTGTCCAGCTGCTAGGTAGTAAGTCTCTTGTCTTTAGTCAAATCTTTACTTTCGGCTCTTGGTTCATTTCAAGTTCAAGAGTTCAAGGTAAGAAAGGAGCAACCATAATGTTCACTACTGTTACCATGATGAACGTGGTATAACTAATAATACTAAATAATTACTTGAATTAACATCATACATTTATATGATACAACATTGAGATGATACACTACTGGTCTGATGCATCATACAAAATAATAATAATACTGTAAATTTAATACTTGTAAAGTCCTAGTTCAGAGTCTTTCTCTTCTGCTTGGAGTTGGAGTAAAATCAATTTCACCTCCACTTTATTCTTCTGTCTGTTGTATAATAAGTCTAATTACTCTAATCTCATCTGCCTTAGAATTAGCAAGATATCTGGGTTATGAATACCCTTAAGCTCTAAACCTTGTTGAGAAAAATAAAATTAATGCACAAGAACGAAACAGTTGATACTAACTTTCAAATACGTGCAGTCAATCAGGTGAGAAGCTCCTATTTAACATATACTCATAATACTGTATACATACTTAGACTGGATACACTTTTTACTTAATTACTGATTTTATAAGTCATGAATCAGTTGAGTAGGTTACTTAAGTTACCAATCACTGTAAGGTTATTATATATTGTACACTTACACAAACACTCACATCACACTAAGTGTATTTATTATTGTACAGAATTACACTTATCTTTATATCTGGCTGGAACAATACAGAATGAATTTAATACTTCTTAAAATGAAAAAAAAATAAACTTTAACTCAATTTTGCTGGATTTTCCCAGACATTAAGAACCATAAAAAGAGAGAGAGAGAGATTATAAAAATGGTAAAGTCCTAACATTAGTATCGTAACTTATTGAGTTATTTGCGGGTCATCATCGTTGCACTCCGAGCATGTCCATAGTTGCTCATATCCCCTTCCTTAGCAAGTCCTGCAGTGTCCAGCGACTGATGACTTCAGTTCTGTGTTGATAGATATCTTCTTATATGCCCACTAAGTTTGTCGTAACTTATTTCTGCTAAGTGATTGATCTTCCATGATTGACCACACATATTTAAACGTATCAAATGCTACTAGTTTTTGTGCATTTAATTTAATTTTGTTTTTCAACAACAGGGTAAGGTGTAGGGTTAGGTTAGGGTTAGGGTAAGGTGTAGGGTATTGTCCTAAACCAGGGGTATTCTAATGACAGATTAGAGAACAACCAAATAAAGTACAAAGGGACATTACTGCAAACAGAAATATGCTAAACTCTGACTTTACCATAAAAATGACCAAATACATATATAATTATATATATTGTTACTTATATTATACATCTAATACAGTCTATAAGTCATAGAGAAAAGATCTAAACTTATTGAAAAAAGAATAAAAGGAATGCAATTAAGTTATTAACCCTAGATTATTGTAATAGTATATAGACTCGACTCACGAAGAAGTAGAAGATACCTTGTGCAATATGATAACAGGGAAAGCTCCTGGACCAGATAATATAAAGTAAAAAGTAAAGTACCCCCGTCACGCCAAGTGGCGTATAGGGAAATATGGTGTTAGTGACCCTATATTTTACAGACCTTTGAGCACATGATTTTTGGGATAATGTGGTCAGTATTACGCCCGTGCTGCTTTACTTTCCCAGAAAAAAATCCGGTACCCATTTAAGGCTGGGTGAACCCGGAAGCCGTCGGTAAGGATCAACCCTACCCCTTGTCCGTGGTAGTCCAGTTCACTAACCACTGAGCTATCGCGGCTCGACCAGATAATATATTTAAAGAAAAGATTTAAGTCATGGTGATTTTGGAATAGAAATAATGACAAAAATATTGAATGATATCTACAACACCGGATATATACTAGACAACCTGCTGAAAAAAATATTCATAGCCCTACCAAAGAAATCTGGTGTGATTGAATGTGATGATCATCACACAATAAGCCCTATGAGTCATATGACTAAGATATTACTAAGAATCATCATGCGAAGGGTGTGAAACAAAAGCAGCCCAGAAATTAGTGATGAACAGTGTGGTTTTGTTAGAGATAAAGGAGCAAGCAATGCCATATACATCATAAGATCTTTAGTAGAAAGAGCCATAGAGATGAAAACAGGTCTATACTTATGTTTCATAGATTACATCAAAGCATTTGACAAAGTAAAGCACCAAGAATCACGAATATGGCAGACCACCGTGAAAGAGATTGGAGCCTCATCACGTAACACTCCAAAGAAAGCCATGGAGAGAAATTCTAACACTATGATCATAAACAAAGAAAATTCTCAAGACCTACAATTAAATATCACAGTGGAGGGAATACATCTGGAAACAGTCCAGAGCTACAACTACCTAGGACATACTATAACCAATGATGGAAAATGCTAAATTGAAATAAACAAAGAATAGGTATGGCAAAAAATAATTTTAATGCCATGAAAAATATACTAACAACAAAACAAATATCAGCAGGGCTAAAACTAAGAATGGCAAAATGTTACATCTTCTCAATATTCCTGTATGGTGCAGAAACATGGACATAAGTCAAGAAAATAGAACAGAAAATTGAAGCCTTTGAAATGTGGATTTATAGAAGAATAGGTAGAATTGGATGGAAAGAAATGATAACAAACGATGAAGTTTTAAAACAACTGAAAATAAAAAGAGAACTACTAAATACAATTAAGACAAGACAAATGAAATTTTTGGGGCATGTTAAAAGACACAACAGCCTACTAAAAGTAATATTGGAAGGAAAAATACAAGGTAGAAAAGGCAGAGGTAGACCAAGACTAACATGGATGAGTAATATCAAAAGATGAAAAAGTCAATCTATGACAGCCTGCACCATCAAAGCAAGAAACAGAGTAGAATGGCGATCCATGGTAGCCAACCTTCGTTGCGGAGAAGGCACTCGATGATGATGATGATGATGAAAGCACCAAGATTTAATCACATTTTATAAGACATAAACGTAGACAGCAAAGATCTAAGAATAATGAAGAACATGTACTGGCAACAAACAGTGGCCATAAGAACTGGAAATTAATTGGGAATGTTTCTACAAATAAAACAGGGTGTTAGGCAAGGTTGTGTGCTGTCACCAGATTTATTTAATATGCATGATAAGATTATTTTAAGATCCATAAGGGGCATGCCTTGAATAACAATTGGAAGTCATACTATAAATTGGAATAACAGTTGGAGGTCATAATATAAATAATCTAAAGTATGCTGATGATACGGTCTTTATCACTAAGAGTGAAAATGAGTTACAAGAAATGTTAGACGTTATAGTGAAGGAAAACAAAAATAAAGGACTCAGCAACAGAAATAATAAATAACTGTCGAGATTGAAAGTTGTGGAGAGACATGATCGCTTACACCAGCAGACATGGCGCTTGGTAATGATGGTACAGACTAGGTATATAATAGAATCATAGAATGAGAGACATAGCTTGTGTTGGATATGTTAGTAGCTACCCATAATGAAGTAGAGGGAAGCAGTAACATAAGTAGAAGAACAGTAGCAATTGTGTTGGGTATGTTAGTAGCTACCCATAATGAAGTAGAGGGAAGCAGTAACATAAGTAGAAGAACAGTAGCAATTTTAGGAATGGGCATGGAAAATGTTAGTTATTAGTGGAATTAAACTGGACTTGACTTTTCACCAAAGGTCAATGTCACAAGTCCAGAAATCAGGTTTAGTAACCAACTGGGAAACTGAGGAAAGGGGCAAGTTAGGTTTGTGTGAGAGAGATGTCAATCTTAGAGTACATCTATCTATCTATCTATTGACCTTTTGAGCCATAGCCGGCCTTTTTGGCATAGACCCAGATACTCTTTCTCTTTTTCTAAATTTTCTTTCTAGCAGTCTCAATCCTTGCAAAGATTTGTTATCAAATCTTGCCATTTGTCTCTGTTCTGTGCAAGCAACTCTATTTCATTGAGGGAGCTGCTTCTTGCTGCTTTTGCCTCTCTGATCAATGTTCTTCTCAGTGTCTCTCTTGGTTGGCCTCTTTTCCATCTACCTGTTTCCCACATGAGGGCTTGCTATATTATTTGGTTATTATCTCTTCTCATCACATGTCCAACATATGTCCTTTGTCTTTTCTTGATTACTAATGATACTAGTATTTGATTAACGATTTCTCTAATTTCCACATTTGTTTTAAAATTGTTCCATGCTATACCAAGTATTTTCCTTAGACATTTATTTTCAAATGCATTCAACTTTGTTTCTATGTGTATTGTTGTTTCCAGTTCCCGCATGCATACTTAAGGGTTGATAGTACATTTGATTTGAATAGTCTTAAGTTTTGTTTTTGTGCTGATGAGTTTTGATTTCCACATCTTTTCAAGGCTTAGAATACATGCTGTGCCATTATTTTAAAGTCAGGTAACTTGTTACTTCCTGGGAAAGAAAGACAGTGTATGTGTAATAATGAACTTTTGTGAGTCCTCGAGAGAATGAGCTGCGCTGAGAGAGCTCTCCAGCGTGATGTAATATTTCTTGCGAGAGAGAGACCAATAATAATCACTTGGAATAGAGATCAAACAATAATACTGGATCTTGAATGTCGTGACCGATGAAATGACGATTCATGAACGATCGACTGACCTCTCGTCCCCTTGAGATTGAGATCACTCCTCTTCACCACGAGCCCGAGTACCAGAGGTGCTTTAGCACGATGAGCGAGGGCTCGTGATGCTGCTTATGGCCGGATTGCTGAATGACGAGTTCCTCGACACTCTGATGATCTGCCCCGTTCTCAAGCTGCCATGCCAGTCTTTTGGACCGCCATGATTGATGCCTCGTACTTCACGTCATTCTGTTGCGACTCTCCTTGGACCGTTATGATCTATAGTGTAGTACTTCACGTTGTAACTTATCAATTCCCCCCGCGATTCTCCCAGCTCGTTCACTCGCTAGATGGTTGTAACACTGAAGATGTTTTAATGACTCAACTCAAGTCCTGACTACACACAAAACATCTTTATTTGACAAGGCACATGTCCGGATCATGTAAACACATTTCACAAATTAACAGTACATATATTCACAGTGATAATTCCCTCCCTGAACTAACATTAGTGCCACCCTCAGGTGCACTTCTCATGGACTGCTACTTTAGCCCAAACTCGGTGGAACTCTATTGTCGAGTTCCCAACTCTATGTAATCTACTTGACTAACAAGTTCAATAGTGTGTCATAGAAGCTAGTCATAAGCTCCCAAGTCTCTGAGGACCCTTACTTGAAGTTTCCCAATGATGTGTACGATCTACACGATCGATAAAAGTCTCTCTTCATGGTAGAAGCTTCGTCATAAGCTTCCTAAACTTTCCCGCCACGACTTCCTCGAAGTCAGCGAGATTATCCAACAACGTGTCGATTGCACTGATTCGCAATCAGCTTCTATGCCGAGAAGGTAACGCTAACCTTAACAGCTACCATCACACTTCTAGATTCTTCATAAGTCTTGCTCCACGACTTTCTCAAAGTCGGCGAGCGCTGGACACTTAACAAGTTTCCAACAATGTTCTACTGTGTCACTTTCATTGATGCACAATCAGTTTCTTTGCCACTAAGGTAACCCTAACCTTAACAGTGACAATCCCACTGATTCTATATTCTTCATAAATCTTGCTCTACGACTCCCTCAAAGTCGGCGAGCGCTGGACACTTAACAAGTTTCCAACAATGTTCTTCTATGTCAATTTCACTGATTCACAATCAGTTTCATTGCCGCTAAGGTAACCCTAACCTTAACAGTGACAATCACACCTATTCTATCTTGCCATATCTAACACAACATTTAGTAACTAACAATCACAACTCCTGGAAATAGTATAACTAAACTAATTGGCTGTCGCCCTATATCTGTCTTAACTTTCATCTATTTACAACTCCTTTCTAGTCCACGGTATGCTAACTAGATTTCTCTAGACGTCCGCACTGGACCCGGCTCAAATGCACACTGACTTTAAAATCTACGTCTATTCTCAACTCCCCACTTCCCCTGAAAACATCTCACCCATTCACGCTTATTTCGCATTTCTCTATAAAACAGTTCACTCACTCACACCTGACCACTTCTGCTTGTCTCCCCTAGATGTTTATTATTTCTCTACTAATATCGTCTGTTTCAATCAACTCTCATCAATACTCTGTTTCTCTTGTTGCCCCGCTACACACCCGTTTCACACACCCTCATCTATTCCCTGTTTCATATGATACACTGAGCACATTGCTCAAAAGTAGCAGATGGTCTTCATGGTGATTTGATGATACTTACAACTTGTATTCATGAACTGTTTAATAAAAATTGTGTAAATTAAGTACAGGTTCACCAACAGCTGAGTTCATTCAGCCTGCAATAGGTACCTATCCATTGTAGACTGAATGAACTCAGCTGTTGGTGATCAAGCTTGGTCTTTTGTCCTCAGTAAACCCTTTGACAAACCACATCCTCTGCTTTACCATAGATCTGGAAAAATTGTGTATATCGATTATTATTTCTTTTGTTTTGCATGACTTCAAGTGTTGTGTTATGTTTTTGATTGTGTCCTATAATCTCTGTAATATTTTAGCTATGAATGCATTTAGCTTTTTTTTGTTCACAGATCTCATAGGATTAGTTTCAAAAGAAGGATCAAATGCTGTCACACTTGTTCAATGTCCATGGCCAACTTTGTGCCAGCCACCCATGGGAAGTTCTTGTAGCCACAGTCACAGTGACTATCTCTCTCATTTATGTGAGCTTGTGGGCCACTAACAGCTGGCATTGTGGTTGGAACTATGTTTGCTCCAATGGAGAGGTATACTAAATGTTTTTCCATTGTTGTGATATGATAAGTCCTGAAAAAAACATTACAGTGATGTGAGTGATTTATGTTTCTATGATATGATAAAGGTGGGCTGGAAAGAGCAATAATAACATTCATGACTCTGGGAAGATGAGACAAGAGAGATCAAGAAAGTTGTTTCAAGACATCAAAGAGACAACAGAAGAAGTGGGACATATTGCTAGAGACAAGATTCTTTCAGACAGGCTGTGATTAATGCAATGTTCTGTGGGACATCCTGCTAAAGACAGAGATTCTTTCAGACAGGCTGTGATTAATGCAATTTTCTGTGGGACATTACTGCTAGAGACAGAGATTCTTTCAGACAGGCTGTGATTAGTGCAATGTTCTGTGGGACATCCTGCTAAAGACAGATTCTTTCAGACAGGCTGTGATTAATGCAATGTTCTGTGGGACATCCTGCTAAAGACAGATTCTTTCAGGCAGGCTGTGATTAATGCAATGTTCTGTGGGACATCCTGCTAAAGACAGATTCTTTCAGACAGGCTGTGATTAGTGCAATGTTCTGTGGGATGTCCTGCTAGAGACAGATTCTTTCAGACAGGCTGTGATTAATGCAATGTTCTGTGGGACATTCTGCTAGAGACAGATTCTTTCAGACAGGCTGTGATTAATGCAATGTTTTGTGGGATATCCTGCTAGAGACAGATTCTTTCAAACAGACTGATTAATGCAATGTTTTGTGGGATATCCTGCTAGAGACAGATTCTTTCAAACAGACTGATTAATGCAATGTTTTGTGGGATATCCTGCTAGAGACAGATTCTTTCAAACAGACTGATTAATGCAATGTTTTGTGGGATATCCTGCTAGAGACAGATTCTTTCAAACAGACTGATTAATGCAATGTTTTGTGGGATATCCTGCTAGAGACAGATTCTTTCAGACATGCTGTGATTAATGCAATGTTCTGCAAAGGGCAAGCACTCTAATTATGAAGAGGATATGATAAATATTGAAATGGATATTACAATGCACGGAATATGTGAATTATATTTTCATATGTTAAATCAACAATCAGTTGGTTAATGAGAATTGCTTCTGAGAGTGGTCCAGACGTATACAAGTGATTTATAACTACTATTCAAATTTTACAAAAATGTTTGTTAAACCCCTTGGTAAAGAAAGAGTTATCTCTGTAGAACCAGTCAAGATCTTGAAATTGAAGGAGGTAATTGGGTAGGCTTTTTATCTAACTACTTTTGCTTGGGCAGAGACCATATTCAGTAGCTTAGTAGTTAGTGAACTGGGCTGCTAAAGACAAGAGATTTTTCTAGAAAATACTGACCCAAAAAATAATGTGTCAAAAATCTATCAAAAATATTGGTGTCAGTACCATCTCTCACTATACACCCCCATGTGGCATAATTCTTTCTTTCTTTCTTTCTTTCTTCTTTCTTTCTTTCTTTCTTTCTTTCTTTCTTTCTTTCTTTCTTTCTTTCTTTCTTTCTTTCTTTCTTTCATTCATTCTTTCTTTCTTTCTTTCATATTTGACCTACTCTTTCAAATTTTTTACTGCTAATGGTTCTTTAATGAGCTCTTATTTGAGAAGACCAGCTATTAGATTATACTCCTCAGAGATTGAGAGAATGAAACCAAGTAAAATCCACAGATTGAAACAAAACAATTCCAGCTGCTTTTTGTGGAATTCAAACCTTGAACTTCTGTCAAGAGATTGATGTCCTACCTTTAGACCACCAACCATGCTGTCCCAGAGGGCAACTAATGTGGTGTGTTGCATGAGTTTATCATCCATCATCCTGTGTGTCTTAAGTGGTTCTTGCTAGGTGGTAGTAAAGAGCCCAGTCATGCCAAGTGGCATATAGGGAATATGGTGTTAGTGACCATAAATTTTACAGACCTTCAGCACATGATTATCAGGGTAATGTGGTCGGTATTACGCTCGTGCCGCTTTACTTTCCCAGAAAAAATCCGGTACCCATTAAAGGCTGGGTGGACCTGGAAGCTGTCCTTTCTAGTCCAGTTCACTAACCACTAAGCTATCATGGGTCCCTTGCTTGGTGGTACCAAATCACAAATTTGTTATAAATGTTATGATCTTCATTAATGAGCTGCCATTTTTTTTTGTATTTGTCAAAGACTGCATTGTTTACATATTTTTAATGTCTTGTTCAGGAGATGAAGAGCTCAGACTTCATCATACTGTCACTCACTCGCTGCCTGGCTGTCATGTACATCTACCTGCAGTTTAGGAACTTAAGAAAACTTGGATCCAAGTATTTGTTAGGTATGTAGAAGGTATCTATTTAAATATCTCAATAAACATGACAAAACACATGAGAAAATCTACTTGATCTCATAAAGAACATCTTGCACAGATTTCATACTGAGAGAGAGCACATGTGTTTTGTCAAGCACAATCAAGAGAAATGTTGATGATGACTAGGCTAGAAGAAAACTTTTTTACAAGAAGAAAAATAAAATATTAAATAGAACATAAAAATGGACAATAATAATCTACATAAATTTGCTATAAATGCAAGTTAAGATTTTTGAATATCTGTTACAAACAAATTTTAGGGTAATGTTGACTTGTCCTTCAAATTGACTTGTCCTTGTTTCTAACTTTGACAGTTTATTTGTGTATTTTATTTCCTGCTGGAAATATCAGGTTTCTTTTTGCCTTGTTGTAGTCCATATTTTATTGACATTCTTATAACTTCCTCCCACCCACACAATGCATTTCTCAAACAAAATTGACCACATTGAATTATCTATTGTCTGAAATATCTGTAAAACCTAAAAGATATCCACGTATCATTTTCTCTCAGATGATGTATTGACTACTATATTCATAGCACGCTCTCTCTCTCTTTCTCACTCTCTGTGTGTGTGTGCGTGCGAACGAACGAACGAACGAACACTTGTATACCTAGTCATTTTTTTCTTGGGTATTTCTTCTACAGGTTTTGCAGGAATATTCACTTTGTTATCAAGTTTCATCTTCAGCACTGCAATTGCAAACATAATAGGATTTGATTTGAATGGATTGAAGTAAGTGGCATGATGGCTTTTTTTAAACACCATATTAGATTTGGTATTGACAATATGTCATTTTATATCAAATTATTTAAACTGGTTTGACTCAGAACAAAGACAGAAATAAGAGAACTCATTAGGGAGCTTCTCTTCACTGATGATGCTGCGCTTAATGGATCATTCTGAAGAACATTTACAGCTCTGATAAGTTCACCAATCTATGCAAGGATTTTGGTTTATTCATGAACCTTTCCAAAATGGAAATCTTGTGCTAGGACATTATCAGGACCCCCACTATTATTATCAGTGACCACACTCTCACAGCTGTTACCAATGGTATGTATCTTGGTTCCAACATTAATAAGCTTGCCCTTGATGTCAAAATCAGTGGACATCAATAAAGCATCAGTAGCAATCTCCAGACTTGTAAAAGGGTATGGACAAACAATATGAAACAATGAAAGAGAAAGACCAAATTCCCAGTTACCAGGCCTGTTTTCTCAGTACTCTATTATACAACAGCAAGGAATGGACAACATATTTTCATCAAGAACATTAGCTCAGCACATTCCATCAGCGTTACCTAAGAAGTCTTGGGCATCCGATAGCATGATTGTGAATCCAACATTATTGTCCTTAAGACAGCATGCTAGCATTCACCTGGTGACTATGTCAACGCCCTTAAAAGGATGTTAAGTGGGTGTGTATGTATTGTGTTGTGGTTTGCAGTAGAACTGTGATATTTGCACCTTTTGGCCCAAAACATCCAACTTTAGCACTGCATTTTTAAGTACCAAGTTACCTTTTCACTGGGTCCTTACTCACTTGGCTAGACTAGACTGGTTAGTCTGTTTCTGGGGCACTGCAAAGGCGTGAAGTAGAGTCTAGTTAATTCTGGTTCACCAATTCTGGTGCAATCCATCAGCTATGAACTGCTGACATTTTTCAGTTCTGTGTCGGAAATTAAAGTCAGAGACAATAACAAGGCAAAATAGTAAAAGATGCAAAAATGTCACAGCAAAAACACCAATGTTTGTTCACCATCCAACTACATCTGTTCTACATGTGAACAAATCTGTCATTGTAGATTAGGACTATTCAGTCATAACAAATGCTGTGTTTGCTCTTAGTTGACTATGACACAGTGACTATATCCCAGGACAGAAAGTCTATATTAAGAGAACAGTAAAAATGCAGAAATTTGAATAGCAAGAATGAATTAGGAAGTAATTCAGAGATATGATTGCAGGAAAAATCTCAGAAGATATAAAAATGAAATAGATAAGAGAACTGTGAACATCATCAACAGTGCTGTAATGTGCATATAGCAGACGTGTATGTAAAGAATATCCAGACAATACCATCACCTTGAGCAATCTCACAAACAGCGTAGAAGAAAATTGATTAATTCAAAACAAAATGCTGCAGAAAAATCCTCAAAATACCGTGGATAATGAAAAAGAGCAATGAAGAGATATTGAAAGATTTAAACATTAAATAGAAGTAGCTTATAAACACCATTCTACAAAGGAAATAAAAATACTATGGCCACATCAAAAGTTACAGTGGGCTGGAAAGAACAATAATGGAGGGAATGGTTCCTGGGTGACGCATCATTGGCAGACCAAAAAAATGGTGGTTTCAAGACATTGAAGAGACATTGAACGTTTCAACAGAAGAAATGGGGAGAAAGCTGGTTAGAGACAGAGAATCTTTCAGACAGACTGGTGAATGCAACGTTCTGCAAAGGAAAGGACATACAACCTGATAATGATGATGTCACATGATGATGAATTTTTAAATATAAGCTCTGTCGTTCTTTGTGTTTCAAAGTGAGGCTCTGCCATTCTTTCTGTTTCACAGTGATGCTCTGCCATTCTTTCTGTTTCACAATTAGGTGTGTCATTCTTTCTGTTTCACAGTGAGGCTCTGCCATTCTTTCTGTTTCCCAGTCAGTTTGTCATTCTTTCTGTTTCACAATGAGGTGTGTCATTCTTTCTGTTTCACAATGAGGTGTGTCATTCTTTCTGTTTCACAATGAGGTGTGTCATTCTTTCTGTTTCACAATGAGGTGTGTCATTCTTTCTGTTTCACAATGAGGTGTGTCATCCTTTCTGTTTCACAGCGAGGCTCTGCCATTCTTTCAGTTTCACAGTGAGTTTGTCATTCTTTCTGTTTCACAATGAGGTGTGTCATTCTTTCTGTTTCATAATGAGGTGTGTCATTCTTTCTGTTTCATAATGTGGTGTGTCATTCTTTCTGTTTCACAATGAGGTGTGTCATTCATTCTGTTTCACAATGAGGTGTGTCATTCTTTCTCATTCACAGTCAGGCTATGTCTCTCTTTCTGTTTCACAATGAGGTGTGTCATTCTTTCTGTTTCACAATGAGGTGTGTCATTCTTTCTGTTTCACAATGAGGTGTGTCATTCTTTCTGTTTCACAATGAGGTGTGTCATTCTTTCTGTTTCACAATGAGGTGTGTCATTCTTTCTGTTTCACAATGAGGTGTATCATTCTTTCTCATTCACAGTCAGGCTATGTCTCTCTTTCTGTTTCACAATGAGGTGTGTCATTCTTTCTGTTTCACAATGAGGTGTGTCATTCTTTCTGTTTCACAATGAGGTGTGTCATTCTTTCTGTTTCACAATGAGGTGTATCATTCTTTCTCATTCACAGTCAGGCTATGTCTCTCTTTCTGTTTCACAATGAGGTGTGTCATTCTTTCTGTTTCACAATGAGGTGTGTCATTCTTTCTGTTTCACAATGAGGTGTGTCATTCTTTCTCATTCACAGTCAGGCTATGTCTCTCTTTCTGTTTCACAATGAGGTGTGTCTTTCTTTCTCATTCACAGTCAGGCTATGTCGCTCTTTCTGTTTCACAATGAGGTGTGTCATTCTTTCTGTTTCACGATGAGGTGTGTCATTCTTTCTGTTTCACAATGAGGTGTGTCATTCTTTCTCATTCACAGTCAGGCTATGTCTCTCTTTCTGTTTCACAATGAGGTGTGTCATTCTTTCTGTTTCACAATGAGGTGTGTCATTCTTTCTGTTTCACAATGAGGTGTGTCATTCTTTCTCATTCACAGTCAGGCTATGTCTCTGTTTCTGTTTCACAATGAGGTGTGTCATTCTTTCTGTTTCACAATGAGGTGTGTCATTCTTTCTCATTCACAGTCAGGCTATGTCTCTCTTTCTGTTTCACAATGGGGTGTGTCATTCTTTCTGTTTCACAATGAGGTGTGTCATTCTTTCTGTTTCACAATGAGGTGTGTCATTCTTTCTGTTTCACAGTCAGGCTATGTCTCTCTTTCTGTTTCACAATGAGGTGTGTCATTCTTTCTCATTCACAGTCAGGCTATGTCTCTGTTTCTGTTTCACAATGAGGTGTGTCTCTCTTTCTGTTTCATGATGAGGTGTGTCATTCTTTCTGTTTCACAATGAGGTGTGTCATTCTTTCTCATTCACAGTCAGGCTATGTCTCTCTTTCTGTTTCACAATGAGGTGTGTCATTCTTTCTGTTTCACAATGAGGTGTGTCATTCTTTCTGTTTCACAATGAGGTGTGTCATTCTTTCTGTTTCACAGTCAGGCTATGTCTCTCTTTCTGTTTCACAATGAGGTGTGTCATTCTTTCTCATTCACAGTCAGGCTATGTCTCTGTTTCTGTTTCACAATGAGGTGTGTCATTCTTTCTGTTTCACAATGAGGTGTGTCATTCTTTCTCATTCACAGTCAGGCTGTGTCTCTCTTTCTGTTTCACAATGAGGTGTGTATTCTTTCTGTTTCACAATGAGGTGTGTCATTCTTTCTGTTTCACAATGAGGTGTGTCATTCTTTCTGTTTCACAATGAGGTGTGTCATTCTTTCTGTTTCACAATGAGGTGTGTCATTCTTTCTGTTTCACAATGAGGTGTGTCATTCTTTCTGTTTCACAATGAGGTGTGTATTCTTTCTGTTTCACAATGAGGTGTGTATTCTTTCTGTTTCACAATGAGGTGTGTCATTCTTTCTGTTTCACAATGAGGTGTGTCATTCTTTCTGTTTCACAATGAGGTGTGTCATTCTTTCTGTTTCACAATGAGGTGTGTCATTCTTTCTCATTCACAGTGAGGCTATGTCTTTCTTTCTGTTTCACAGTGAGGCTCTGCCATTCTTTCTGCTGCTTGTTGATCTTTCCAAAGCCAGTGCACTTGCTCGGTTCACATTGACTGCAGTCAGTCAGGATGAACTCCAGAAGAATATTGGTAGAGGAATGGCTGTCATTGGCCCTGCCATCAGCTTGGATGCCTTGGTGGAGACCCTAGCTATTGGAGTTGGGACACTTTCTGGTAAATATTCTCTGTCATTGGTGCATTCAGGGAATAGACCTAATTAATATTTTTCTCTTGGATTGATTATGTGGATTGTTATGTAATGTGGGTATTGGTTGCCTTGGGTTGATTTGTGTGTTTATATTGAATAGGCGCGTTCAAATGAAACCCACCTGAGCAGCACCAAGTTGACATAATGTTGGATGCATGATGATGATGCCACATCTGATGTAATAAGCACACAGCAATGTGCAATTGTGTATATGTTCATACTCCCCGTAATGTTCATTGATTTTACTGCAGACAGCTGGAAAAATGGCCAGTGTGATACAGAATCCATCTAATAGGGGAGACAATCTGATATTTTAAATCCACTTATCTTGCAACCCCAATGCCATTCTCTGATGTACACACCTTTGTTCAAGGTAAATCATCACAGCAGAGACTTCCATTTGTAGCCAGTTCATGATACTCAGTAATGCTGACAAAGGATCATTAAATTCACACATTAAAACATTGTCTCAGGTCAAATACTTCATGAAACAAACTGAATATGTTGTCCAGGCCTATCAATATTTCAATCACATGAACCTAAAACTCTTTTTTTTGCTCGCTTCAACCTAATCCTTACTGCTTTGTCTAACGTCAACTTCTGTTCTAGTTATCGAAATGTCTCTGGTTAAAGCCTATCTCTATACAGTAGATCATTCTCTCTGTTCATCATGGTTTAGAATCTCTAGAAATATGCCCTTCCTGTCGAAGACATCGCTCGTTATCCAGGAGGTAGTTTCATAATCATTGTTTTGTTTTGTTCATGGTAAACTATTCAATACCAATATACTGCCTTCTGCTTCCAGACGCTGACTATTCTACTCAGTCTTGCAAACATGACCGTTCCATTTGAGATCCTGGCTTCAACCATCTCTGTTTTAACTCTTGTTGTTAATCCCTACATCTCTGTTGTTAAAATTCCTACTGTTGCTGGGATCTTTTCATCATAACCCTTTATTTACATTTCTCTCCTATGTATTTCCTGCTGCAGAAGTTTCTAAGATTTTATGTTGCATGTTCAGGTTTCTCTCCTGTGCAACATTTCCTACATGTAAACTTCCTCAATTGCACCTCTCTGCATTTCTTAACCAGGTGTAACAACTCTCTCCCGGAAACGAATGCAGGGTCAGTCAACGAGTGGTGATTCAATTCCTAAGAGCCAAATAAGGTCAACCAGTCGACATTCATCACCGAATGCATGCAATTTATTGTGACAAAAATGAGTCTAAGATTACAATGAAGGACTGGGCATGAATGTTTCGAGAGGGACATGAGTTAACAAAAGATTTTTCCACTGCCTTGTCAGGTGTATATTGTTGTGACAAAAGAAGGCATTGTTGAGATTGATACAGCAATATGGATGAACCATCGTCGGAGCTCATGTTCACTAGCAGTGGAATTCACTGTGATGCTTGGAGCAGTTCAAAATGGGGATTAGGAAAAAAACAGAATAATTGGAAAGTGTGTTCACAATTGATCTCACGGATGCTGACCTACAAACATAAGGAAGAACACATGGGGTGGAGTTTGAACCTCCTGCTGCATTGAGAAGAGGAAGGTGGTGTATTTCTGTTGCTCATAGTGACAAGCGATGATGTGATAATGTGAACAATTCTAGAAATAATGCAAGAAAGAAGAGTCAAAGAGATTAAGAGGATGGAACAAACTTTGAAAGAGAAAGAGAGAGATCGCTGATCAGACTCTAATAATGGAGACAATGATCTCAAGAAGTCAGTGTAACAGCCGCTGGACAAAGGTCAGAGATTCCACGAGACAGAGACTTAAGCAGACCATTCTACATAAGACAACATACCTTGACAGGGAGATCATCCACCTACCTTGGAAATGTTGATGTAACCAGCATCGCATTGGAATTCAATGGACAAAGGGAGACACATATCAGGCCATAATACTTATTTGAGAAGAAGCGAGGCATTTCCCTGGACTGTCATTCCATGGTGACTGGATGCTAATTTCAAGAATCAAAACTTCTTTGATGTCTAGACATGAAGTCTCTCTGTTGTTTAACTCAGAGATAGGAATTGCATATTTCAGGAGAGATCAAGAAAGCAACTTACTGAATGAGAAGTCAAACTGTTGGCAATGATTGACAGATGTTGTCAAACTCTCCTCTATAAAAGATTACGGGTTGATAGATGATTGACAATCTATCAGTAAATGAGATGAGAATGCTAGAATTTGAAGGCAATTCCTCTATAGTATTAGTTATGACTTAGCAAATAGACAACTGACCATGCCAGGTTTCTCAGAATCCTCAGCCAAGTGGGAGAAGCCTAGCTGACCACAAAAATGGCATGCAGGGATAATTTTGGACAGTTTTTCTCAGTCTCTTTAAAGTGAGCAGGAGACACCAGGAAGATGTAGAGGCTACTCAAGTTTAGAACTTGCCTCAAGGAAGATACGTTTTTTGTAGAATAGTGATAGGGTTAGTGATCATTTATAATTATAACTACTATCATTGTATAAGCTGGGAGAGCAAAAGCTTAAATAA
Source organism: Megaustenia siamemsis (assembly GCA_032433765.1). Lineage (NCBI taxonomy): Eukaryota > Metazoa > Mollusca > Gastropoda > Stylommatophora > Ariophantidae > Megaustenia > Megaustenia siamemsis. The sequence goes on from JAVIAB010000092.1 coordinate 188,550,518, forward strand.
CTTAGTGAAATGTATTTTTTTGTTCTTAACTCTATTGAGGTCTTGTTTGTTGTTATAATTGTGTTTTGTTAACAGGTGTCAAACAGCTGGAGACCATGTGTTGTTTTGCCTGCCTGTCTGTGATAGCCAACTACCTGGCCTTCATGACGTTCTACCCTGCCTGTTTGTCTCTCATACTGGAGGTAGGTCTTGGAGGGAGTCACTGGAAGATGTCACTTCTTCCCTACTTTCCCAACTTATTCCCCATTTTCTAACTTTCAAGCACCAGCTAATTGATCTGTTAAATCTTACCTGAGATTTGGGGAAATAAAGCAGCTGAAACAGAACAACAGAGATATAGCACTTGGACATTTCTAAACTTTACACCCTATTGTCATATTTTCCTATGGGATAACCTTTGCCATTATTCAGTTTTTCTTTTTTTTTTTTCCCTTTATTTCCGCTTGTACCATATGGGTGTCAAGGGAGATGCAAAGTTCTGGTTCTCAGTCTTTTGGTGGCTTCAACCATTGCCCATCGATATTGTTGTAGAATTTCTTTGATGTCTGTCCATCTTACTCTGGGTCTGCCTCTTAATATATGCTTTGTGTGGTAAGGAATCACAAGACAATCCTTCTAGGTGGGCAAACCAGTTTATTTGTTGTTGTAACTGTAGTTAGTTGAAGGCCCTGGTATCACTGCAAACGAATTAAAATCCATAATTGCTCAATCGCCCTTGCCAGTAGAATCATCCAAATTAACAACTCATCTCATTGAAGGATCCAAACAAAGAAAGGCAGCTCCAGTCCCCATCATAGCATTATTTGTTATTTCCTATGTATAGCTTATGATTGGTTCAATGCCTACTCTTTCTCTTATAGTATCATTTCTGATTCTGTGTTTTCTAATCACCCCATGCACTTTTCTCAGACATCTCATTCTTTAGTGACAAGTTTATTATTCAGTACTATTTATGAAGCTTATTATTCAGTACTATTTATGAAGCTTATTATTCAGTACTATTTATGAAGCTTATTATTCAGTACTATTTATGAAGCTTATTATTCAGTACTATTTATGAAGCTTATTATTCAGTACTATTTATGAAGCTTATTATTCAGTACTATTTATGAAGCTTATTATTCAGTACTATTTATGAAGCTTATTATTCAGTACTATTTATGAAGCTTATTATTCAGTACTATTTATGAAGCTTATTATTCAGTACTATTTATGAAGCTTATTATTCAGTACTATTTATGAAGCTTATTATTCAGTACTATTTATGAAGCTTATTATTCAGTACTATTTATGAAGCTTATTATTCAGTACTATTTATGAAGCTTATTATTCAGTACTATTTATGAAGCTTATTATTCAGTACTATTTATGAAGCTTATTATTCAGTACTATTTATGAAGCTTATTATTCAGTACTATTTATGAAGCTTATTATTCAGTACTATTTATGAAGCTTATTATTCAGTACTATTTATGAAGCTTATTATTCAGTACTATTTATGAAGCTTATTATTCAGTACCATTTTATTTAATTACTTCAGGTAGATATTATATTAATGATAAGTGTTAAAAATGACATTTTTCTTCTCTAAAACATGTTAAATGTGATATAGTTAGACAGGAGAGGTAGAAGTTTGTTTACTGAACTACCGATACAGTAGAGTGATAGCCTGAGCATATCATATAATTATTTGTGTATTAATTCACTGCCAGCTCTGCATGCTGTACTATTGATCTTGGTGTATTGTGTATTTGTGTTGCTTTCTATTTTTTGTTTAGGCTTCATTTAATAAGCGTCTCACATGACATGACGGATAAAATGTGCTTGCAAATCATTTTGTTCATGCTGTGATGTTTTACTTTAGATACAAACATATTGACAACAATTTTAGGTTCATGTATTTTAGTGAGCTGGTTTATACCATTTGTTGAAAGAAGAAAACAAGTAGCTACAGTCAATTCCAAGTTTTTATCAACCTACTGCTATCTTGACTCTTACTGAGTTAATCTTTTTATGAGTAATTATAATAACATGAGATTATTTATAAATTGCTCTTCCAATGATCTGTAAAACCAAACAGAATACAATAGTGTAACTTCATAAATGTGTAATTTTTATCTTCTCTTTAATTTCCTTAACCCAAGATGTCATGCCGTGCATGCATTTTCCAGTTTTTCAAGACAGTTCCTTGATTTTGACTTTGATTAAATAGGTTGGCATTATTCACTGTTGTTCATAATTGTTTGAGTTGATGTTACATCACTCTAGGCAAACTCAGTTGCCTTCTACATATGAGTTTGTGCATGCCGATGGTTCTAGTAGCTCACTGGTTGTGCCCGCATTAGAAAGTTTAGAAGTTTAAAGAACATGTGGCAAAATTAAAAGGAGCACTCCACTTTAGCTTATCAAAAGTCTATTGTAAAAGCTTCCAGTGTCAAGTAGTAAGAACAAGTTTTGGCAAGACAGATACACTTCCCATCAAATCTGGAGTGTGTGTGTCAACATTATGTAATGTCAAGATATCTGGAGTGTGTGTGTCAACATTATGTAATGTCAAGATATCTGGAGTGTGTGTGTCAACATTATGTAATGTCAAGATATCTGGAGTGTGCGTGTCAACATTGTGTAATGTCAAGATATCTGGAGTGTGTGTGTCAACATTGTGTAATGTCAAGATATCTGGAGTGTGTGTGTCAACATTATGTAATGTCAAGATATCTGGAGTGTGTGTGTCAACATTGTGTAATGTCAAGATATCTGGAGTGTGCGTGTCAACATTGTGTAATGTCAAGATATCTGGAGTGTGTGTGTCAACATTGTGTAATGTCAAGATATCTGGAATGTGTGTGTCAACATTATGTAATGTCAAGATATCTGGAGTGTGTGTGTCAACATTATGTAATGTCAAGATATCTGGAGTGTGTGTGTCAACATTATGTAATGTCAAGATATCTGGAGTGCGTGTGTCAACATTGTGTAATGTCAAGATATCGAGTGTGTGTGTGTCAACATTGTGTAATGTCAAGATATCTGGAGTGTGTGTGTCAACATTGTGTAATGTCAAGATATCGTGTGTGTGTGTGTCAACATTGTGTAATGTCAAGATATCTGGAGTGTGTGTGTCAACATTGTGTAATGTCAAGATATCGAGTGTGTGTGTGTCAACATTGTCTAATGTCAAGATATCTGGAGTGTTTGTATGTATCAACATTGTGTAATGTCAAGATATCTGGAGTGTGTGTGTATCAACATTGTGTAATGTCTAGATATCTGGAGTGTGTGTGTATCAACATTGTGTAATGTCTAGATATCTGGAGTGTGTGTGTATCAACATTGTGTAATGTCTAGATATCTGGAGTGTGTGTGTATCAACATTGTGTAATGTCAAGATATCTGGAGTGTGTGTGTCAACATTGTGTAATGTCTAGATATCTGGGGTGGGTGTGGCAACATTTTGAAATTCTGAACTTTGACCTGTCAGTATGAAGTCCTTCCTTGTGTGTGTGTGTGTGTGTGTGTGTGGGGTTAATGAGTTGGTAAATAATTTCCTCTGTAGAATGGTGTTTATAAGCCAGTTCTTTTTCATGTCTTCATTGCTGTTTTTCAATATCCAAGGTATCTTAAGGATTTTTCTGTAGGATTTTTTTTTCGAATGAATCGATTTTCTTTCTTGCTGTTAGCAAGATTACCCATGATTTCTCAACTGTATGTTGCCATCAAGAAAATACATGTCCTTAGTCATTTTAATTTTGCTGCCTTGGTGGTATCATGCCATATGTTTTTCATGACATTAAATTTTGGTGTTGCTATTGCTAATCTTATTTTGATCTCTTTCTGCCAGTCTCCATTGTTAGTTACTACAGATCCCAGATATTCATTGTTTGTTATATAAGTTCTTCACAGTTGATGATGATTTTGGGTTGGCTTTTTGTTTTGTGGGAGCCGCGATAGCTCAGTGGTTAATAAACTGGACTACAATGTACAAGAGGTAGGGTTCGATCCCAACCGACGGCTTCTGGTTCACCCAGCCTCTAATGGGTACCAGAATTTTTTCTGGGAAAGTAAAGCGGCATGGCCGTAATACCAACCACATTACCCCAAAAATCATGTGCCGAAGGTCTGTAAGATTTATGGTCACCAACACCATATTCCCTATACGCCACTTGGCGTGACGGGGGTACTTTTTTTTTTTTTTTTTTTGTGAATGGGTATTATCTTAGTTTTCTGTTTGTTAGAGGGTTTGCTCTTCACTGTGTGAAGTTTAGTTCACAAATAAAAAGTGCAAGTCACTACACTACCATAGACATGTGTTGAAAAATAATGCAAAGTAATGAAAACAAATAAATGGAAAATTGAAGGGTTTTAGGAAGTTGTTTATCATGGAATGAGGACATATAAGTTTAAATAGTGTAGAAACATTACAAGGTAAGCAACATTATGAGACAGTAAACTAATTTATAAAAAAGAAACATGCAATGATTGATACCAAAATAGTCTTTCTTTGTCAGTACTGTGTTATCAGTGTCAAATATGATTGTTCACAACAAAAGAAAAAAGAAAGATCACAACTACTAAAATAAGATGTATCAGAAAAATACTGAATGTCACGAGAGCAGACAAAATCAGGAATGGAGATATTAGAAGAAGAGTATATACATCACCAATTCTGAGCTACATCCAGAGAAGAGTATACAAACGGTGTGAACACATAACACAAGCAACACACAATAAACATTAACAGTCAATAGCATCAGCTCAAAATATCAACAATCAATAACATTAGTACAAGGATCAACAATCAATAACGTTGGTATAAGATTATAAAAGAGCAACAAGTAACAATAGGACTAAAGACTAAAGAGTAACAATATGATAAAAGACTAATGAGTAACAATAGTACAAGAAACTAATGAGTAACAAGAGCACAAAAGACCATTGGTTAACAATAGTACAAAAGACCAATGAGTAACAATAGTACAAAAGACTAATGAGTAACAAAAGTACAAAAGACTAACAAGTAACAATAGTACAAAAGACTAATGAGTAACATAAAACAAAAGATTAAAGAGTAACTTCTTCTACTTCTTTCCTTCCTCATTTGTCTATCAGCGTCGAGGGGAGATATAATTTGCGGTCTTTTGCTCTTCTATTCACCTCTGCTGCTATTATGTTTCCTAGTGCTTCTAGTATTCCGTCGATCCATCTTTTTCGTGGTCAACCCTTGGGTCTGGTGTTCTCACAACGTTTATTGAGGACTCATTGTGTTGTGTTTTGATTTTTCTGCCATGTCACATGGCCAAAACATTTTATCTGTTGTTTCTTTATAGATTCTATGGCGGGGGCTATTCCTAGCTCTTTTCTCAGTTCTTCATTTCTGATCTTTTCTCTCAGACTGTTTCCTGTCATTCGTCTGACACATTTAATCTCAGTAGAGGTTATTTTTCTTATTATTCTTGCTTCTAGGGTCCAGGTCTGGCATTGGTAGCACAACATTGTTATGAAGATTGTATTGTAGAGTGCCTGTTTTGCCTCCAGAGTTATTTCCTTGTTGGACAATAGTTGTGATTTGACAAGCATTGATGCATCTTGAGTCGATCTCTGCTGTTTGTGAATTATCATTTGTCACTAAACTTCCTAGGTATTTGAATTCTCTACTTGTTTTAGTTGCCTGCCTTCTATAGTTATGTTTATGTTCTGTTTATTTTTGGCGACATTCATGACTTCTGTTTTGTTGATGTTGATTTTCATGTTGTATTTTGTGCCTATGCTGTTGAGTCTATTTAATCATTCTTGTAGGTCTTCCATCAACGAGTAACAAAAGTACAAAAGACTAACGAGTAGCTATAGTACAAGAGAATAATGAGTAACAAGAGCACAAAAGACCAACGAGTAACAATAGTTCAAAAGACTAATGAGTAACAATAGTTCAAAAGACTAATGAGTAACAATAGTTCAAAAGACTAAAGAGTAACAATAGTTCAAAAGACTAAAGAGTAACAATAGTACAAAAGACTAAAAAGTAACAATAGTTCAAAAGACTAAAGAGTAACAATAGTTCAAAAGACTAAAGAGTAACAATAGTACAAAAGTCCAACGAGTAACAATAGTTCAAAAGACTAAAGAGTAACAATAGTACAAAAGTCCAACGAGTAACAATAGTTCAAAAGACTAAAGAGTAACAATAGTACAAAAGTCCAACGAGCAACAATCGTACAAAAGACCAACGAGCAACAATAGTTCAAAAGACTAAAGAGTAACAATAGTACAAAAGTCCAACGAGTAACAATAGTTCAAAAGTCCAACGAGTAACAATAGTTCAAAAGACTAAAGAGTAACAATAGTACAAAAGTCCAACGAGTAACAATAGTTCAAAAGACTAAAGAGTAACAATAGTACAAAAGTCCAACGAGTAACAATAGTTCAAAAGACTAAAGAGTAACAATAGTACAAAAGACCAACGAGCAACAATAGTTCAAAAGACTAAAGAGTAACAATAGTACAAAAGTCCAACGAGTAACAATAGTTCAAAAGACTAAAGAGTAACAATAGTACAAAAGACTAAAGAGTAACAATAGTACAAAAGACCAACGAGTAACAATAGTACAAAAGACTAAAGAGTAACAATAGTACAAAAGACTAAAGAGTAACAATAGTACAAAAGACTAAAGAGTAACAATAGTACAAAAGACCAACGAGTAACAATAGTACAAAAGACTAAAGAGTAACAATAGTACAAAAGACTAAAGAGTAACAATAGTACAAAAGACCAACGAGTAACAATAGTTCAAAAGATTAATGAGTAACAATAGTACAAAAGTCAAACAATTGTTAGGAAAAGTATAAGTAACTGATAACATTAAAAGATTCTAACTTGCAATAGGTGTCTCGAGACTATAACCACGGTAAACCCTTGCAGCAGCTTCAACAGCTGGCCAAGATTTTACAGAAAGAGGAAGAAGGGAAGAAACCAAATCCACTAACTCAGCGTGTCAAGATTATCATGGTAATTCTCTGTTCTATTTTTGTCAAGATTATCATGGTAATTCTCTGTTCTATTTTTGTCAAGATTATCATGGTAATTCTCTGTTCTATTTTTGTCAAGATTATCATGGTAATTCTCTGTTCTATTTTTGTCAAGATTATCATGGTAATTCTCTGTTCTATTTTTGTCAAGATTATCATGGTAATTCTCTGTTCTATTTTTGTCAAGATTATCATGGTAATTCTCTGTTCTATTTTTGTCAAGATTATCATGGTAATTCTCTGTTCTATTTTTGTCAAGATTATCATGGTAATTCTCTGTTCTATTTTTGTCAAGATTATCATGGTAATTCTCTGTTCTATTTTTGTCAAGATTATCATGGTAATTCTCTGTTCTATTTTTGTCAAGATTATCATGGTAATTCTCTGCTCTATTTTTGTCAAGATTATCATGGTAATTCTCTGTTCTATTTTTGTTAAAATTATTAATTTTTAAACAAAGGAGAGAAAAAAGTTATACCACCATAATTTTAAAACATAGTATGGTATCTATCATTCTGCTCTAATCTTACCATTTTCCTCTCATACAATTGTATCTATCATTCTACTCTAATCTTACCATTTTCCTCTCATACAATAGTATCTATCATTCTACTCTAATCTTACCATTTTCCTCTCATTCAATAGTATCTATCATTCTGCTCTAACCATTTTCCTCTCATTCAATAGTATCTATCATTCTACTCTAATCTTACCATTTTCCTCTCATTCAATAGTATCTATCATTCTGCTCTAATCTTACCATTTTCCTCTCATTCAACAGTATCTTTCATTCTGCTCTAATCTTACCATTTTCCTCTCATTCAATAGTATCTATCATTCTACTCTAATCTTACCATTTTCCTCTCATTCAACAGTATCTATCATTCTATTCTAATCTTACCATTTTCCTCTCTTTCAATAGTATCTATCATTCTATTCTAATCTTACCATTTTCCTCTCATTCAATAGTATCTATCATTCTATTCTAATCTTACCATTTTCTTCTCTTTCAATAGTATCTATCATTTTATTCTAATCTTACCATTTTCCTCTCATTCAATAGTATCTATCATTCTATTCTAATCTTACCATTTTCCTCTCATTCAATAGTATCTATCATTGTATTCTAATCTTACCTTTTTCCTCTCATTCAACAGTATCTATCATTCTATTCTAATTTTACCATTTTCCTCTGATTCAACAGTATCTATCATTCAATTCTAATCTTACCATTTTCCTCTCTTTCAATAGTATCTATCATTCTATTCTAATCTTACCTTTTTCCTCTCATTCAACAGTATCATTCTATTCTAATCTTACCATTTTCCTCTCTTTCAATAGTATCTATCATTCAATTCTAATCTTACCATTTTCCTCTCTTTCAATAGTATCTATCATTCTATTCTAATCTTACCATTTTCCTCTCATTCAACAGTATCTATCATTGTATTCTAATTTTACCATTTTCCTCTCATTCAACAGTATCTATCATTCTATTCTAATCTTACAATTTTCCTCTATTTCAATAGTATCTATCATTGTATTCTAATCTTACCATTTTCCTCTCATTCAATAGTATATATCATTCTATTCTAATCTTACCATTTTCCTCTCATTCAATAGTATCTATCATTGTATTCTAATCTGACTTTTTCCTCTCATTCAACAGTATCTATCATTCTATTCTAATTTTACCATTTTCCTCTCATTCAACAGTATCTATCATTCAATTCTAATCTTACCATTTTCCTCTCTTTCAATAGTATCTATCATTCAATTCTAATCTTACCATTTTCCTCTCTTTCAATAGTATCTATCATTCAATTCTATTCTTACCATTTTCCTCTCTTTCAGTATTAATTATCATTCTACTCTATTCTTACCATTTTCCTCTCTTTCAGTATTAATTATCATTCTACTCTATTCTTACCATTTTCTTCTCACTTGGGATCATCAATGAAAGTTCTCCAATCCATATTTGCTTTCTGTCCTCTTCTAATATTCTTTAGATGTTTTTATTTTATGATCACTATCTCTGGGTTTTATCTCCAAATGTTCTAGATCTTTTTTTTTTCTTGTTTGTTCAAGGTGAGATTATAGTACATGGCTTTCCAGCAGGTCTAGAACTCTACAACAAATGTCAAAATCACTCACTTTCCCTAAAGTTATTGTTTCGTTTTGTTTTTCTAATTGATTTTACCAACACTGCTTTTTTATGAATGCTGGAATCATTTGGAATGCCATACCTTCCATGTGGTACATTTTTCCCAAATTTAATATGCTTTTTATGTGTTTTATTTTAATAAGACCTGTACTCTCAATTAATATAGGATAAAAGCCATTTATTTTTCTGAAATTCAGCATTTTTGTTGTTTTCTTCAAATTACTCTACACATAACATTTTTTTCAGAAGCCTGTATATTGGTTGATTTCAGAAGCGGCAAAAAGTCAAAACAAGTTACAGAAAATGGCAGAAAGGACTTGTATTTTAACGCATTTAACCAGAGATATCACAAGATTATAATAATATTATAATAATATTAATCTTCATGTGATATCTCCAGTTAAATGCATATCACAAGATTATAATAATATTAATCATCATGTGATATCTCCGGTTAAATGCATATCACAAGATTATAATAATATTAATCATCATGTGATATCTCCGGTTAAATGCATATCACAAGATTATAATGTTATTAAATATACATCAAGTGAAAGGTCAAGATAGAAAATAACTTTGCTCACAATTTGCTGGCTACATACAGCCCACAGTAGTTTTCTCTTTATTTTTGGATGGAAATTGCGACCAAATATATCCTAGAAGACTTGGTCTAAGGTTGAGCGGGTCGTGTTAGTTGAAGATATATGCCACGGTACCTCCACTGTGTTCCCATGGCATGGGATGAGAGTTAAAAGCATTTCATTATTGATTTTTGCCATAATCACTGTAGTAAACACTGTCGTCGAGTGGTAGTTTCAAGATATTAGATTCACAAGTCAGAACCACACTTGAATGCAGTAGGTGTGCATTTTCCAATATTTTAAAAATTATTAATTTAAACATGTTAAACAGAGCTGACCGAAACAATGTTACTTTTATTTGCACAAAATGTGAGTGATTAACTGATCCCTCTGCCTATTAATTTCTATCTATCTATTGACCTTTCGAGCCGTAACCGGCCGATAGGGCGTAGACCAAGATACACCTTCTCCTATATGAATTTTTGTTCTAGCAGTTTTCTTTTAAAGATATTTTATCAAATCTCGCCATCTGTCTCTGTTCTGTGCAAGCAGTTCTATCTCATTGAGGGAGCCGATTCCTGCTGCTCTTGCCTCTCTCATCAATGTTCTTCTCAGTGTCTCCCTGGGTCTTCCTCTTTTTCTTTTACCTGTTGTTTCCCATATGAGGGCTTGCTTTGCTATTCGGTTATTATCTCTTCTCATCACATGTCCAACGTATGACCATCGTCTTTTCTTTATTACTAAAGATATTAGTGGTTGATTGGCGATTTCTCTAATTTCCTCGTTTGTTTTGAATTCGTTCCATTCTATACCAAGTATTTTCCTTAGACATTTATTTTCGAATGCGTTCAACTTTGTTTCTATATCTCTTGTTGTTTTCCAGCTTTCACACGCATACGTAAGGGTTGATAGTACATTTGATTTGAATAGCCTAAGTTTTGTGTTTGTGCTGATGAGTTTTGATTTCCACAACTTTTCAAGGCTTCTGAAAGACATTGCTGCTTTAGCCATTCTGATTCTAATTTCTTTGCTCGTATCCCTTCTCGATCAATGTGACTTCCAAGATAGATAAAGTGATCGATCTCTTCTACTGGTTTGTTTTCCATGTATATTTTGTCACTTGTTGGAATTAAACTTTTCATGACTTTAGTCTTTTCATGATTGACCTCAAGCCCAATTTTGCTGGCTATTGATGATAGTTCATTTGTGTTTTCCTGCATCGTTTTTATCTGACTGCTGATGAGAACTATGTCATCAGCAAAGTCGAGGTCCTCCAAATGGTCTCCTTGTATCCATTCGATGCCTTTATTACCAGTGCAGCATTTCTTCATTATGAAGTCCATAACAATTCCAAATAACAAGGGCGATAAAATACATCCTTGTTTAACCCCAGTTTCTATTGGGAAACATTCGCTCAGTCCTTCCTCTGTTCGAACTGCACATGTGTAACCATCATACATGTCTTTGATAATATTTATGATTTTTTATGGTAAACCATATTGCTTCAGAATTTTCCACAAAGAATCTCTATGAATACTATCAAATGCTTTTTGAAGTCGATGAAGTTAAGTACAAAAGGTTTTTGCTTCCTATTAATTTGCATCACAATAATAATAATTATTAAGGAAGGGGAGCATCTCCGCTAAGAAAGCAAGGACACCAGCCATATTTACTGATAATCAAATATCCACTTCTGTCTATAGCTCTGAATTTTTTAATGTTTAATAATTAATTTACTGGATAATATTGAAAAAAAAACAAACAGGATTTTGGAATTTTGCTCTAATTTAAAGTTAAATTTAATATTATTATTATTATAAATTAACACTTAAAATCGTCAGGCACTTTTTTTTTCATTTGTGCGATTCTTTCTGGTACGGTGTACAGTACATAAAAAATGTATGGAAGGTATGATGTACAATTGATTAATTCATATTGGTTGCCAATGATGAAACATGATAAAATTGATTTGATATCATTTTCTGGGTTTTTTTAAAATGGGAATATTACTTTTCCTTTTCAATCAAAAAATACACATGGGTATCAGTTCGGGGGAGAGGGGGAGGTAATATTGTTTTATTTTCCTTTGAAGTTATCTCCTTTTCACTTCATCCTTCCACCCACCTTATTTAGATAGTATCTTTGATTATTGTGTTTGTGTTTAAAGCACAGTTTTACATTTATTACTGCTTCATGTGCAAATTGAGTATGAATGTTTGTGTATATAAGAATATACATATATATATATGTGTGTGTGTGTAGTTATGAGGTATAAAACTAAATTTTCACATTTTATTGATGCTGATTGCTGATTTTTGTTTATTTTTAGTCAGTTGCCCTTGCACTTGTGCATGTCCACAGTCGGCTTGTTGCAGATACAACTGTCATACTAGACACTGGTGGTGACATAGCTCAGCATTTGGGGACCCATTATATACAACCTCAACGGCTGCACTGGCAATTTTATGTTGGCAGGTAAACCATGAAAAGATATTTTAGAATTATTTGATTTATTGATGTTAGTAACAAGTTATTATTTTATGTTATTAACAAATTTAATTTGTGAATCATGGATAATCTTGTATATAGCAAGGGAAAAAATTTATTTGTTCTAAACAAAATTGTACTGAAAAATCCTTAAGATACCTTGGATATTGAAAAAGAGCAAAGAAGACGTATAAAAAAGATTTAAATATTAAAAAGAACTGGCTCATAAACACCACTCTACAGAGGAAATTTCAATACTATGGTCACGTCAAAAGACATAACAGGCTGGTAAGAACAATAATGAAAAGCATGGTTCTCTGGTGACGTATCAAGGGCAGACCAAGAAGAGAGATGTTTCAAGACATCAATGAGACCTTGAAGACCAACAGAAGAAATTGGGAGAAATCTGGCTAGAGACAGAGATTCTTTCAGACAAGCTGTGGGGAATGCAACGTTCTGCAAAGGACATGCGATCTGATGATAAACCATTTGTAATTAATTAAAGTAGTTCTAGGGTCATTTTAAACAAATAATTTTTAAAATTATTTTAATGTAATCAAGATTAACAGCATCTTCTTTCTACTCTCATTTGTCTTTCATCATTGAGTGGAGATATATTTTGCAGTCTTCTGCTGATTTCTGCTGCTGTTATGTTTGCTAGTATTTCTGATATCCCATCAATCCATCTTCTTCATGGTCTGCCTTTGGGTCTGGTGTTCTCGCAACATTTATTGAAGGCTCATTGTGTTGTGTTTTGATCTTTCTGCCTTATCACGTGGCCAAACCATTTTATCTGTTGTTTCTTTATATTTTCTATGCTGGGGGTTATTCCTAGCTTTTTTCTCAGTACTTCATTTCTGATCTTATCTCTCAGACTGTTTCCTGTCATTTGTCTAACACATTTCATATCGGTTGTGGTTAATTTCTTTATTGTTCTTGTATCTAGGGTCCAGGACTGGCATTGGTAGTACAACGTTGAAATGAAGATTGTATTATAGAGTGCCTGTTATATCTCGTGAGTTATTTCCTTGTTGAACAATAGTAGTGATAGTCTGGGAAGGTGAGGAATGGCACTTCGCTAGTTAGTTACGATGGTTAAGGCGACACTAGACAGGAGTCCCCAAACACTCTGGATAGGCAGCCGAGCATATATGGCTAAAAACCTACGTGCTAAGATGCTGATTCAAGTCTTGTGCCTTTACTTTTAATGTAAAATATAAATATATTCACACTGAAAGTATCGGTGTCAAAAGATGCTGAGAAAGACAGTTAAAAAAATGACCTAAAAAACAGGCAGTGCACAAAGCAGAGTTTCAATAGCTCTACAAAGTCCTGTAATTGAGTGTTAATATTCTACAGAGATTTTTGAGAGGGAGCTTACTAATCTGGTCTTTCTCACACCTAAATATGTCTTGTCAGCTTTAGTTTGCTTTTTCTCATATTTCTAATTTCTAACCTGTTTTTTCACATTTCTCTTTTCTAATTTGTTTTTTTCTTCACAGATTTCTCACATCTAACTTGGATTATGGACTTGCTCTAGCTCTGGCTGTTGTGCTTGCTGTCAAATATGTCTTCTTTGATGGCTTTGTTGACCAGAAAGCGCAACAATTACTGAAAGCTCAAACAATTCAAGACATTTTGGTCAAGGCAAATCTCAGACAGAATAAAATGCCAGCATATATATCCAACATGCCATCACAAGAACTGAAAGACTGTAAGTGTTTCATTCATTAATCAATCTTATTTATGTTACAGTATATTTTGTCCTGAATTATATATTGTATTTATGGGAATTGACTGTAGCCTGGACTCTACATTCTAGACTTGGTTGATAAATGCTCTTTCAACCTTGAGAGACAATAGACTCAGCAACTCTCTCTAAGTTAATGTTGTTTGAACTATCTCTCATAGTTTGGTTTTATGAGTTTTCGTGTCAGTGTTTCTAGCTAGGTCTATTCTTGCATTGACATCTCAACATTTTGTGGGCACATCCGGAGAAGAGGAAAGTTGGAGTATTTGGTTACAACTTGCAAAATACAGGGAAAGAGAGATTGCAGATGACAAAGAGAGAAGTTATTAGATAGCTTGGTGTGATGGCATGGAAAACAATTAGCAAAAGAATTAATACGATGCATGGTGGATAGAACATGTGATGAGAAGAGATAATAACCAAATAACAAAGCAAGCCCTCAAGTGGGAAACAACAGTTAAGAGGAAAAGAAGAAACACTGAGAACATTGATCAAAGAGGCAAAGGCAGCAGGAATTGTCTCCCTCAATGAGATCGAGATGCTTGCACGAACAGAGACAGGTGGCAAGATTTGATAAAATATCTTTGCAAGGATTGAGACTGCTAGAAAAGAAAAGTGAAAGAGTATCTGGTTCTATTCCTTATTGGCCGGCTATGGCTTAAAAGGTCAATAGATAGATAGAGATGGTGGACAGGAAATTGTGGAAGAATATGATCACCTATACCAACTGCTATGGAACATGATGGTGATTATCATCTTGGATATAGACATAACATTTACTGCACATTTTTGGGTGATGTGGCCGATACGCCAGACCACCTTTACTTCCAAGAAAAATCTCTGGTACCCATTTTTAGAGGCTGGGTGAACCCAGTGCCTTGTCAATCCGAATAAAATATCTGCCACTGCCTGGGATCGAACCCGGACCCTTCTGGTCAGGAAGTGAGCACACTAACCACTCAGCCACCAAGGCGCCTACACATATACAATTATGCAGGGCAACAATTGTTAAACACAAGAAAGATCATTTCTTCCTGCCACATATTTAGAAGTCTCACCTTTCTCCTTTCTTCAATTCTCTTCCTCCCCCTTTACACCTGGTCAGATCCACTTGTGTCCCTTCCTTTTACCTTTAGAACTAGTCTTTGCTGTTCTTCACATTTGTTATGGTCATGTGACCACACAAGACTTGTTCATCTTACCCTTCGGTTCATTTCCACTTCTGGATGGCTGACCAACTGTGTAGTCGTTGGTCTCAGTTGGCTCAGTTAAAAGCTTATCTAAATCCAGTTTATTCATGTAACCATTTTTTCTCTTGCCTTTGTCTCTCTCTCTGCTGATGAAGACTTTATGAGTTGAAATATTTGTTATTGAATCTTGTCTTATATCATAATGTAGCATGTAATTTATTTGTGATTATTTTTCCCTTTAGTCTATTTTTGAAAAGGTCTTACTATCAAGTGTGTTCTTGTCTATCATATTCAGGTCTTATTTTTAAAATCATTTCTTTATAAATCTGTTATCTGTTTGGTATAAGTAACATAAATTACAAAGGGAAAAAAGTATTTCAGAAAAAAGTATAAAAAAACATGCATGCATGGTCATCTGGTGTCATAACACAATGCTTTAGTCACATGACAAACATGCATAATCATCTAGTGACGGTGCTCTGGTCACATGACAAACATGCATAATCATCTAGTGACAATGCTCTGGTCACATGACAAACATGCATGATCATCTAGTGACAATGCTCTGGTCACATGACAAATATGCATAATCATCTAGTGACAGTGCTCTGGTCATGTGACAAACATGCATAATCATCTAGTGACAGTGCTCTGGTCACATGACAAACATGCATGATCATCTAGTGACAATGCTCTGGTCACATGACAAACATGCATAATCATCTAGTGACAGTGCTCTGGTCACATGACAAACATGCATGATCATCTAGTGACAGTGCTCTAGTCACATGACAAACATGCATGATTATCTAGTGACAATGCTCTAGTCGCATGACAAACATGCATAATCATCTAGTGACAGTGCTCTGGTCACATGACAAACATGCATGATCATCTAGTGACAGTGCTCTGGCCACATGACAAACATGCATGATCATCTAGTGACAGTGCTCTGGTCACATGACAAACATGCATGATTATCTAGTGACAGTGCTCTGGTCACATGACAAACATGCATGATCATCTAGTGACAATGCTCTGGTCACATGACAAACATGCATAATCATCTAGTGACAGTGCTCTGGTCACATGACAAACATGCATGATCATCTAGTGACAATGCTGTAGTCACATGACAAACATGCATGATCATCTAGTGACAATGCTGTAGTCACATGACAAACATGTATGATCATCTAGTGACAATACTCTAGTCACATGACAAACATGCATGATCATCTAGTGACAATGCTGTAGTCACATGACAAACATGTATGATCATCTAGTGACAGTGCTCTGGTCACATGACAAACATGCATGATCATCTAGTGACAGTGCTCTAGTCACATGACAAACATGCATGCCAGCAACAGTACCTGTCGTTTGTGGATTTTTCTAAGTGCTGTAAAAATACCATTGTCTCTGTCTAGTTTATGTTTGTCTCTCATCTCCAAGTTTTCACAAAAATGAGCATTCCATTTTTTATTATAATTGTCATTGACATGAGTAGCCATGCCACTCCCCAATAGAAGTGACGTGACATACCTTCAACTTTAACCCTATTATGCTGAGATAGCATAATTAAACACATTGTGGTGAATGATTCTAAATACATTTCTTTTTCCCTCGCTTGCTTACTACGTGATTCGATGAGCATGATAAGAAAAGTTAAGGCAGGCTCTGTATGCAGGTAATGGGTAGAGTTATTGCAGAAGTAAAAAATATGTAGGGTCACCTTTGTCTACATCCCTGGACATGTGTGAGTATAGGGAAATGAAAGAGCGGAGAGGTTGGCTAGCTGTGCTGTCATTGAAGATTGTCAACCAATGGATCAGTCTGACATCATCAATGCCCTCTGAGATGTGGGAAGGGCACAGGACTTCGACAACCATGAGTCTATGTCACTCCTTCGGATGAAAATGATAGTTAAGATAGGCACAGCCAGAAATGAGAAATGTAGTGTGCATATAAGAAGATTTTTCAACCAACACAGAATTAGAGTCGTCAGTTACTGGACACTGCAGGTCTTGCTGAGGAGGGGATCTGAGCACCTATGGACATGTTCGGAGTGCAATGATAATGAACGACAAATAACTCAATAACATTTCTTCTTTACCTTACAAGACAACTCTACTTTGTATTTAACTCAATTATTCTAATTTCTTCAACATTCTTATTTATTATGCAATCATTGTATTTTGAAAGTTTCTTCTAGTACAGAATATCTTGGGTGTGAATTGTTCATGAAATTATTGATCTTGTTTCTTAGTATTAAGTTTGTTCGTGTTGTCTTTGAGACGTTTTAAGTTTTTGATGCCATCAAACTTTGTGATATCATTTTACTGCTAAGAAAACATGAAGTCCTAGTGTATAATAATTCCTTTTAAATGTCATAATTATCATATGAGCAAAGGATTGCTGAAATAATATTGTTCTATTTTTATTTGCAAATGATTTGATCTAGGCACTGGTAGACTGAATGAAGAACTCAAAGTTGAGAAGCCAACCTTTGTTATAGGGTCTCAAGATGACAGTAGTTCTGAAGAGGAGAACAAAGAAACAATTGGTTTGAGATACAGCCATAAGGAAACACAAACAGACACAGAAGGTGCCATGTCTGGTCTGCTGATGGCAAGTGGTCATTGTGCCACTAGCAGACCTAATGCATTACCCAGGCCTCTACAGGAGTGTCTAGCTATCATGGTCACTGATGTGAGTGCCATCTTATGTGTGCTGTATAGACATTATTATCTTTGAT
Source organism: Megaustenia siamemsis (assembly GCA_032433765.1). Classification (NCBI taxonomy): domain Eukaryota; kingdom Metazoa; phylum Mollusca; class Gastropoda; order Stylommatophora; family Ariophantidae; genus Megaustenia; species Megaustenia siamemsis. Next base: position 188,568,474 of record JAVIAB010000092.1, read on the forward strand.
CAATCCCATCTGTTAGGGCAAGTAAGTCTTAACAATTGTTTTAAGGAAAATACAGGAATCTGACCTTTAAAATGAGCATGTCTGCTGAAGTTAGGCATGGATTAAATTAGAGAATTATTTATTTTGTTTATTGTATACAGAATTAATGTTTGTGTTGGTTCTGTAACAATTGTCACATAGTTAGCCCTCATTTCAAACTGTAGCACAATAAATTTGCTGTAAATATCTGTATAAGTGTTTCAGATTTCTTTTGCAGGTGTTGTAGATTTCTTTAAAAACATCATGCAAGGACATTTAGTTAAAATAGGTGTACATTTCTGCACAAGTATTAACAACTTTATTTCCCTTTTCTTTCCAATAAAAAAATCAAAGATTGGTGCCAAGTCTCTAACAGATGAGGAAGTAAAGATGATGGTAAAGCTGAAACACATTCCTGCCTACAACCTAGAAAAGATCCTGGACAATCACACCAGAGGAGTAGCAATCAGGTAATGACCTCTTGAACTCTGGCTGTTTTTAAACAGATTGCTCTGCTTGATCATTTCAAGATAATGCAAGTTTTAAGATGATGTCTCTGATTTAGTGCTCACAATTTTACAAGGTTAATTAAAGTTGGTTTCTCTTATTTTCACCTGATGGCTACACATCTTCACTATTCACCTTCATAAGGACTTTGAATTGGCCTAGATGTGATGTATTGTCATTTATGGCAAGGCTGTGATATTTTGTGCCTTTTTTGTTCATCACATCTGAACAAGAAAGCATTCTTAGGTCTGAGTTACCTGCCTCTTCATCCCTATCTCTTCATCCCTACCTCTTCATCCCTACCTCTTCATACCGGCCTCTTCATACCTACCTCTTCATACCTGCCTCATCATACCTGCCTCTTCATACCTGCCTCTTCATCCCTACCGCATCATACCTACCTCTTCATCCCTACCTCATCATACCTACCTCTTCACCCTTACCTCATCATACCTGCCTCTTCATCCCTACCTCATCATACTTACCTCTTCATACCTGCCTCTTCATCCCTACCTCATCATACCTGCCTCTTCATCCTTACCTCTTAATTCCTACCCCTTCATACCGGCCTCTTCATACCTACCTCTTCATATCTACCTCTTCATACCTGCCTCTTCATACTTGCCTCTTCATACCTACCTCTTCATACCTACCTCATCATACCTGCCTCTTCATACCTACTTCTTCATACCTACATCTTCATCCCTATTTGCTTGGTCAGACTGGTTTGTCAGTTTCCAGGCCAACCACAGGAAGATGTAGCAGGGTCTTTATCATTTCTGGTTCACTGAAACTGGTGCAAGCAGTTAACTACGAGTACAATTTTGTTAACTTCAAACACTGCTGTATATTATTATCAATATTTGTAAAATTGAGTGAACTTTCTAGAAAAAAAAATATTTACAAACATATTTTTGCAAGAAAAGTGCAAGAATTATATGATTAACCTAATGACAAAAAATTGTAATGCAAAAACTGCACTGAAATAATAATTGCAGGTTATGTATGTCAGCAGGCCCAGATATGTCATTTGTTACAAAATAAATCCTCCATATTGACACAAAATGGTTAAGTTTGAAATGTTTCTAGTCATAATTTAAATTGCTGTAATATTCTGAAATTTTGATGTCACATAATTATTTTGAGTTGCCAATTTTCAACTTCAGTGCTTCACTCCATCATAGTTTGCCAAGAAAGGCACAGCAGCAGAAGAATTAAGTGCGCATTGAAGAGATCATCTTTATTTTTATTAAATTCATTTATTCACTATTTCATGATTTTCATATCTATCTCTATCTATTGACCTTTCGAGCCGTAACCGGCCCATAGGGCGTAGACCAAGATACACCTTCTCCTATATGAATTTTTGTTCTAGCAGTTTTCTTTTAAAGATATTTTATCAAATCTCGCCATCTGTCTCTGTTCTGTGCAAGCAGTTCTATCTCATTGAGGGAGCCGATTCCTGCTGCTCTTGCCTCTCTCATCAATGTTCTTCTCAGTGTCTCCCTGGGTCTTCCTCTTTTTCTTTTACCTGTTGTTTCCCATATGAGGGCTTGCTTTGCTATTCGATTATTATCTCTTCTCATCACATGTCCAACGTATGACCATCGTCTTTTCTTTATTACTGAAGATATTAGTGGTTGATTGGCGATTTCTCTAATTTCCTCGTTTGTTTTGAAACATGATATATGATTTTCATAACACAATACTAATTCTAGAACTAGAGCTAGTACAAGGAAAAGGCAATGCCTCAATATCGTCTATGTCAAAATCAAACTCCTCAATCATAAATCAGAACATTTGACTGAATGCTTGATAATAATGTCACCAGAAATCCACAAATTAATTCATTTTAAAGCCTTTTTGGCCAAAAGTTGCAGCTCATGAATTTTAATGAGACAAAACAGTAATGTACCTCTTAGGGAAAAATGTACTTACTTGAACTAAGAAAATAAACATCAAGTGGTGTTTAACAGGTATATAGAGGGGCAGATGTAGCTTCTGATCAACATCTTCTGATAGCCAAACTTAAAATTAAACTAAATAGGTATACTACAACGAATAAGGGTAGAAAGTATTTCAATGTAGGGTTTCTTAAAGAACAAGGAAGTAAAGATAAATTTGCAGTCACAATATCAAACAAATACCAAGTCCTCCAACAACTAGAAAATATAATAAATATAGAAGATCATTTGAAACAGGTAAAAGATATATGGAAAGAGACATGTGAAGAAACACTGGGGAAAAGAGAACGCCAGAATAAGGCATGGATGACAGCAGAGACCCTGGATAAAATTAAAGAAATAAAGAACAAGAAATCATACATAAATAAAAGCAAAACGAGATGTAATAAAGCCAAGACACAGGAAGCTTACACAAAGGTGAACAAAGAAGTGAGAAGATGCATTAAAAGGGATAAGAGGAAATATATAGATGAACTAGCTAAAGAGGCAGAGGAAGCAGCAAATAAAGGGAATATGAAAGAACTGTACAACAGCACAAAGAAATTAAGTGGAAAATACAAACAGATAAATGCCTTTATTAAAGATAAGAAAGGAAATCTGCTTAGTAATATAAGGGAACAAATGGAGAGATGGAAAGAGTATTTTGAAGAACTTTTGAACAGACCCAGCTCAAATAATCCTCCAGATATACTACCAGCAGAAGAAGAGTTACACGTTAACTGTGGAAAACCAAGTAAAGAAGAAATAATGAAAGCCATCAAACTATTAAAAAATGGTAAAGCCACAGGACCAGATGAAATTCCTTCGGAAGCCATCAAAGCAGATATTAACACCTCTACCGTGATGTTACATAATCTACTAGATAAAATTTGGGAGAGGGAAGAAATACCTAAAGACTGGAAAGAAGGTTATATGATCAAACTACCAAAGAAAGGAAGTTTACAGGAGTGCACAAATTATAGGGGAATTATGCTACTATCAGTGCCAGGAAAAATATTAAGCAGAATCATTCTGGAGAGACTAAAAGAGGCCATAGAGAAACATTTGAGAGATGAGCAAGCAGGTTTAGGAAGAACAGATCATGTGCTGATCAAATAACTACCCTACGTATAATAGCTGAACAAGGTTTAGAACTAAAATCCCCACTTTATATTGGATTCATAGATTACGAAAAGGCATTTGATAGTTTAGACAAAAGAATGCTTTGGAAGTTGCTGAGCCATTACGGAATCCCCATAAAGTTTATTAATCTGATAAAAACAATGTATAAAGGAACGAAATGTAGTGTGGTGCATGAAGGGCAGCTTACAGAAGCATTTGAAATAAGAACAGGAGTAAGGCAGGGATGCCTTCTGTCTCCATTTCTCTTTCTACTGGCCATAGATTGGATTATGAAAATAACTCAAAACAACAGAAATGGGATCCAGTGGTCACTGACCAAACAACTTGATGATTTAGACTTTGCTGATGACATACAGATAGAGATGATACAGGCTCTAGTAGATTTTGGCATCGAAGTGATCACAGACATATGCAGTGACATATACCATACAGGATACATACCAAATGAACTAAAAACATCAACTTTCATTATTGCATTGCCTAAAAAGAATGGTGCAGTTGAATGCACAACAAAATGGCAATGCATAAAAAACAGCATGCAAGAATCCTGCAACACCTTGCCCAAAAAGGAAAGTAACAAAAATCAAAAATGGGTAACTGACAAAATCTTAGAAAAAATGGAAGAAAGAAGACAAGCGAAGAACACTGCCAGATACATAGGATATAGACAATGAAATATGGAGAATGTGCAAAAAGGCAAAAGAAGACTGGCTCAACCAAAGATGTCTAGAAGTCGAAACTATGGAAAGTAAACAAAACTTAAGAGAGATGCACACAGAAATAAAGAGGATGACGAATAAAGACAAAAAAGCTACAGGAAACGGATGTATTGCAAACAAAGAGGGAAGAATGCTAACAGACAACAAAGATATAATAGATAGATGGCAAGAAAATATATCAGAATTATTTAATGACGAAAGGGACAAAAAACCAGACATAAAATGTACATACAACTATAAAATCCTGAAATCTGAAGTAGAAAAAGCTATAAAAACAATGAAAAAGGGAAAAGCAGCAGGGCCTGACAATATACAAATAGAGATCTCTCTCTCTCTCTCTCTCTCTCTCTCTCTCTCTCTCTGCGATCAGGACTCAATCAGAGTAAGGGTTCCAGACTCTCATATGAAGTCAGCTGTCAGGCTAAGTGTGTTGATCGCCCCCACAGACAGAATATCACAAGTAGAGTTCGCCAGATCCACTCTGATTGAGCACCCATTAAAACGTTGCACTGTGTTCTGCGCCAGTGGCCCAGTGCATCCGATTTCAGCCAGCATTTTATTTGGGTTTGCTTTCCCTAGCCTTTGATTGTCCCCAATCTTCCTGCAAGGCAGCAGATTGTCTTTTCTGTAGGGGGATTCTGCCCTTAGATGGTTGGCCCTCCCAGGTTTACGAGCACCATCTGCCCGAGTCACTAGATGTGACTAACACAGACATGCACACAGTGATACGAGGCATGACTAACACTGACACACATCAAGATATATGACACATGACTAACATGAACATGCACATAAAAATATGAGATATAACTGACATTGACATGCACACACAAAGATATTACATATGCCTAACAAAGACATGCACACAAAGATAAGAGATATATGACTAACATAGATATGCACACACAAAGATATGAGATGGGACTAACATAGCCATGCATACACAAGGATATGAGATGTGACAAACACAGACATGCACACACAAAGATATGAGATATGACTAACATAAACATGCACACAAAAATATGAGATATCACTAACCCAGACATGCACACACAAAGATATGACATATGACTAACACTGGTACACACTAAGATATGAGATATGACTAAACACAGATACACATAAAGATATGAGACATGATTAACATGGACACACCAAGATATGAGATATGACTAACATGACACACACCAAGATATGAGCCATGGCCAGCACACACAAGATAAGATATGAGCCATGGCTAGGACAGAAACACAACAAGATATGAGCCACGGCTTCACTAAAAAACACCAAGAAATGAACCATGTCTGGCACAGAAACACATTAAAGTGCCCATATGCTTGGGCTTGTTGTAGTTGGCAGACTCTTCTGAACGTGGGAATCACAGGTTTCGTTAAACAGTTGTCCGGAGATTTGAGAGTGCAGTCTGACCCATAGAACATTCTCTTGCATGTACAGATTCCCGATCGAATGTTCACAAGTGTCGTTGAAACAGTTGTCCGGACATTTGAGAGTACATATGATGTCACAGCCATCAGAACACATCTGTTCGCACTGTAGCCCAAATTTACCATCGGGACAAGTGTCATTACAGGTATAGCAAAGATGTTTACATTATAGGCATTTTCCGGATTTTCCTCAAATAAAGGACAGACACTGAGACAAGACCCGGAACAGTCATGTCCATAGATCCCATGTGAATAGTTGCCGTGACAAGTACCGATGATGACATTGCAGCCTTTACTACACCCACTACACATTGTACAAAACGACCAAGAATGCTCGTCCAGACAATAGGTGTCTGTAAATGTTTGCACCTCACATACCGTCAGTGCACAGTCGGCCTGCGAAATGGTCGGTGAGAACTCAATCTTAATGTGTGTCATTGGCGTTTGTGTTTTGACTACAATAGTGTTCACAGATAAATTAGGGTAGGATATATCATTATACTGGAACACTACACCGCCACTGTCAGAGAAAACCTTTAGAGAGGCATTCTTTACCCGAATCATAGTGCTAGCTCGATGATAGATTCGAATGGTGTGAGTCTTCTGAGGCGTTGCAAAGTTCAGATACCAGTAAACAGAATTGGTTCCACTTCTCCATTATGTATGTGTGCAGTCATTGTCATAGAGATTGGTCTTTGTTTTGCTATTAACTGCGGCCTCTGGTCCACATCCGTCTCCTGTATAACAAGCATCAAATGTGTCAGTCTGGTTTGTGATCTGTTTGAGAGCCACTTTCCGACCCCCGCCAATGTAGATGGAGCAGATATTTGCAACTATCGCCCTTTCAATCAGTAACTTGTTGATCAGACCAGCCCCATAGCTGAAGACATCAATCTCGTGGGGACTAACTACAAACCTTGATACATTGTTACATGAAGCAGAACCATTCAGTTTTACCGTGAAACTGTCCAGATCTGTTAAGTCATTCACATAAATTCTAAACCAGGAGCACGGCAAAGATTGATTGAGAGTTGCCTCAATTGATGTAGAATCTGTGTCCGGATTACATGAGGTGTCGTTGTTATCAAACAGGAAAGAAGGTTCAGATTTTTTGGCATATTTGTAAATAAAATCCAAGTATTGACACTGGGGGTCCGAAATAGAGATGATACAGGCTCTAGAAGAGTTTGGCGTCGAAGTGATCACAGACATATGCAATGACATATACCATACAGGATACATACCAAACGATCTAAAAACATCAACTTTCATTGCATTGCCTAAAAAGAATGGTGCAGTTGAATGCAGTGACTTCAGAACAATAAGCCTAATGAGCCAGGTAACAAAAATTTTACTAAAAGTTATACAGGGAAGGATTCAGAATAAAATCAATACTGAATTAGATGAGCAGCAATTTGGATTCAGGAAAAACAGTGGGACAAAAGAGACCATATTCAGCATGAGAACATTGATTGAAAAGTACACAGAAGTAAACAAACCAATATATGCCTACTTTATAGACTACACCAAAGCTTTCGATAGAATACACCATAACCAACTTATAGACTGCCTAAAGGATATAAATCTAGATGACGCAGACATACGACTAATATATAATTTGTACTGGGAACAAACAGCGATAATAAGATATAACAAGGAGAACTCTACACCCATGGACATAAAAAGAGGAGTAAGACAAGGATGCATCCTATCACCAAGCTTGTTCAATCTATACCCTGAGCAAATCTTTAAAAATATCTCAGAGATGCCAAGCCTAAACATTAATGGAAAGATAATCAATAATCTAAGATATGCTGATGATACTGTTCTGCTAGCAGAAAATCCTAAAGACCTACAACAATTGCTTAATGTAATAAACATAAAAAGCAATAAATGACTAGATATGAATATCAAAAAGACTAAAATCATGATCATAAACAAAGTAAATTCTCAAGATCTCCAATTAAATATCACAGTGGAGGGAATACATCTGGAGACAGTCCAGAGCTACAACTACCTGGGACATACTATAACCAATGATGGAAAATGGAAAATTGAAATAAACAAAAGAATAGGTATGGCAAAAAGTAATTTTAATGCCATGAAAAATATACTAACAACAAAACAAATATCAGCAGGGCTGAAACTAAGAATGGCAAAATGTTACATCTTCTCAGTATTCCTGTATGGTGCAGAAACATGGACATTAGACAAGAAAACAGAACAGAAAATTGAAGCCTTTGAAATGTGGATTTATAGAAGAATAGGTAGAATTCGGTGGAAAGAAAAGAAAACAAACGATGAAGTTTTAAAACAACCAAAAATAAAAAGAGAACTACTAAATACAATTAAAACAAGACAAATGAAATTTTTGGGGCATGTTAAAGGACACAACAGCCTACTGAAAGTAATATTGGAAGGGAAAATACAAGGTAAAAGAGGCAGAGGCAGACCAAGACTAACATGGACGAGTAACATCAAAAGATGGACAAGTCAATCTATGACAGCCTGCACCATCAAAGCAAGAAACAGTAGAATGGTGATCCACGGTAGCCAACCTTCGTTGCGGAGAAGGCACTCAATGATAATGATGATGATGATGACATAGCTCTCCTATCACACAGCCATTAACAGATGCAAGATAAAATGAGCATACTTGATGAGAGATCACAACAGAAGACTGAAGATTAACAGAGATAAGACCAACATTATGAGAATTAATACAGTTGGCAATAGCCAAATAAAACTAGGAGAAATACCTCTACTAGACGTACAATCTTACATATATCTGAGCAGTAATATTGATGAAGAGGGAGGAACAGAAAATGATACCAAAATAAGGATATCAAAAGCAAGAGGAGCTTTCGTTGCACTTGGAAACATATTGAAATCCAAAGGAATTAGGTTAAATACAAAAATAAAAATTTTCAACTCAAATGTTAAGTCGGTCCTATTATATGGCTGTGAAACATGGAGAACAACAAAATTGACAATCACGAAGAAACAGACTTTCATTAATGGATGCTTATGCAGAATAAAGGGATGGAAATGGCAGGACAAAATCACTAACATAGAATTATGGAAATGTACCAGTCAAATACCAGTGGATAAAGAGATACAGCGAAGACGATGGCGCTGGATAGGACACACACAACGGAAGCCAACTGAGAGTATTACACAACAGGCCCTTTTTTGGAATCCCCAGGGGAAAAGACAAAGAGGAAGACCAAGGAATTCTTGGAGAAGACAGATAGAAACAGAGATGAAAATGATGGGGAAGACATGGAATGATCTTAAAAGAATGGAAAAAAACAGAATCACTTGGAAAGTGTTTGTTGAAGGCCTATGCTCCACTGGGAGCTAAAAAGGTATTTAACAGAAGAAGGAAGTAGGTATTTAACAGCTGAACTAATAGAAAGACAAGACAAGCTACATTTCAGCTAAATCCTTCATCAGGTATATCCTTTCTTACTCGAACAAACATGATTGATTGTCATTTAAAGTGTAAGAAGTCTTTCGGATACTACAATGGAACAAAGTGTGTTTACAAAATTAAATATCAGAAAATTACTTTCAAAGTATTGTATTGGATGACGTGTTCATAAAATCTATTTAGACTGAAATTAGTCTCAGTTACAAAAGCCTAAACTTGTAATATGCAATAGTCATCTAAAATATGGTGAGCCATACAATAACGTTAAATGATATCACATATCTGGGGTAATATTTGCCCTGTTGTTCATTACAACTTGATCTGAAAGTATAATTTAGTGAGGGAAATTTACATTTTGCTTTTACTCATTTGTTGCATTATAAATATTCAGTTCAAGATGATTGTGTCCTACAAATATTTCCGCATGTAGTGCAATACACCTTCTTTAATTTGATATAAAATATAACAAGTTTTAATTGAAAACATTAAATATGCAGAGGTTTAAATTTGTTGATGTTAGGTAATTTATGGATTCAAGGCAGATAATTCTAAACCAGCAAAATAATTCAATAGTAAAAGAGTTGACACATTTGGTTTTAAAATCTGCACCATTTAGCCAGGTAGAGTTGTTTTCAACAAGCAATCTGTTTGATATGAATGTCAGCCACTAGCACAATTATTTTAATTTCTAAAAGTATCTAGCATGTTAGGAAAGTTAGAGAGTTCATCAGTGCTATATAGAACCAATTCTGACCTATGGAAGCGAATCATGGACAGTAGACAAACAAAAGAATAAACGATATTAGAAGCCACAGAGATGGGATTTCTCAGAAGAATGTTGAAAGTTCCCTGGACAACTAAAAGGCCAATGAGGAAAATCTCAAAGAGGCCAACACAAAAAAGGAGCTCCTTAAAAACATCAGAAAGAAACAATCAAAATTTTCAGGCACATCATGAGAAGAGGAAAGTTGGAATACTTGGTTACAACTGGCAAAATAAAAGGAAAGAGAAATTGTGAATGACAAAGAGAGAAAATACCGGATAAGCTTGGTGTCATGGCATGGAAAATAGTCAACAACAGAACTCATACTATGCACTGTAAATAGAAGATTTTGGAGGACATGATGGCACAACCATCAGAATGGTACATGATGATGATGATGATGTTAGGAAATGTCAGCACAACAGGCAATTTTGGATCTTGTTTGCTGATCTTTTGTTATCTGCTTCAGAGATTGAATGGTGTTTTTGCTGTAAAAGTTGAGTATACTCTAGATTTATGTGTATATATGTGTGTTTTTGTAAAAATTATAACTTCAGTGTTTCTTGTATTGTAGACGACAGATGCTGACAGAAGAATTGCCATCTAAAGCAGCATTAGACTCACTTCCATTCATGAATTATGACTATAAATATGTAAGTAAATAGAAATGAACAAAATTATTTCTAACAAAATTGTTATTGAAAATCATATTCTTTTTTTTTTTCATCATCTACCATGATTGTCAATTCTGGATGACAGAAACAGCCATCTTCACTCTGTGATATCCTTTGCCTTCTTTCCTTTCTGGTTTTTTCTCTTACTCACATTCACCCAATGACTAAAGGGAAAAAAGTAGTCCACTTATCAAGCATCCTTAGATGTATGCTATGTGGAGATGTGTTGTGATGCGGTTTGCGGCAAAGAATCTTTTGGCCCAATACATCTGACATCAGCATGGTATACTTGAGTATTGGGTTGCCTTCCCCCCTCGATTCCTACTTAGTTGACCACACTGATTTATTTATTTCTAGGGGCACTTTGAAGAGGTGGAGTATGATCTAGATATTTCTGGTTCACCAATCCAGGTGCAAGCATCTGAGCCGCTGATGCCTATCAGCTTTGGTGCTAACAGGGGCATCTACTTCTAGTTCAATAAAGTTCTTGGTCCTTTAATTATGTGTCTATATTGTTTAGCAACATAATTCAGTACATCTGATATTCTTGAATCCCTTGTAAGTGACTTGCTGTGCTGTGACCCTACCATATATTGTTGAGTATTCTGTTGTTAACTAATGTATTCAACATTCAGTCCAAAAATTTCACCTGACTTGAAATTAAACATCCTAGAATTACAGAATTCATCATTGTTGCATGAAAGAGTTCATAGTTAGATGAAATTGTATTGGATGGTTGCGAGATTACAGAGTTAGATAATTGAAAGATTGCAGAGTTAGATGATTGAGGGATTTCAGAATTAGATTATTTGTGTGATTACAGAATTAGATAATTGAGAAATTACAGAATTAGATATTTGAGAGATTACAGAGTTAAATAATAGAGAGATTACAGAGTTAGATAATTGAGGGATTACAGGATTAGATAATTGAGAGATTCATCATCATCACTGAGTGCCGTCTCCGCATCGAAGGTTAACCACCATGGAGCGCCATTCCACTCTGTCTCTTGCTTTGATGATGCAGATTGTCGTAGGTTGACTTGTCCATCTTTTGATGTTACTCGTCCATGTTAGTTTTGGTCTGCCTTTGCCTCTTTTACCTAGTAGTTTCTCTTCCAATATTACCTTTATTAGGCTGTCGTGTCTTTTAACATGCCCCAAAAATTTCATTTGTCTTGTTTGAATTGTGTTTAGTAGTTCTCTTTTCATTTTTAGTTGTTTTAAAGCTTCATCGTTTGTTTTCTTTTCATTCCATCTAATTCTACCTATAAATCCACATTTCAAAGACTTCAATTTTCTGTTCTGTTTTCTTGTCTAATGTCCATGTTTCTGCACCATAAAGGAATATTGAGAAGATGTAACATTTTGCTATTCTTAGTTTTAGTCCTGGTGTTATTTATTTTAATGTTAGTATATTTTTCATGATTCACATCCATATGTTAAGACTGGCTCTACATAACATTTAAGAACTCTTTTCCTTGTTTCTATTGTCAAAAATGGATTGCATAGTATCTTCCTCATTTTTTGGAAAGCCACTTTTGCCTGAGCCATTCTGCATCTCATCTCTTTTGTACATCTTCCGTCTGAGGTTAACAAAGTTCCCAAATATTTAAATTCATTTACCTGTTTTAATATTGTTGCATTTGTCTTTATTTTGCACTGAGGTCATGTCTTTTTCTTTGTTGTTACTATTACTTCTGTCTTTTTGCTATTAAGGCTGAGTCCTTTATTTTTGCTTTCATTCACTATAATGGCCAACATTTCTTGTAACTCATTTTCACTCTTAGCGATTAAGATTGTATCATCAGCATACCTTAGATTATTTATATTATGACCTCCAATTCTTATTCCAGACATGCCCCTTATGGATCTTAAAATAATCTCACTATAAATATTAAACAAATCTAGTGACAGCACACAACCTTGTCTAATACCCTGTTTTATTTGTTGAAACATTCCCAATTGTTTTCCATTTCTTATGGCCGCTGTTTGTTGCCAGTACATCATCTTCTTCTTTCCTTCCTCATCTGCCTTTCAGCATCGAGGGGAGATATAATTTGGGGTCATTTGCTCTTCTGTTCGCCTCTGCTGCTGTTATGTTTCCTAGTGCTTCTAATATTCCATTGATCCATCTTTTTCGTGGTCGACCCTTGGGTCTGGTGTTCTCACAATGTTTGCTGAAGGCTCGTTGTGTTGTGTTTTGATCTTTCTGCCTTGTCACATGGCCAAACTATTTGATCTGTTGTTTCTTTATATATTCTCTGGAGGGGGTTATTCTTAGCTTTTTTTCTCAGTTCTTCATTTCTGATTTTATCTCTCAGACTGTTTCCTGTCATTGGTCTAACACATTTCATCCTAGAAGAGGTTATTTTTCTTATTGTTCTTGCATCTAGGGTTCAGGTCTGGCATTGGTAGCACAACGTTGGGATGAAGATTGTATTGTATAGTGCTCGTTTTACCTCCAGAGTTATTTCCTTGTTAGACAATAGTGGTGATAACTGTCCGATGATTTGACAAGCTTTGTTGCATCTTGATTCTATCTCTGCTGTTTGAGAATTATCGTTTGTCATTAAACTTCCTAGGTATTTGAATTCCTCTACTTGTTTTAGTTGCCTGCCTTCTATAGTTATGTTGATGCCAGTACATGTTCATTATTATTCTTAGATGTCTACGTTTATGCTTTCTAAAATTTTGAATATTTCTTGGTGCTTTACTTTGTCAAATGCTTTGGTATAATCTTTTAAACATAGGTATAGATCTGTTTTCACCTCTATGGCACCTTCTACTAAAGATATTAAGATAAACTTTGGACATTAACACCGTATTCAGTATGAATACCACATTGTGTGGCGGCTGTCCTTTACTTTTGATTCAGATTGCTTGAGTCTTTTGTTTGATGAGGTGTTTTAAACTACTTTACTGAAATTGATCAGCGTTTTAATGTGTTGCCATAATGTACTTGACCTTCATTAACAGAATCTGTTCTTTGATGTACTGTTGTGACCTACATTATTCAGATTGATGGATCCTGTTGTGAAAATGTGATTGGCTACATGCCTGTACCGGTAGGTGTTGCTGGCCCACTGTTACTGGATGGTGTTCGATATCACATACCAATGGCCACCACTGAGGGTTGTTTGGTGGCTAGTACCAATAGAGGATGCAGGGCACTTGAGGTATGTACACTTTTCCTGTTTTTTTTTTTTCATATCTGGTGGTATTTCAAGCAAAGAAATGACCTACTTTTGAAGAACTAATTTAATTGAAAAATATAATTTGGTTGGCTTTATTGTATTTTTCATTTTGTGAATTTCTGCAAAGACATCGCACTGTCTGCTACTTTCCTATCAAACTGATATACTCAAATTAGGATCTTGTCACTGTAAATTTCTGCAAGATTGTTTTTATAAATTCACACTAGGATTTTTGCCGCTGTTGTCAGTCTAAAAAAAAATGCAGAAAATATTCTTGTCTTGCAGCCTAACCTGTTATATCTATCTGTCTGTCGGTATATCTATCTCATATATCTATCTGTCTCTGTATGTCGGTCTTTATCTATCTGTCTGTCCTGTCCTGTCTGTCTTGACCTGTATGTCTGTTAATATTTTTTGATGTTTTGTCCTTTCTTTTATTTCTGTACTTGTCTTAACTATCCAGTTCGCTTGGAGACAAATGATAGCCTTCGGAGATGACTCTTAATGACAAATTATTTGGCTCTCTGGTAGAGTTCTGGACTGTCATGATGTACAAGGTAGAACTCACCATCAGTTTCTAAAATCTCCAACAGGAGAGAATGATAATGATGACTCAAATGCCACTGGTTGATATGAACATAAACTCTTAGACCCCAGATGGTAAAGTGGCAGGTTTCAGTGGCTTCCTTGAATTCCTGGCTTTTGCTGATGAAGTTGGAGCTTGTCCTGCCAAGAGATACTGCAATACTATGTATTCTTTATCAGGAAGCCCAATCATTGCACCCTAATACTGCAGTACTTGATAGGTCTTTTTTATCAGGAGACTTTACCACTGAAGTAATAGGTCTTCTATATCAGGAGACATTACCACTGAAGTAATAGGTCTTCTATATCAGGAGACATTACCACTGAAGTAATAGGTCTTCTATATCAGGAGACATTACCACTGAAGTACTAGGTCTTCTATATCAGGAGACTTTAACACCGCAGTAATAGGTCTTCTATATCAGGAGACTTTACCACCGCAGTAATAGGTCTTCTATATCAAGAGACCCTACCACTGAAGTACTAGGTCTTCTATATAAGGAGACTTTACCACTGAAGTAATAGGTCTTCTATATCAGGAGAACCTACCACTGAAGTACTAGGTCTTCTATATAAGGAGACTTTACCACTGAAGTAATAGGTCTTCTATATCAGGAGACCCTACCACTGAAGTACTAGGTCTTCTATATCAGGAGACCCTACCACTAAAGTACTAGGTCTTCTATATCAGGAGACTTTACCACTGCAGTAATAGGTCTTCTATATCAGGAGACTTTACCACTACAGTAATAGGTCTTCTATATCAGGAGACTTTACCATTAAAGTACTTGGTCTTCTAAATGAGAAGACCCTGCCACTGCAGTACTAGGTCTTCTATATCTGGAGACTTTACCACTACAGTACTAGGTCTTCTATATCTGGAGACTTTACCACTACAGTACTAGGTCTTCTATATCTGGAGACTTTACCACTACAGTACTAGTTCATCTAAATCAGGAGACTTTACCACTACAGTACTAGTTCATCTAAATCAGGAGACTTTACCACTACAATACTAGGTCATCTAAATCAGGAGACTTTACCACTACAGTACTAGGTCATCTAAATCAGGAGACTTTACCACTACAATACTAGTTCATCTAAATCAGGAGACTTTACCACTACAGTACTAGGTCATCTAAATCAGGAGACTTTACCACTACAGTACTAGGTCATCTAAATCAGGAGACTTTACCACTACAGTACTAGTTCATCTAAATCAGGAGACTTTACCACTACAGTACTAGGTCTTCTAAATCAGGAGACTTTACCACTACAGTACTAGGTCATCTAAATCAGGAGACTTTACCACTACAGTACTAGGTCTTCTATATCTGGAGACTTTACCACTACAGTACTAGGTCTTCTATATCTGGAGACTTTACCACTACAGTACTATTTCTTCTATATCTGGAGACTTTACCACTACAGTACTAGTTCATCTAAATCAGGAGACTTTACCACTACAGTACTAGGTCATCTAAATCAGGAGACTTTACCACTACAATACTAGTTCATCTAAATCAGGAGACTTTACCACTACAGTACTAGGTCATCTAAATCAGGAGACTTTACCACTACAGTACTAGTTCATCTAAATCAGGAGACTTTACCACTACAGTACTAGGTCATCTAAATCAGGAGACTTTACCACTACAGTACTAGTTAATCTAAATCAGGAGACTTTACCACTACAGTACTAGTTCATCTAAATCAGGAGACTTTACCACTACAGTACTAGGTCATCTAAATCAGGAGACTTTACCACTACAATACTAGTTCATCTAAATCAGGAGACTTTACCACTACAGTACTAGTTCATCTAAATCAGGAGACTTTACCACTACAGTATTAGGTCATCTAAATCAGGAGACTTTACCACTACAGTACTAGGTCATCTAAATCAGGAGACTTTACCACTACAGTACTAGTTCATCTAAATCAGGAGACTTTACCACTACAGTACTAGTTCATCTAAATCAGGAGACTTTACCACTACAGTATTAGGTCATCTATATCAGGAGACTTTACCACTACAGTACTAGTTCATCTAAATCAGGAGACTTTACCACTACAGTACTAGTTCATCTAAATCTGGAGACTTTACCACTACAGTACTAGGTCATCTAAATCAGGAGACTTTACCACTACAGTATTAGGTCATCTAAATCAGGAGATTTTACCACTACAGTATTAGGTCATCTAAATCAGGAGACTTTACCACTACAGTACTAGTTCATCTAAATCAGGAGACTTTACCACTACAGTACTAGGTCATCTAAATCAGGAGACTTTACCACTACAGTACTAGTTCATCTAAATCAGGAGACTTTACCACTACAGTACTTGTTCATCTAAATCAGGAGACTTTACCACTACAGTATTAGGTCTTCTATATCAGCAAACCCCCACCACTGTAGATCACATAACAGTCTTTGCTTCTGTTAGCCTGCTTGCTTTGATGCACATTGTTACCAGGAATACCAACAGGGATGAGTTTTTGGTCAAGCTACTGACTCTCTGGTGACAACCTTCAGCAGTCCGAGAGTGAGAGCTCATATTTAATTTGCATCTTTTTCTTCTCCCTGCCTTTCTCTTCTCCCAAAGTATTTGTAAATAAATTATCTGTTCCAGACCTGTGCTCTATTTGGAGCTGAAAGGTCAATCATGATGAGCATGATATATATATATATATATATATATATATATATATATATATATATATATATATATATATTATAACTATTGTATGTGACTTGCAGCAAAGTGGTGGAGTAACAAGCTGTGTTACAAATGATGGTATGACTAGAGGGCCAGTAGTTCGATTTCCCACAGCTGCCAAGGCCAGGTATTATCCAGTTTTGATTTGTAAATATTTGAGTGTTCATCACCATCATCATTGAGTGCTATCTCCGCTTCGTAGGTTGGCTACCATGGAGTGCCATTCCACTCTATTTCTTGCTTTGATAGTGCAGGTTGTCATAACTTCACTTGTCCATCTTCTGATGTTACTAGTCCATGTTAGTCTTGGTCAGCCTCTGCCTCTTTTACCTTGTATTTTCCCTTCCAAGATTACTTTTAGTAGACTGCTGTGTCTTTTAACAAGCACCAAAAAACCCATTTGTCTTTTGAACTGTGTTTAGTAGTTCTCTTTTAGTTTTTAGTTTTCTTTTTTTTTTCCATACTTTTCTTTCATTAATCCACATTTCAAAGGCTTCAATTCTCTGTTCTGTTTTCATGTCTAATATCATTTTTTTTACACCATACAGGAATGTTGAGAAGATATAATATTTTGCTATTATTTCTTTTTAGCCCTGTTGTTATTTGTTTTGATGTTAGAATATTTTTCATGACATTAAAATTACTTTTTGCCATTAATATTCTTTTGTTTATTTCAGTTTTACATTTTCCATCACTGGTTATAGTTTGTCCAAGGTAGTTGTAGCTCTGAACTGCCTCCAGGCCTATTCCTTCAATTTTTATATCCACTTGTAGGCTTTGAGAATTATCTTTGTTTATGATCATAGTTTTAGTCTTTTTGATATTCATATCTAATCCATATTTTTTGCTTGTCATGTTTATTTCATTAAGTAATTGTTGTAGATATTTAGGATTTTCTGCTAATAATACAGTATCATCAGCATATCTTAGGTTATCGATTATCTTTCCATTAATGTTTATAATGTTTTAAAATATTTGCTCAGTGAATAGATTGACATAGCTTGGTGATAGGATGCCTGAGCAAGTAGTGGGGTGTAGTGTACACTCTTATAAGGTATGGTGACAGCTTTGCAAAAAAGGAACACAACAAAATATTGATGTTTCGGCCTATTGCCAGGCCTTCCTCAGAAAACAAAAACAACACAAACAAGCAATGAAATAAAGATAAACTCTGCTGCGTCTAGGATGGGTAAATCAAGGAGAAATAACAAGAGGGATAAGAGATGAAATAATGAAACAAAATCCCTAGCTTACTCCTCTTTTTTATATCAATAGGTGTAGAGTTCTCATTGTTATATTTTATTATTGCTGTTATCTCCCAGTATAAATGACATATTAGCCATATGTTTGGATGTTAGTTTATGAATTGTGTACTTCTTTCTATGGGTCTGCCTGCAGTCTTGATGAAGTTAGTTTTTTTTTTAAATTATTAATCATTATTTGGATGCTTAAGTACAAGCAGTCACAATATCTCATTACATATGTAACTACTACGTACTTAAGACAAGCAGCCACAATATCTCATTACATATGTAACTACTACATGCATAAGTACAAGCAGTCACAATATCTCATTACATATGTAACTACTACGTACTTAAGACAAGCAGCAACAATATCTCATTACATATGTAGCTGCTACGTACATAAGTACAAGCAGTCACAATATCTCATTACATATGTAACTACTACATACGTAAGTACAAGCAGTCACAATATCTCATTACATATGTAACTACTACGTAATTAAGTACAAACAGTCACAATATCTTATTACATATGTAACTACTAAGGGGTAGGGTTCGATCCTAACCGACGGCTTCTGGGTTCACCCAGCCTTTAATGGGTACCGGATTTTCTTCTGGGAAAGTGAAGCGACACGGGCGTAATACCGACCACATTACCCCAAAAATCATGTGCCGAAGGTCTGTAAAATTTATGGTCACTAACACCATATTCCCTATACGCCACTTGGCGTGACGTGGTACATTATTTTTTTTTTTATGTAACTACTGCATAATTAAGTACAAGCAGTCACAATATCTCATTACATATGTAACTACTACATACTTAAGTACAAGCAGTCGTCACATGTCATATTGAGGGATATCTCTGTCTTAGTGGGGTTTAATCTTTTTGTTTTGTTTTTAGACACAGATAATGTAGCAGTCACTCTCTAGCTCACGTAGTGTTGTCTTGTAGAATAGCTATAAAATCACCACAATTGCTGTGCCCGTCTCCTTCTTCACTGAGTTCTCCAAGTCTGGCTCCCATTCTACATTTCTGTCTTCTTTGTTTGCTGACACAATAAATCATCTTCTTCTGCTGTGATCAAAGCTCATTCAGACTATCATTCTGGACTCTTATGAAGGCACACAATAAATCTATAAACAACAGTGGTCATTGAAGAAAAACAAAAATATTTTACCCCATTTTATTATTTTACATTGTTTTTTTTTTCTTTAAGCCAAAACAACTAACTGGCCTGGCCAATTTACAGCATTTTGTTGAAAAGAAAAAAAAATGACAGTTTGTTGTTTTGCAGACATGTTTTACATAAGTTGAAATGACATATGACTTGTTATATAGATTAATGCTTACATCCATTTTTATTTGAGAGAGAATCTGCATTGTCTTTTTTTCAGTAATGTGAAACTGTGGTTGGAAAACCCTGACAACTTTCTTCTGCTAAAAGAATGCTTTGACACTACTAGCAGGTCAGTTAATGACTCCGTCAGCACATTGTTTATTCTCTAGAACAATGCTTCTATTCCTGCAGTTTGTCCTGGCATGGTACCAGTGCTGGCCACACCTCTAGACATCAATATCAATAAGTTCAAAGAAAGTGTTCATCAGCTCAAGACTGGTGACATCTCCTTACTGCTTCACCTCTAGATATCAATTTAAATTAATAAATTCAAAGAATGGGTTAGTCAGTCCAAGACTGGTGACATCTGTTTACAACTAAACCTCTAGATGTCAATTTTAATTAATAAGTTCGAAGAAAGGGTTAGTCAAC
Organism: Megaustenia siamemsis; assembly: GCA_032433765.1. Lineage (NCBI taxonomy): Eukaryota > Metazoa > Mollusca > Gastropoda > Stylommatophora > Ariophantidae > Megaustenia > Megaustenia siamemsis. The sequence goes on from JAVIAB010000092.1 coordinate 188,588,643, forward strand.
CCAAGACTTGGGACATCTTACAACTTCACCTCTAGATGTCAATTTTCATTAAAACTTTTGAAGAAAGGGTTAGTCAACCCAAGACTGGTGACATCTCCTTACAATTACACCTGTCATCATCATCATCATCGTGTGCCTTCTCCGCAATGAAGGTTGGCTACCATGGATCACCATTCTACTCTGTTTCTTGCTTTGATGGTGCAGGCTGTCATAGATTGACTTGTCCATCTTTTGATGTTACTCGTCCATGTTAGTCTTGGTCTGCTTCTGCCTCTTTTACATCCTTTAGATAACACCTTTAGATGTCGATATTAATAAGTTCGAAGAAAGAATTATTCAGCTCAACGCTGGTGACATCTCCTTACTGCTTCACCTTTAGATGTCGATATTAATAAGTTCGAAGAAAGAATTATTCAGCTCAACGCTGGTGACATCTCCTTACTGCTTCACCTTTAGATGTCGATATTAATAAGTTCAAAGAAAAAATTAGTCAGCTTAAGGCTGGTGATATCTCCATTCAGCTTGTTCCAGCGTGGTGCTGGTGATAGCCACAAGAGCCTTCTCTGTTCATCATATAAATAGTTTCTTGTATGTGGTATTTTTGTTTGGCTGGCTAAATGGATATAAACCTGTACTCCAATTGAGTGCAAGTTTGAATCATAGTGGGTCAAGACAGTTTTTTTGTCTGTAATATTATGTTCCAACGCATGCAAAGGAGAGTGCTGCCCCAAATTGAGGCAGTTAATTTTTCATACTATTCGTTTTGTCACTTCCTACTAATTTGATGAATGATCTGAGTTTCAATGCTTGAGGCGACACTAAACAGAAATCTCCAAACATTTCTGGATAGGCGGCTGAGCACATATGGGTGAAAACTGACGTGCTAAGACACCGGTTCAAGTCTCGTACTTTACCTTACCTAAGTCATCCATTTTTGTGAACAGTTTTGTTACTGTAGGGAATGTGAAGAAGGTTGTTTCTAACATATTACAACAACAAAACTGTTGAGTTATATCTCCTCACTCTGTTCACAGAATGTCTCCTGTTTCATGTAGTGACATAAATTTTCTGTTTATTTTAATGACACTTTTAGCTTATTAGATTATAAGATCATCATCAAGCCTACTGGAGTAGGTGATCATGTCTCTCCACAACTTTCGATCTCGGCAGCTATTTATCATTTCTGTTGTTGACCTTCTACCAAGCCATTCTCTTAAGCTGTCTGTTATTTTTTCTCTTTGCTTCCCTCTATCTCTTCATCCCTCAATTTTTCCAGTTGTTACAATATATATTCCAGTTGTTCTCTTCTCATTACATGGCCAAAATTTAGGCCAGGTAATTTTACCTGCTTCTGCATGCAGTAAACAGTACAACCTGTGGCTGCCCTGCTGCCTTGCAGGTAAGCTCGGGAGAGTAAAAGGCTAAGGGAGAGTACCCCGAAGTAAAACAACACAACTGCCTTGTGGGTGAAACTTTTTAGTCAAAGGCTAGTGGAGCTAACCGTAAACAAACCAACGGAAGGCAACAGAAAACCACCGTCGTAATTTCTTTGTACTTGCATGAATCGCCATGATTATAAGATAAGAAAAAATTTAAACATAAAAAAATGGTATGTAAGAAGCTTTACGTGACAAGTAGATGACACAGACTAAACAACGTTTCGGCTCAATAGGCCTTCATCAGGAACAAACAAAAAAACACACACACAAAACTAATAACGAAACAACCAAAACAAAAACAATCGAAATGTGTTAAAGAAAACAAAATAGAAAACTATCCTGTCAAATCCAAAATGAAATCGTAACCAAGTGCGGCTGTCGTGAACGTCGAGAAACGTGCAAAAAAGTGCGTAAATGTACACAGAACCAGAGGAGTTCACACAGGGGTCAGTGTGCAAACACAAAGGAGAAAGAATCGATTAGTAGACTAAAAGGTGTTAAAAGACGGTAAAAGTGAGATGTCTGAGAGTGGGGTACAATGAAAATAAATGAGGGGTAAGGAGCACAGAAAAAAAAAAAATGTCTACTAATCATTTCTTTCTCCTTTGTGTTTGCACACTGACCCCTGTGTGAACTCCTCTGGTTCTGTGTACATTTACGCACTTTTTTGCACGTTTCTCGACATTCATGACAGCCGCACTTGGTTACGATTTCATTTTGGATTTGACAGGATAGTTTTCTATTTTGTTTTCTTTAACACATTTCAATTGTTTTTGTTTTGGTTGTTTCGTTATTAGTTTTGTGTGTGTTTTTTTTTGTTTGTTCCTGATGAAGGCCTATTGAGCCGAAACGTTGTTTAGTCTGTGTCGTCCACTTGTCACGTAAAGCTTCTTATATACCATTTTTTTATTTTTTTATTTTTCCTTATATTCAGCTTTACTGCAGCTTCGCATTTTTATGCCTTAACCCTTTATAAGATAAGATACTGAATTCAGCTATTTTCAGTTTGTATAAGAAATAATAGAATATTTTACCAGTGAGCAAAATACAGGGTGTTTCTAAAGTCGCAGTGCAGTGAATTTATACTCTCGGAAGAAAAAACGTCACGTCACACAAATTGTAAAATAAATGGTATTATTCAAATATACTTGACTGCTATCGGCGAGCTTATAATGGGTAATGTTGGTATTAACACAATAAAGTTGTGTTAACACCATTGTAAGCCAGATCTATCATGTAGCAGTGATGTTTAAATGAACACGTAAATGGTGCTTGAACTATTACGTCATACATAGATACAATTTAGGTGCGTAATTATTTCAACAACAAAAAATGCACAGTCATTAAAGACACCCTATATATAGGCCTGCTTAAATATCACCAAAATGAAGTAATCTATCTATTGTCCTTTTGATAAAGAGCAGAAATTCTAGACTTTTTGTGTCTGATGATCTTTGTTATCAAGCATCAGGTCTTACACAGGACCTGCCTTGTGTCTCGCCACACAAGTCTGTTCTAGGCAAGTTGTTCAATCTCGGCAAGGCAGCTGAAGCTTGCTATTGTTCCTTTGTGTGCTTTTTAGTGTTTTTCTAGTCCAGCATCTTTTTCTTTTACCCTCTGGTCTCCATTTATAGGCCTGATTTTAGATTCTCTTGTTTTCCCGTCATGTAACCAACATATGACCACCTTTTTCTCTAGATTATAAATTATAGTTTTGGATGTGTTGTCATTTCTCTTATTTGCCAAAAATGGAGTAATGGAGTATTAGAGATATCCAGATTTACATTCACAAATATTATTGAATTGTATTCTTGCATTAACAGATTACTAAAGTCATGAAACGCCTGTGCACTGCCGGGGCCCGAAAGGGGAGTAAAGAATAGCGGCGCTGTACCCTACCAGGCATGTTCGTGAGAAGCGAGAAAGGAGGGTTAGGCATGGGACTGGCTATCCCATACTGTAAAAAAAAATAAAACGAAAAAACTTCACAAACATGAACAAGTCAAAGAAAGATAAAGTTAATCCGTCAACCAGGAAAGAGGAAGGCTCTCTGTCCAAGAGACGTACGACGCAATCCGGAGAAAGCCATAAGGAGTCCGGGTTGCCGACTCACCCTTTGTCTACCAGGAAATCCTCCAGAATTGGCACCTGGAATGTTCGTACCCTTAACGAACAGGGAAAAGCGGTACAAGTGGCAGCAGAAATGACTAACTACAAGATAGATATTCTGGGAATGTGTGAAACAAGATGGCTGGGAGCGGAGAGAATAAAATTGAATACAGGGGAGATGATTTTATCATCAGGACACCAGGAACCAGGAGCACAACATAGCGAAGGGGTAGCTATAATGCTATCAAAGAATGCACAGAAGACACTAATAGAATGGGAGGCAGTGGGACCAAGACTGGTGAGAGCAACATTTAGAACAACCAAAAACAAAATAAAATTACACATTATACAATGCTATGCACCAACCAACGATAAAGATGACTCAGTTAAAGATGATTTTTATAAACAGCTACAATGTCAGATGGATGCAAGACGACCCAAGGATATTATAATCTTGATGGGAGACCTAAATGCTAAGGTAGGATCAGACAACAGAGGCTTCGAAGAGATTATGGGAAAACATGGACTTGGAGATATAAACGAGAATGGAGAGATATTTGTAAATTTCTGCGCCCTTAATCAAATGAGCCTAGGAGGAACAATATTCCAACATAAAAAAATACATAAAGCTACATGGGTGTCACCAGATCATAGAATGGAAAATCAAATTTATCACATATGTATTAATAATAAGTTTAAGTCATCCTTACAGAATGTAAAAGTATATAGAGGGGCAGATGTAGCTTCTGATCATCATCTTCTGTTAGCCAAACTTAAAATTAAATTAAAAAGGTATACTACAACGAATAAGGGTAGAAAGTATTTCAATGTAGGGTTTCTTAAAGAACAAGGAATTAAAGATAAATTCGCAGTCACAATATCAAACATATACCAAGTCCTCCAACAACGAGAAAATACAATAAATATAGAAGATCATTGGAAACAGGTAAAAAATATATGGAAAGAGACATGCGAAGAAACACTGGGGAAAAGAGAACTCCAGAATAAGGCATGGATGACAGCAGAGACCCTGGATAAAATTAAAGAAAGAAATAACAAGAAAGCAGACATAAATAAAAGCAAAACAAGAAGTAATAAAGCCAAGACACAGGAAGCTTACACAGAGGTGAACAAAGAAGTGAGAAGATGCATTAAAAGGGATAAGAGGAAATATATGGATGAACTAGCTAAAGAGGCAGAAGAAGCAGCAAATAAAGGGAATATGAAAGAACTGTACAACAGCACATAGAAATTAGGTAGAAAATACAAACAGATCAACACCTTTATCAAAGATAAGAAAGGAAATCTGCTTAGTAATATAAGGGAACAAATGGAGAGATGGAAAGAGCACTTTGAAGAACTTTTGAACAGACCCGGCTCAAATAATCCTCCAGATATACTACCAGCAGAAGAAGAATTACACGTTAACTGCGGAAAACCAAGCAAAGAAGAAATAATGAAAGCCATCAAACTATTAAAAGATGGTAAAGCCACAGGACCAGATGAAATTCATTCGGAAGCCATCAAAGCAGATATTAACACCTCTACCAAGATGTTACATGATCTATTGGATACAATTTGGGAGAGGGAAGAAATACCTAAAGACTGGAGAGAAGGTTATATGATCAAACTACCAAAGAAAGGAAGTTTACAGGAGTGCACAAATTATAGGGGAATTATGCTACTATCAGTGCCAGGAAAAATATTAGGCAGAATCATTCTGGAGAGACTAAAAGAGGCTATAGAGAAACGCTTGAGAGATGAACAAGCAGGTTTTTTAGGAAGAACATATCATGTGCTGATCAAATAACTACTCTACGTATAATAGTTGAACATGGTTTAGAACTAAAATCCCCACTTTATATTGGATTCATAGATTACGAAAAGGCATTTGATAGTTTAGACAGAAGAATGCTTTGGAAGTTGCTGAGTCATTACGGAATCCCCATAAAATTTATTAACCTGATAAAAACAATGTATGAAGGAACAAAATGTAGTGTGGTGCATGAAGGACAGCTTACAGAAGCATTTGAAATAAGAACAGGAGTAAGGCAAGGATGCCTTCTGTCTCCATTTCTCTTTCTACTGGCCATAGATTGGATTATGAAAATAACTCAAAACAACAGAAATGGGATCCAGTGGTCACTGACCAAACAACTTGATGATTTAGACTTTGCTGATGACATAGCTCTCCTATCACACAGCCATCAACAGATGCAGGATAAAATTAGTATATTAGATGAGAGATCACAACAGCTAGGACTAAAGATTAATAGAGATAAGACCAACATTATGAGAATTAATGCAGTTGGCAATAACCAAATAAAACTAGGAGAAATACCTCTACTAGACGTAGAATCTTACATATATCTGGGCAGTAATATAGATAAAGAGGGAGGAACAGAAAATGATACCAAAATAAGGATATCAAAAGCAAGAGGAGCTTTCATTGCACTGGGAAACATATGGAAATCCAAAGAAATTAGGCTAAATACAAAAATAAAAATTTTCAACTCAAATGTTTAGTCGGTCCTATTATATGGCTGTGAAACATGGAGACTAACAAAATTGACAATCACGAAGGTACAGACTTTCATTAATGGATGCTTGAGTAGAATAAAGGGATGGAAATGGCAGGACAAAGTCACTAACGTGGAATTATGGAAATGTACCGGTCAAATACCAGTGGATAAAGAGATACAGCAAAGACGATGGCGATGGATAGGACACACTACGGAAGCCAACTGAGAATATTACACAACAGGCCCTTTTTTGGAATCCCCAGGGGAAAAGACAAAGAGGAAGACCAAGGAATTCTTGGAGAAGACAGATCAAAGCAGAGATGAAGATGATGGGGAAGACATGGAATGATCTTAAAAGAATTGCAAAAAGCAGAACGACTTGGAAAGTGTTTGTTGATGACCTATGCTCCACTGGGAGCTAAAAGGTAGAAGAAGAAAGTCATGAAAAGCTTAATTCCAACAGACGACAAAATATACATGGAAAACAAACCAGTGGAAGAGATCGATCACTTTATCTATCTTGGAAGTCACATTGATCGAGAAGGGGATACAAAGAAAGAAATTAGAATCAGAATAGCTAAAGTAGCAATGTCTTTCAGAAGCCTTGAAAAGTTGTGGAAATCAAAACTCATCAGCACAAACACAAAAATTAGACTATTCAAATCAAATGTTCTATCAACCCTTACGTATGCGTGTGAAAGCTGGAAAACAACAAGAGATATAGAAACAAAGTTGAACGCATTCGAAAATAAATGTCTAAGGAAAATACTTGGTATAGCGTGGAGCGAATTCAAAACAAACGAGGAAATTAGAGAAATCGCCAATCAACCACTAATATCTTCAGTAATAAAGAAAAGACGATGGTCACATGTTGGACATGTGATGAGAAGAGATAATAACCGAATAGCAAAGCAAGCCCTGATATGGGAAACAACAGGTAAGAGAAAAAGAGGAAGACCCAGAGAGACACTGAGAAGAACATTGATGAGAGAGGAAAAAGTAGCAGGAATCGGCTCCCTCAATGAGATAGAGCTGCTTGCACACAACAGAGACAAATGGCGAGATTTGATAAAATATCTTTAAAAGAATTGAAAACTGCTAGAACACAAATTTAGATAAGAGAAGGAGTATCTTGGTCTACGCCCTATGGGCCGGCTATGGCTCGAAAGGTCAATAGATAGATAGATAGATTAACAGATTAATTTTATCACTTTTAACATAAGAATTAAAAGATAATAAAATATCCTGATATATTATTATAAGCACTTTCATCACCAAAATATTTCTATCTATTGACCTTTCGAGCCATGGTCAACATATAGGGCATAGACCCAGATGCTCTTTCTCTTTTTCTAAATTTCCTTTCTAGCTGTCTCAATCTTTGCAAAGATCTTTTATCAAATCTCACCAAAAATAGTTAGGTCTACTTTAAATACAAATATCACAAGAATGGATTGATCAGAATTATTCAGACTTTCACTCACAGGAATTATTAAATCATATTGCTGCATTAACAAATGTCTTTCATCAATTTTAGAATTTACAGAGAATCCATGTTCATAAAGAAATCACTGTCTGTCTATCTTATTTCATATCTTTTTTTTTTGTTTTCTCCCTTGACTAGAACAAGAAGTCACTCCCCACAGCAGCCAATTGTGCATCACTTCTAAAATGAAAATTATATTCATTTTTTGTTCAGGTTTGCTCGTTTAAAGAAGATTCATGTTGGTCAGGCTGGCAGAAGTCTCTACATCAGGTTTGTATCTACCACAGGAGATGCCATGGGAATGAACATGCTGTCTAAGGTGAGCTAGCAGATTGTGTCAGCCCAACATATCCACTTTCCAGCAGATCAGTGTGCTGGTATTTATCTCTCACTACAAACCAATATTTAATTCAGAAAATAATGCAAAGACTAGTATTATATAAAGCAGATAGTGATCCAAGTTTAACTCTTTGGTTGAACTCGGATAAGTTAAACATTTATAATGTGTTAAAATAGGTTGAGTTTAATCAAAGATCAGCTCAACTAAAATAGGTTTTGTTGATTAATATAATGTTAATATAATATTGCATAATGTTAATATAATGCTGATTCATTGAGCAGTAAAGTAATCCTGATTGTCCAATCGTAAAGTGTAGGTATATATTGGTTCATGTGTATATGAAAACAATATCAAAGAATCTGATTTATACAAATAATGCACTTGTCATATGTCCCAAGATCATAACATTTAAATTGAAAAGTTTGACTTTGATCATTATTCCACCTATTTTATTTTTATAAAGCACTCAGTTTAGTATACTCACATCTATTTACATGTGGCTGATGTGTGACAGTAAACTGTCACCTCTTTATATATGGCTGATGTGTGTGACAATAGACCATCACCTCTTTATATGTGGCTGATGTGTGTGACAGTAAACTGTCACCTCCTTATATATGGCTGATGTGTGTGACAATAAACCATCACCTCTCTATATGTGGCTGATGTGTGTGACAGTAAACTGTCACCTCTTTATATATGGCTGATGTGTGTGACAATAGACCATCACCTCTTTATATGTGGCTGATGTGTGTGACAGTAAACTGTCACCTCCTTATATATGGCTGATGTGTGTGACAATAAACCATCACCTCTCTATATGTGGCTGATGTGTGTGACAGTAAACTGTCACCTCCTTATATATGGCTGATGTGTGTGACAGTAAACCATCACCTCTCTATATGTGGCTGATGTGTGTGACAGTAAACTGTCACCTCCTTATATATGGCTGATGTGTGTGACAGTAAACCATCACCTCTTTATATGTGGCTGATGTGAGTGACAGTAAACTGTCACCTCCTTATATCTGACTGATGTGTGTGACAATAGACCATCACATCTTTATATGTGGCTGATGTGTGACAGTAAACTGTCACCTCTTTATATGTGGCTGATGTGTGTGACAATAGACCATCACCTCTTTATATGTGGCTGATGTGTGTGACAGTAAACCATCACCTCTTTATATGTGGCTGATGTGTGTGACAGTAAACTAGCACATCTTTATATGTGGCTGATGTGTGTGACAGTAAACTAGCACATCTTTATATGTGGCTGATGTGTGTGACAGTAAACCATCACCTCTCTATATGTGGCTGATGTGTGTGACAGTAAACCATCACCTCTTTATATGTGGCTGATGTGTGCAACAGTAAACCATCACCTCTTTATATGTGGCTGATGTGTGTGACAGTAAACCATCACCTCTTTATATGTGGCTTATGTGTGTGACAGTAAATCATCACCTCTTTATATGTGGCTGATGTGTGTGACAGTAAACCATCACCTCTTTATATGTGGCTGATGTGTGTGTGACAGTAGACCATCACCTCTTTATATGTGGCTGATGTGTGTGACAGTAGACCATCACCTCTCTATATGCGGCTGATGTATGTGACAGTAGACCATCACCTCTCTATATGTGGCTGATGTGTGTAACAGTCGACCATCATCTCTTTATATGTGGCTGATGTGTGTGACAGTAGACCATCATCTCTTTATATGTGGCTGATGTGTGTGACAGTAGACCATCACCTCTTTATATGTGGCTGATGTGCGTGACAGTAGACCATAACCTCTTTATATGTGGCTGATGTGTGTGACAGTAGACCATCACCTCTTTATATGTGGCTGATGTGTGTGACAGTAAATCATCACCTCTTTATATGTGGCTGATGTGTGTGACAGTAGACCATAACCTCTTTATATGTGGCTGATGTGTGTGACAGTAAACCTTCACCTCTTTATATGTGGCTGATGTATGTGACAGTAGACCATCACCTCTTTATATGTGGCTGATGTGTGTGACAGTAAACCAACACCTCTTTATATGTGGCTGATGTATGTGACAGTAGACCATCACCTCTTTATATGTGGCTGATGTGCGTTACAGTAGACCATCACCTCTTTATATGTGGCTGATGTGTGTGACAGTAGACCATCACCTCTTTATATGTGGCTGATGTGTGTGACAGTAAACCATCACCTCTTTATATATGGCTGATGTGTGTGACAGTAGACCATCACCTCTTTATATGTGGCTGATGTGTGTGACAGTAGACCATCACCTCTTTATATGTGGCTGATGTGTGTGACAGTAAACCATCACCTCTTTCTATGTGGCTGATGTGTGTGACAGTAAATCATCACCTCTTTATATGTGGCTGATGTGTGTAACAGTAAACTAGCACATCTTTATATGTGGCTGATGTGTGTGACAGTAAACTAGCACATCTTTATATGTGGCTGATGTGTGTGACAGTAAACTAGCACATTTTTATATGTGGCTGATGTGTGTAACAGTAAACCATCACCTCTTTATATGTGGCTGATGTGTGTGACAGTAGACCATCACTTCTTTATATGTGGCTGATGTATGTGACAGTAAACCATCACCTCTTTATATGTGGCTGGTGTGTGTAACAGTAAACCATCACCTCTTTATATGTGGCTGATGTGTGTAACAGTAAAGCATCACCTCTTTATATGTGGCTGATGTATTCAATGTATAGTTACTGATGTTATCAACAGGGCTCAGAGAAATCATTGAATTTCCTACTGGAAGTCTTCCCTGAAATGGAAATAATCAGCCTAAGTGGGAACTACTGTACAGACAAGAAACCAGCTGCAATAAATTGGTATGTCTGCAAACCGTCATGGTTATTGAGTTATTGAGTTATTTGCGGGTCATCATCATTGCACTCCGAACATGTCCATAGGTGCTCAGATCCCCTCCTCAGCAATTCCCTCAGTGTCCAGCGACTGACGACTCCAGTTATATGTTGGTTGATAAGTCTTCTTACACGGCCACCAAGTTTCTCATTTCTGGCTGTGCCCATCTTAACTCCCATTTTCATCATCCGAAGAAGTGATGTGGATCTGTGTTTGTCGAAGTCCTGTGCTCTTCCCACATCTCGGAGGGCATTGATGATGTCCGCCCGATCCATCGGTTGCCCATCCTCAACGACAGCGCAGCTAGCCAACCTGTCCGTTCTCTCATTTCCCCGTACTCCCGCATGTCCAGGGACATAGACAAAGGTGACCTTAAGTATTTTGGATTTCTGCAACGACTCTACCCATTGCATGCGTACAAAGCCCGCCTCCACTTTATTTATCACGCTCATCGAATCACTCAGTATACATGCGTGGATGTAGTCTTGTGACTCTAACCATTTGAATGCCTTGGTCACTGCCATCACCTCCATTGTCATGCTACTCGTGGTCATGGCGTATGCACCACTGTCTTCCTTGGCTATTCTGCCAATAACCGTCATGGTTATTGTTTCCATGTCAAAGGTCTTCTTTCTCCTTTCAACTCCCTAAGCAGCACAGGTCTTCAGCCAAGATTTTTTAAGTTGCCTTGTTTTGTGCCATTTTCCAAAGATCATCGAATGTCTTTCTTGTCTTTTCCATCCCTTTCTTCAAATATTTTTTGGCCTTCCTCTTTGTTTCCTCAATAGGGTATATTTTTTTTTAAAAAGGGCCTTTTAATATTCTCTGTTGACTCTTGCAGCATGCACCTTAACTAGCAACATCATCTTTATCTATTTCTTTTTCCACCTGTGTTTTTTGGCTGTACTTTCCCAAAGTTCTGTTAGGAGTTTTGTCATACCATTTCCATCCATTTATTCAACATAGACATCAATTAACACTTTCGTTACCAAGGAGTTTATTGAGCTGTGGCTGGACGTATTTCAGAATATTTTTTTAAAATTTATAAATAACAGAAAGAAAATAAATTAAAATTTATCTAAAACCTGATTTTTGTTTGGACAATTTGTTCACGAACGGTAAACCGGTTAATAAGAGAATTGCAAGATTTCTAGCAAAAAATAATTGTGAAAACATCAATAAATTAAAAGCAGCAAAATGCTGCTCTTGGGCTTTGGACGGTTGCCACTGGAGCTGCGTTTTATAGGTGGTGATACAGAATGTGTGTTAATGACAGTCAGTATATACCTGGTCCTGGGGGTTTTTTCCCTTAAGAATCTGTTGAGTAAAATTATCTTGGGGTGTTACATGGAGTGCAGGACACTTTCTTCAGGTACTTTCATCATTGGGTATCTGCAAGAGTGTAGCAGTATTTTATTTATTGTTATTTTAAATTAAGTTAAAATTTTATAAAAGTTTATATTTCTACCTGCCTACCCACCCACCCACCTATTGAGCTGCGGCACATAGGGCAGAAATTCTAGTCTCTCGTGTCCAACGATCTTTCAACTGTATAACCTTGCACAATACCTGCAATGTGTCTCACCACACGGCTCTGTTTTGGGCATGCTGCTCAATCACAGTAGGGGAGCTGATGTCTGTTGTTGTTGCCTCATGCTTTAATGTCTGTTTTAGAGGAGTTGAGATTTCTATTTCAATAACAATGTCTGTTTTAGAGTTGAGATTTCTATTTCAATAACAATGTCTGTTTTACATTGGCAGTTTGTTAAACTATCGATCAACCGTCCATCATCATCATCAAGTAAGGAAAAATTGAAAAAAAAAACAGAAAAAATGGTATGTTAGAAGCTTTACGTGATTAGTAGACGACACAGATTCGAACGACGTTTCGGCTCAATAGGCCCCCATTTCATCTACTAATCACGTAAAGCTTCTAACATACAATTTTTTTTCTTTTTTTTTTCAATTTTTCCTCGTACTCAGCTTTACTGCAGCTTCGCATTTTTATGCATTCATTTGCATTTCTTTGCCTTAACCCATCATCATCAAGTACCATGCCTGCTTACGTAGGTGATCATATGTCTCTCCATAACATTTGATCTCAACAGTAATTTACCGTCTCCGTTGTTGGCCTTCTACCAAGTCATCAACCGTTCATAACTAGATAAATTTTTAAAAATCCTCCATCAAGGACCGAAAAATTAATAATAATAATAAATGTAACACTTTTTTATATTTAAAACATTTTTATATAAAGTATTTCTAAAAGTTGTATAGTTTTGTAACATATTTTAAGATTGTTTTATTAGTGTTTTTATGTTTTATGATTGTTTTATTACATTTTCTAGGATTGAAGGCAGAGGCAAGTCTGTTGTGTGTGAGGCAGTGGTGAAATCACATGTAGTGACAAATATTTTGAAGACAACAGTCGCAGCTCTAGTAGACCTCAACATTAGCAAAAATCTGGTAGGCTCGGCAATGGCTGGCAGCATAGGTGGGTTTAATGCCCATGCATCGAACATTGTGACTGCTATATACATAGCTGCTGGCCAGGTACATGCCTGTTTCAATTTGTCGGATCATTTATTATCAGTATTTGACACTTCAGTCATTATCAGTATTTTTCACTTGATTGTTGTCAGTATTTGCATCTTTATTCATCAGCAATATTGCCACTTCAGTCATTATCAGTATTTTTCACTTGATTGTTGTCAGTATTTGCATCTTTATTCATCAGCACTATTGCCACTTCAGTCATTATCAGTATTTTTCACTTGATTGTTGTCAGTATTTGCATCTTTATTCATCAGCAATATTGCCACTTCAGTCATTATCAATGTTTTCTGCATCAATCATTATCAATATTTGCAACTTCAGTTATCAATATCTGTCAATATCTAATCTATATCTAATCTATATCTAATATATTTACAGTATTCTAGTTCTGTAATTCTGTGTTGTAATGTAATTTTTTTAGAATTCAATTTATTAACAATTTTATATTTCTTTTTAATATAAAAAATAGAATATTTTTTTAAACATCATAGACAAAAAGATAAATTATGTTTCATGACATGTAAAATCATAGGAATATGAAGTATTCAATTACACTTCACTATTTTGGTCTTTGCCATACTAAGCTTCACTGTAATATATTTCATCTGATTAAACTTCACCACAATAAACTTCACCACAATAAACTTCACCACAATAAACTTCACCACAATAAACTTCACCACAATAAATTTCACCACAATAAACTTCACCACAATAAACTTCACCACAATAAACTTCACCACAATAAACTTTGCTGTAATAAACTCCACCATACTTAACATCACCTAAATAAATTTCACCGTATTAATCTTCACTTTATTAAATTTCATAAATATGAGTATAAGAGATTAAATCAAGAAATTGTAATAAAATGCAATGAAGCAAAAGAAGCATGGCTAAAAAAGAGATGCAAAGAGATTGAAATGCAACAAAAAGGAGATGCTAAAGCTATATACAAACAAATTGAGGAATTAACAGGAAGAAAAACGCAATAAAAAAAATGGATGTCTGTGATCAAAGGAAGGAGAACTGTTGATTGATCAAGAAAATATAAGAGAACGATGGACAGAATACATTAAAGATCTTTATAATGATGAACGAACGGAAGTAAATATTAAGGATAATGGAGAAGGACCAGAAATACTCAGAGAAGAAGTGGAAGATGCCTTGCGCAATATGAAAGCAGGCAAAGCTCCTGGACCAGATAATATAACTAAAGAAGAGATTGAAGCCATGGGTGATTTTGGAATAGTAATAATAACAAAAATATTGAATGATATCTACAACAGTGGATATATATATATACCAGACGACCTGCTGAAACCAATATTCATAGCACTACCAAAGAAATTGGATTCGATTGAATGCGATGATCATTGCACATTAAGCCTTAAGAGTCATATGACTAAGATATTACTGAGAATCATCATGTGAAGAGTGCAAAACAAAATCAATCCAGAAATTAGCGATGAACAGTGTGGTTTTGTTAGAGAGAAAGGAACAAGCAATGCTGTTTATATCATACGATCTTTAGTAGAAAGAGCCATAGAGGTGGAAACAGATCTATACCTATGTTTCATAGATTACACCAAGGTATTTGACAAAGTAAAGCACCAAGAAATAATAAAAATTTTAGAAAGCATAAATGTAGACAGCAAAGATCTAAGAAAAATAAAGAACATGTACTGGCAACAAACAGTGGCCATAAGAACTGGAAACCAATTGAGAATATTTCAACAAATAAAACAGGGTGTTAGACAAGGTTGTGTACTGTCACCAGATTTGTTTAATATTTATAGTGAGATTATTTTAAGATCCATAAGGGACATGCCTGGAATAACAATTGGAGGTCATAATATAAATAATCTAAGGTATGCTGATGATACAGTCTTAATCGCTAAGAGTGAAAATGAGTTACAAGAAATGTTGGACATTATAGTGAAAGAAAGCAAAAATAAAGGACTCAGCCTTAATAGCAAAAAGACAGAGGCAATGGTAACAACAAAGAAAAAGACATCACCTCAGTGCAAACTAAAGACAAGTGGAACAATATTAAAACAGGTAAATGAATTTAAATATTTGGGAACTTTGTTAACCTCAGACGGAAGATGTATAAAAGAGGTGAGATGCAGAATGGCTCAGGCAAAAGCAGCTTTCCAAAAAATGAGGAAGATACTATGCAATCCATTTTTGACAATAGAAACAAGAAAAAGAGTTCTTAAATGTTATGTAGAACCAGTCTTAACATATGGATGCGAATCATGGATAATAGGACAACAGACAAGAAAATCACTAGAGTCTGTAGAAATGTGGTTTTACAGAATAATGTTGAGAGTACCATGGACAGCTAAGAAGAGTAATGAAGATGTTCTGAGAGAGGTCAAAACAAAAAGAGAGTTAATTTCCAATTTTAGGAAGAAACAATCATCATTTTTTGGCCATGTAATGAGAAGAGAACAACTAGAGTATATTGTAACAACTGGAAAAATTGAGGGACGAAGAGATAGAGGGAAGCAAAGAGAAAAAATAACAGACAGCTTAAGAGAATGGCTTGACAGAAGGTCAACAACAGAAATTATAAATAGCTGCCGAGATCGAAGGTTGTGGAGAGACATGATCACCTACGCCAGTAGGCCCAGTACTTGATGATGATGATTAAATCTCACCATACTAAACTTCACCTTATTAAACTTCACCATATTTGTTGAAGGAGCTAATGTCTATCCTTGTTTAGTTACCTTCCTCACTCAGCAATGTAAAGCTAAGATTGAACCCACATCCACTTTATCATCACCCAGTGCACTAACATACTGACACTTATGTGTATATGTCACGCTATGTAAAATCCTGGAATGGGAACTGGGAAAAGCAAATAAATTAATATTCTGTTTTTATTAAAATAATTGCTGAGTGCATAGTGCTGTAGTTTACAACAGAAGGATACTCTTTCCACACAATCATGTTCATGTCTGATTTCAACAACAGCTGTGATATCAACACTTTTTTAAAAAAATATATACAGGAAGCAAGTATACAACATCTCACTCCTCCTCTCCTCTCCTTCTCCCCCCCCCCCCCTTTTTGGAGAGTAATGCCTCCATGCTCTAGATACTGATTTGAACCCAAATGGAACATTAGGGAAAAAATAACTGAAATTATCAGGATGCTAAGGTGCCTAACGGCAACAGAGTTGGAGTTACCAGCTAATCACAGCCGATGACTTGCACTAGGATCAGTGAACCAGAACCATCCAGACCTCACTCCACCTCTTCATGGTGCCTTCAGTAACAGACTAATCAGCCTAGTGTGACCAAGTGATTAGGGATCTAGAGGAAAGGCAACCTAGTATTTAAGATTGCCACACTGAAGTTGGATGTGTTGAGCAGAAATGTGTAAATATCAGTCTTAACTGCAAACCACAACACAGCGCATACATGTCCACTTAGCATCCTTTTTAAGGGTGGATGACAAAGAGATGTATTCCTTTAGTCATTGGGTGAACACAAGCAAAATTGTGTCTATCAGTGTCCCTACCAGGTGATGTGGTCAAGTTTGTTGTTGTTGTGTACACCAGCTTCATATCATTAGTGCAGTCCAGAGAGACTGAATTTTACGTGAATACAACCTTTTTCCTATTTTTCACACCAACAGTGATGTGTCCCTCGCCTTAAAGGCAGACATTCTCTGACTTCAGAGATACTCTCATTTTTTTTTATTATTTAGTTTTTATGTATATTTTTTCTAATTAATTTTGTGTGGCAAGCAGCCATTTTTGGCACTATCTTTTTGATTTCCTACTGCCAAGAGTTGTTTAGCATTTGACAAAATGCACATGGGACTTCCTGTTTTTTGCTGTTACCCAAGAGGGCTAGACATTGAATCTCATTACCCAGAGACCCGGGCAGGGTATAGTCATCAAGGAGCCATAGATTTGACATTGAAGAATACCACCTGTGATGGGATTCGAACCTGGATCCTACTTGTTCAGAGGCCAAAGTTTTACATCTACACAACCTAGTCCCCTGTGGGTTCACATTTGATTTCATTGTTTGTGTTTGTCTCTTGGTGCTCCCAGTTCTTCTAAAATTATGTGACATATGAAAAATATTATTTTTTTGTCGGCCTTGATTTTCTTTTTATAAATTTGTAAAGTGTAACACTATCTAAAATTGCTAATATCATGTTTGTGTAGTTGCTAATATCATGTTTGTGTAGTTGCTAATATCTTGTTTGTGTAGTTGCTAATATCATGTTTGTGTAGTTGCTAATATCATGTTTGTGTAGTTGCTAATATCATGTTTGTGTAGTTGCTAATATCTTGTTTGTGTAGTTGCTAATATCATGTTTGTGTAGTTGCTAATATCTTGTTTGTGTAGTTGCTAATATCATGTTTATGTAGTTGCTAATATCATGTTTGTGTAGCTGCTAATATCTTGTTTGTGTAGTTGCTAATATCATGTTTGTATAGTTGCTAATATCTTGTTTGTGTAGTTGCTAATATCTTGTTTGTGTAGTTGCTAATATCTTGTTTGTGTAGTTGCTAATATCTTGTTTGTGTAGTTGCTAATATCATGTTTGTGTAGTTGCTAATATCTTGTTTGTGTAGTTGCTAATATCATGTTTGTGTAGTTGCTAATATCTTGTTTGTGTAGTTGCTAATATCATGTTTGTGTAGTTGCTAATATCTTGTTTGTGTAGTTGCTAATATCATGTTTGTGTAGTTGCTAATATGTTTGTGTAGTTGCTAATATCTTGTTTGTGTAGTTGCTAATATCATGTTTGTGCTATTCTAGGACCCAGCACAGAATGTTACAAGCTCTAACTGTATATTGTTGATGGAAGCCACAGGGCCTTTAAACAATGACCTTCACATAACCTGCACGATGCCTTCAATAGAAGTTGGCACAGTGGGGGGTGGCACTGTCCTACCACCTCAAGCTGCATGCCTTCAGGTTAGTCTTATTGAAGAAAAGTATTAACATAAAGTTGTGGTTCATAACCTTTTGATGGCCATGGCTCCCTTTCCCTGCTAATCCTGTACCAGCGACATCCTTATAGCAATTATGATCATATGTCAGGTAAACTCTGACAGTATATACAGGGTATGTCCATATACTAAAGAACATGGAATTTCAGGTGAGCGACGTGGGTAAAGTCCAATATACGTTACCAAATTTCAGTCCTTTTTCAGAGACCACGTCATTTCAAATGGACTTTTGGCCACCCTGTTCACCCCAAATTCCAGGTGCTGTAGCAAGTGGGACACCCTGTATAAATAGATGATGAGAGCACTATCCTGTACTTGTTTAGTGGTTACAAAAATATTAACCCTTAATTACGATATCAGTCTGTGACTCACTTGCTTATGATACCGTAGTAAAAATTGGTACCACGTAAATGTAATATTTTGATTTTGGAAAATCAGATTTTCTTTGAACTTTTGCTACACAGCAGTGTGTTTACCCGAGATGAGACATGGGAATCTGATGCTATCATCATTTCCTGCTTTACAGTCTATTTTTAACCAGAAACATGACCATGTGCCCCCCCCCTCTCGGTTTCTACTGTCTATTTATACACTGATTGTAAACCGTCAGATCAGCACGTATGTTCTGTGCCATCTTAGCATTGTTCGCTGACTCTCCTATGTAACAAAGGTTTCTATGATGTCATGCCAATGACCGAAGAGATTGCCCATGTCATGAGAAACAAAAAGAAAAAAACAATTTTTTTTTAAAAGTTGGCTGAATTTGAAAAAAAAACTTGGCCTTGACAATATTACAATATATTACAATAGTAATGTTTTTTTTACTACATAATTGATTTTAGAAAATCCAACATCAAACAAAAAAGAAAAGAAAAAACTCAGGGGTCACTTGGTGATAATTAGAAATGTATAGGGAGGGGGTGATGTCTGCCCAGGGCAAAGTGTCAAATTCCAAAAATAATGTATTTTGAGACGGTAATTGTTTTACTCTGGTATCATAACCTAGGGTTTATGAGAATGCTATCACTTTATGGTTTATAACCACTGAGGCCTGTGACAATATCCTTGGCATGGCACCCTTGCCAAAATTAATGGTGCCCCTGGGTGTCGCTGCACAAAATTTGGGATCCACTGATATGAAGTTTTAATGGGTACCGGATTTTTTTTCTGGGAAGTAAAGCAGCACGGGCATAATACTGACCACATTACCCCAAAAATCATGTGCCGAAGGTCTGTAAAATTTATGGTCACTAACACCATATTCCCTATACGTCACTTGGTGTGACGGGGTTCTTTACTTTTTTTTACTGATAAGAAGTGCTTGGCTGACATTATTATTAACACATTTTCATGTCGCATACAACATTATTAGTAATTAGCAATTTTATTTGATAATTGCATTGCTGTATAATTAATCCTAGATTAATAATTCCTACCTGTGACTCACATTACATTTCATAGAAAAAATTACCACCACTTAACTCTAGATTATGATACCGTAGTGAAAATTACTGCATCAAAACACAAATTCTTCCAAATTTGAAAGTTTACAGTGATCAAACATTATGCCCCTCCATGTACCTTTCTAATTACTACTTCTAGTGACCCTTGAGTGTTTTATTTATTCCTATTGGTGTAGGATTTTTCCATTTTGTGAGATGCTATCCTAGAATGCAGAAAAAAAATTAGCCAAACTTCAACAAATTGGTTGATTTTCATTATTTTTTTCCCATTTTGTGAGATGCTATCCTAGAATGCGGAAAAAAAATTAGCCAAACTTCAACAAATTGGTTGATTTTCATTATTTTTTTTCCATTTCACCAGGGAAATTCCTCAGATATCTGCAACATCAAACAACCCTTTGTGACTTTGGAAACTCAATGAATAACAATTTGAGGTAGCCGAACATACTGATAATCTTACGGCGACCATCTGAATAAACAAATAAGCGTCCGGTCCAATCAGTCAATTTCGGATCATAAATCAATCTGAGACAGGAAATCTGATTTCCCCATGTGTTTAATGGTAAACACACAGTTGGGTGTCAAAAGTTCAAAGAAAATACTATTTTTAGTGCTCCTAATGTTACAATTAAGTGGTAGTAATTTGTACTGCAGATTGTAACAAAGCACATCACAGGTAGGTATCGTAATTAAGGATTAAATGTAATATTATGAGTTCTGGAAATCAAACTTTCTTTGAACTTTTGCTACACAGCCGTGTGTGTTTACCCTAGCAGGGACACAGAATGCAGACGCCGTAATCATTTCCTGGCTAACATTCAATTTATGATCTGAAATTGACCCCATCTCGCTGTGGCTACCAGGGAGGTCTTACACATGGCTGACGTAAGCTGTCAGTTCAGCCTGTATGTTCTGTGCCCTCTCTGTGTTGTTCACTGACTCTCCCATGCTAAAAAGGTTTCTTTGATGTCATGCTTATGGCCGAGGAGATTTCCCCTGACATGAGAGAAAAAAAAATGGGGTAAAAGCGACTTTCTTGAAAATTGACTGATTTTTTATTTTAAAAATATTGCGTGTTTGCAATACAGTGGTACATTTTAATACATTAATGGAAAAAACTTAATCCAACATCAAAGGAAAGACAGGGGTGCATACTATCCCCCCCCCCCATTGTTCACTACATACATGGACTACATATGCAAATTAACCAACCTATTGGAGACAGATGATCAGGCACTAATATATGTAAAAATGGAAGATGTACAAGAACACTTAAATAGACTCAACAGCACAGGGACAAAATACAACATGAAAATCAACATAACTATAGACGGCAGACAAGATAAAAAAAAACAATTAGAGGAATTTAAATACCTAGGAAGTCTAGTGACAAATGGCATTTCACAGACAGCAGAAATAAACTCAAGATGCAACAAAGCTTGTCAAATCAATGGACAGCTATCACTACTATTGTCCCAACAAGGAAATAACTCTAGAGGCAAAATGGGAACTCTACAATACAATCTTCATACCAATGTTGTGCAACCAATGCCAGTCCTGGATTTCTAGATGCAAGAACAATAAGACAAATAACCACTACCGAGATGAGATGTGTTAGACGAATGACAGGAAACAGATTGAGAGATAAGATCAGAAATGAACAACTGAGAAAATAACTGTGAATAATCCCTGCCGTAGAATTATAAAGGAACAACAGATAAAATGGATTGACCACATGATAAGACAGAAAGATAAAAACACAACACAATGAGCCTTCAACAAACATCACGAGAACACTAGACACAGGGGCTGACCATGAAAGAAACACTAGGAAACATAGCAGCAGCAAAGACAAACAAAAGAGGAAATGACCGCAAATTATATCTCCCCTCGACGCTGAAAGGCAAATGAGGAAGAAAAGAAGAAGAAAAAAGGAGAGAAATAAAACACTCAGGGATCACTGGAAGTGATAATTAGGAAGGTTTTGGGAGGGGGGAATGTTTGTCCATAGCATATTCTCAAAAATGTATTTTGAAGTGCTAATTTTTACTACGCAATTGTAATCTAGGGCTAGTTTCATTACTTGTGCGTAACACAATTTATTTGTTGTTTACTGTATAGTTTTACAACTAACACATGTTTTAAACCTTTCACAACTTTGACACTATTCCTTTATTCAAATAACAAGGAAAAACTCTAATTAACAATGTAATAAGTTAAACAATTAATTTTGAAAAATCTGTTCCTTTCATAACGCTCAACCTTAGCAGTTCCAAGAAAACTGAACAGTTTGAGATTACACTACATCCAACGTACCTGTCAATCATTCATGTGGAAGTCATCTGGTAAAAGACTTCCCCATTAGTCATTCATGTGGAAATCATCTGGTAAAGACTTCCCCATTAGTCATTCATGTGGAAATCATCTGGTAAAAGTCTTCCCCATTAGTCATTCATATGGAAATCATCTGGTAAAAGAAAACAAGGTAGATCAAGAGAATCACTACGCAAAACAATTACTGGGAAGGCTAACCATAGGTCTAAGAAACAACCAAGATCTACAGAACTATGACTTCCACCATATGTGATGTCTTCAGTCCGCAAAGCAAATGAATTAAAAAATATATATATTTTTTTTTTTAATGTAATCTATGAAACATAGGTATAGATCAGTTTTCACCTCTATGGCTCTTTCTACTTAAGATCTTATGATATAAATGGCATTGCTTGTTCCTTTATCTCTAACAAAACCACACTGTTCATTGCTAATTTCTTGACTGATTTTGTTTCGCACTCATTGCATGATGATTCTTAGTAATATCTTAGTCATATGACTCATAAGGCTTATTGTGCAATGATCATCTCATTCAAGTGCACCCGATTTCTTTGGTAGGGCTATGAATATTGATTTGAGCATGTCGTCTGGTATATATCCGCTGTTGTAGATATCATTCAATATTTTTGTTATTATTACTATTCCAAAATCACCCATGGCTTCAATCTCTTCTTTAGTTATATTATCTGGTCCAGGAGCTTTGCCTGCTTTCATATTGCGCAAGGCGTCTTCCACTTCTTCTCTGAGTATTTCTGGTCCTTCTCCATTATCCTTTATATTTACTTCCGTTCGTTCATCATTATAAAGATCTTTAATGTATTCTGTCCATCGTTCCCTTATGTTTTCTTGATCAATCAACAGTTCTCCTTCCTTTGATCTTAGACATCCATTTTTTTATTGCATTTTTCTTCCTGTTAATTCCTCAATTTGTTTGTATATAGCTTTAGCATCTCCTTTTTGTTGCATTTCAATCTCTTGAATATGCGATATATATATATATATATATATATATATATATATATATAAAACTGTGACATAGCTGATATAACTTGACATAATTGTGATATTTATGTAACTGGGGCATACCTGTAACATAACTGTGATATATATGTATCATCATCATCATCATGTGCCATACCGGTTGGCGTAGGTGATCATGTCCTTCCACAATCTTCTATCTACATTGCATCATATCAGTTCTGTTGTTGACTGTTTTCCATGCCATGACACCAAGCTATCCAGTATTTTCTCTCTTTGACCTCGACCGCGATCTCTCTTTCCTTTTATTTTGCCAGTTGTAACCAAGTATTCCAACTTTCCTCTTCTCATGATGTGCCAGAAAAATGTTGATTGCTTCTTTCTGATGTTTTTTAAGAGCTCCCTTTTTGTGTTGGCCTCTTTGAGAACTTCCTCATTGGTCTTTTTAGCTGTCCAGGGAACTTTCAACATTCTTCTGAGAAATCCCATCTCTGTGGCCTCTAATTGTCTTTTCATTTGTTTGTCTACTGTCCATGATTCACTTCCATAGGTCAGAATTGGTTCTATATAGCACTGATGAACTCTCTTTCTCATTTCTATTGACATAGATTTATTGCATATTATATTTTTCATTTTCTGAAATGCTATTTTGGCCTGAGCTATTCTGCTTTTTATTTCTGTGGTACATCTTCCATCTGATGTTATTATTGTGCCCAAGTATTTGAAACGTTGCACTTGTTTCAGATTTGTCTCGTTTATTTTAATGCTGCATGATGGTGATGATTGTTTCTTTGATTTATCCATTACTTCTGTTTTCTTACTATTCAAACTGAGACCTTTCTTGTTGTGCACATACATATAATTGTGATATAACTAACTGTGACATAACTGTGATATATATATCATCATCATTGAGTGCCGTCCGCAACGAAGGTTGGCTACCATGGAGCGCCATTTTGCTCTATCTCTTGCTGATATATATATATATATATATATATGTATATATATAAAACTGTGACTAACTGTGGCATAAATGTGATATAACTGTGACATAACTGTAACATTACTATGACATAACTGTAACATTACTATGACAAAACTGTAACATTACTGTGACATTACTATGACATAACTGTGATCATCACTTTAACTGCCTACAGATGCTTGGTGTGAAGGGCTCTAACTCTGAGAACCCAGGAGACAATGCCAAACGATTTGCTTGCATTGTTTGTGCCACAGTCATGGCAGGAGAGTTGTCCCTCATGTCTGCACTGGCAGCTGGCCATCTTGTGAAATCACATCTCAAACACAACAGGTACAAATTGTTGGTTTAGTATATTCATTTATTTGTACAGTAATTCATGGCTTGTTCAGGTCTGAACTGCTGAAGCTATATTGGGCAGTGTTCTTCAAATTTTGGTAAATTATTCACTTGATTATTGATTGGGCACAATAATAACATCAGATAGAAGATACACCACAGAAATAAAAAGCAGAATAGTTCAGGCCAAAAATAGCATTTCAGAAAATGAAAAATATCTTATGCAACAAGTCTATGTCGAAGTGAGAAAGAGAGTTCATCGTTGCTATATAAAAGTAAATCTGACATATGGAAGTGAATCATGGACAGTAGACAAACAAATGAAAAGACAATTAGAGGCCACAGATATGGGATTTCTCAGAAGAATATTGAAAGTTCCCTGGACAGCTTAAAAAACCAATGATGAAGTTCTCAAAGAGGCCAACACAAAAAGGGAACTCCTAGAAAACATTAGCAAAGAAACAATCAACATTTTTGGGCACATCATGAGAAGAGGAAAGTTGGAATACTTGGTTACAACTGGCAAAATAAAAGGAAAGAGAGATCGTGGGTGACAAAGAGAGAAAATACTGGATAGCTTGGTGTCATGGCATGGAAAACAGTCAACAACAGAACTGATACGATGCACTGTAAATAGAAGATTGTGGAAGGACATGATCACCTATGCCAAACGGTATGGCACATGATAATGATGATTCATTTGATGAATGTGACAAAATTATGGACAACACTTACAAAATTAAACTGACGCTATTAAAAGGTCTCAAAGCAACATGAATAATTTTTTCTCCCTATCCAATGGAATCATTTTTTTCTCCCTATAATTTTTTCTCCCTAACCAGGACCTCGACTTTGCTGATGACATAGTCCTCATCAGCAGTCAGATAAAAACGCTGCACGAAAACACAAATGAACTATCAGCAATAGCCAGCAAAATTGGGCTTGAGATCAATCATGAAAAGACTAAAGTCATGAAAAGTTTAATTTCAACAGATGACAAAATATCCATGAAAAACAAACCAGTAGAAGAGATCGATCACTTTATCTATCTTGGAAGTCACATTGATCGAGAAGGGGATACAAGTAAAGAAGTTAGAATCAGAATAGCTAAAGCAGCAATGTCTTTCAGAAGCCTTGAAAAGTTGTGGAAATCAAAACTAATCAGCACAAACACAAAACTTAGGCTATTCAAATCAAATGTACTATGAACCCTTACGTATGCGTGTGAAAGCTGGAAAACAACAAGAGATATATAAACAAAGTTGAACGCATTCGAAAATAAATGTCTAAGGAAAATACTTGGTATAGCATGGAACGAATTCAAAACACGAGGAAATTAGAGAAATCGCCAATCAACCACTAATATCTTCAGTAATAAAGAAAAGACGATGGTCATATGTTGGACATGTGATGAGAAGAGATAATAACCGAATAGCAAAGCAGGCCCTCATTTGGGAAATAACAGGTAAGAGAAAAAGAGGAAGACCCAGGGAGACACTGAGAAGAACATTGATGAGAGAGGCAAGAGCAACAGGATTCGGCTCCCTCAATGAGATAGAGCTGCTTGCACAGAACAGAGACAAATGGCGAGATTTGATAAAATATCTTTAAAAGAAAACTGCTAGAACAAAAATTCAGATATGAGAAGGTGTATCTTGGTCTACGCCCTATGGGCCGGCAACGGCTCCATACTGCAATGCATTTTAACTAATCCATGTCATGAGATTTTATAAAACCCATATCAGCTGTTAAATACTTTTTGAAATAGGTGTGAAATTCACATATTGTTACGAAGTCCCAATGAATGGATAATCTAGCACATGTGGGTAGGTGCAAAGGAATTTCAACTATTGGTCACACTGACCATTGAATCTTTGTGACTTCAAAGAAAATGAAAAAAGGTAGATTGACTGCTTTTGACAGAAGCTCGACGCTGTAACAAAGCTATAACATGACTGGGAAAGGCCTTTCTGAAGGTACAGATATGATTGACCAATAAGACTGACCACCATCAGGTTTTATCCATGAGTATAGGTTGTACCAGAACAAAATCTACAAAAAGCAAATTTAATGGCAGTTGTTAGACGGTCCGTAAATTAGCCTTCAAGCTCGCAGTTTTGAGTTATAGACTAAATAAATTGAGTTGGAACCAACTGATTTTTTTTTAGTTTGAAAGTTCACAGACAGTTTTAAAGTTTGGAGCTGAAGGAGTTTAGCAGGGCAGTGAATCAGTCTTTGAAAAAATATTTTTTAAAATAATAAATTACTTGTCTGTTTGTCAATTACCAACCTACAAGATTATCTGCACACCCACGAAAATATATATATCTGGGACCCCTTGCAGGTCATTGTGTTTGGCTCTTGGACACCAAAGGGTTGGAGAACACAGCTTGACATGGCCTAACAAACTGTTGATTTGCTTCTTAAATGTTGATAGAAATGTTAGTCAAGTGTCCTTTGTAGCTTTCTTGTTGATCAATCTTAAATTATATAATTTAATCATCTGCAGTGTGGGGCATTTTAGTTTGTGTCACTTGTTGAAAAACTTCAAATGTGGTTATCACCACATGTTTATATCTGGGACATTCTAGAACTCTGCTGCTGTCTTTGTCACACATAAACCCAAAGTAATGAGGTATCAGATCTACAGGGCACCAGTAAAGTGGACTTTAAGCTTGACAAGACAGATGATGTCCTTTTGTTTATTACAAAGTTGTACGATAATTTTCATATATTTCATGGACAGCTAAGAAGTAGTAATGAAGACATTCTGAGAGAAGCAAAAAGAGAGCTGATTTCTAATATTAAGAAGAAACAATCATCATTTTCTGGCCACATAATGAGAAGATAAAAGCTGGACTATATTGTAACAACTGGGAAAATTGAAGGACGAAAAGATAGAGGGAACCGAAGAGAAAGGATACCAGACAGCTTAAGAGAATGGCTTGGCAGAAGGTCAACAACAGAAATAATAAATAACTGTCAAGGTCAAAAGTTGTGAAGAGACATGATCACCTACGCCAGCAGGCCCGACACTTGATGATGATGATGTACCATAATTATAAAGGGTGTAGTTGTGAAACTCAATAAAAGAATTTCAAAACAGGCTATGGGAAACAGGCTACAGAAAAAGATCTAGTGAGACACTGAAAAGAATACTTAGTAAAGAAGCAAAGTTGGCGGACATAGACTCATTGAAGAAGATGAATATCTCACCCTGATTTAGAGATGGGTGGCAGACAACACTACAAGCCTTATGTGACATCTGGCACCGCCGAAAGGATCAAGATCAAGTTGTGAAACTGAAAGCTCAGATTCAGCAGAAGTAAAGATATTTTCTCAAGATATCTCAGGTCAACCGTTTGTGAATGGTAGCAATAGACTGTCTTTAGGTATATGACAACAGATAGACAGTCATTAGGTATATGACAACAGATAGACTGTCAGTAGGTATATGACAGATATCCCAAGTTAACCCAAGCTGCAATGACGGGTAACATTTGATACTTGAGATATCCCAAAGGGAAAACAGTAAAATTTGTCTGCAATTTATTCAATACATTTTTACTGCAGCATCCCAGGAAATGAACAGGCTGAAAAATGTGACCTTGACACTGATAAAAAGGTACAGAAAGTTCACACAGAACTGAATGGTCTTACATGTAACTCTGTTCTCATGATATTTGTTATCAGAAATGTATGGGATTTCTTAATGTATTTCAGGTCCACTATAAACATGGCTCCTTCAGATATCTGTCCCCAAGAACTACAGTCGTTAAAACAAGCAATCACATCTCCTGGAATATGCACCAGCCAAGCTTCATAGCAGTTCAACCATTGAGTTCCCCCAACAACACATGAGTCTCTAACCTTTGAGTTTCCCCAACAACACGAGTCTCTAACTTTTGAGTTTCCCCAACAACACATGAGTCTCTAACCTTTGAGTTTACCCAACAAGACATGAGTCTCTAACCTTTGAGTTTCCCCATCATGACATGAGTCTCTAACCTTTAAGTTCCCCCAACAAGACATGAGTCTCTAACCTTTGAGTTCCCCCAACAACACATGAGACTCTAACCTTTGAGTTCCCCCAACAACACATGAGACTCTAACCTTTGAGTTCCCCCAACAACACATGAGACTCTAACCATTGAGTTCCCCCAACAGGCATGAGTCTCTAACCATTGAGTTTCCCCAACAACACATGAGTTTCTAACCATTGAGTTCCCCCAACAACACATGAGTTTCTAACCATTGAGTTTCCCCAACAAGACATGAGTCTCTAACCATTGAGTTTCCCCAACAACACATGAATCTCTAACCATTGAGTTTCCCCAACAAGACATGAGTCTCTAACCATTGAGTTTCCCCAACAACACATGAGTCTCTAACCATTGAGTTTCCCCAACAAGACATGAGTCTCTAACCAATGAGTTTCCCCAACAAGACGTGAGTCTCTGTACAATATTGTTAATGATGCTACAGCTAGGACTTTAGCTGTAGTGAAATTTATGTTCTGTTAACAGAATTAATAAAGGCAGTTTTTAATTTGACATGTTCTTATTTACACTGAGCTGATGGCTGTCAGCAAGAATTAGTGGAGGACGACAGTTTGTACACTCTTCTTCTAATGGGTTCATTCTTTACATGTGTGTGGATGTGCTGTATTGCTAGTTTGGGGTAGTCCTGCGATATCTGCACCTTTCAGCCCGACACATCCATTTTCGGCATGGGTAGATTTGCTTTACAATTTTTGCCCAAGGAACTGCTATTTTTAGCCAATTTTTTCGACTTTTAACCCTCAGGGGTTCTTTAATCAGTGTGCATGAGTGCACATGGAACCTCCGGTTTTTCGCCATTAATTGAGAGAGCTAGACATTGGATCTCACTACCCAGAGAGAGCTAGACATCAGATCTCACTACTCAGAGAGAGCTAGACATCAGATCTCACTACCCAGAGAGAGCTAGACATCAGATCTCACCACCCAGAGAGAGCTAGACATCAGATCTCACTACCCAGAGAGAGCTAGACATCAGATCTCACTACCCAGAGACCAGAGGAAGGTAAAGCCATGAGGAAACCATAGATTCCATGTGAAAAGTTCCTACCACCTGTGGTGGGATTAAGAACCCAGGGCCTTTTTGTTCTGAGGCTGACATCTTTTCCAAGCAACTGCTATTTTTAGCCTTCTAGACCAGCCAGTCAACATGTGTAGATTGAACACAAAGTTAACAAGGCATGAATAGACAGATAAGCTGAACTGAGATTCTTGAAATACGACCAATGTAAAAGCAGTCATGCAAACCTCTGGTGAAAAGAGCTATAAATAAAACAGTTCTAGGGAAACTAAAACATGAATTGTTGGCCCATAACACTTGCCTTTTGGTAATGAAGTGATTTCATTGTACACAGCTTCATAGTGTGAGATGTGCAGTTGTCTCCCTTCTTTCCCAGATAATATCTCTGGCACCCATTTGAAGAGGCTGGAAGATTTTGGTAGGAAAAAAATTATTTTGCCTCAACTGGTCGAACCTTCGAGTCAATTTCACTAAACACAATGCCATCAAGCTCGCAGTGGGCATCATAAAAAGACTTGATACGGCGTAGGGACTTTACCAAAGGCTTTCTATCGAATTTAGGAGTTGGTTGCTAAATAAAACCCAAAGTGGTTTCCAAGGGAAGAAAATCGCTAGATCAGGTTGTATTTTCAAGTCGTATGTAAAACTTGACCCATCGCTTTGTCACAGAGCTATTTGTGTTGTTTAATGAGGCCAGAGATTTCCCTTTTTCTTGAAAAATTCCATTAGGTTTTTTAGGCATCTATTCTCAAGTTTATATAGAGCATTATAGGCCACATTGTGTAGGAAAAAAATTATAGCACTCTAAATGGGTGAAAAGCTCTAAAAGAAGAATTAATAGCAATTTATTAGGATGTACCAGCAAGGTAATAGAAGACAGATCTTTGCAGCTTGCTGAGACAGCAATGAATGATTCCATTATGCATCCTCACTATTGTTCTATATTATATAACCACTGATACATCACAGAAACTTACAGAGAAAATACAATTTTCTTTGAAACTATCAGATGTGTGACACAGATTTACATGGAAATTACAATTTCTCTTTCAAGTAGTTATGTGTGCATGCATAAATCAAGTCTTGGAATACAGAAAGGTTCCACTATCAGATCATCTCTGTTCTACCATCACCCTCACTGCTATCAGTCTGGTCTATGACCCTCAGTTGCTGCAAACAAACCTTGTTTTTGCCTATCCCTTAACTTTCCTTTGTTTTGTCATCCACTATCACCATCTTTCTCCGCCACCATTTTTGTGCACTTAAAAAGTCCAGATATTTATATTTCTTTATGTCTTTACCACCCCTTTTTTGTGTCTACATTATTTATCTTTAACCATGCTCCGAAGTATGTCTTCACCTGTTAAATGGGGGCATGTTACTGATTATGTGTTTTTGGCTGATGTCTCCGATTATTTGTTTTTTGCTGACATCCTATATCATAATTTTTGTCATCTTAGATTGATATATATTTCTTACCCATATATTTGATATTTGTCTTTTTTTCTCCATATTTTATCATTGCACTTGCATTCTTGACAAACCTGATCTCTAGCTAGTCATGTACATTATTTTGTATTAGCATGCTGTACCCAGCAACATCAAGGAAGACAAGTGCCAAGTTTATTTACATTGATGATTTTATGAATTTATTCACACATTCTCAGAATTCTACCACATGGTTGGAATGTAAGCAGTAACTAATTATATTTATTGTCAGAATTCTGCCACATGGTTGGAATGTAAGCAGTAACTAATTATATTTATTGTCAGAATTCTGCCACATGGTTGGAATGTAAGCAATAACTAATTATATTTATTGTCAGAATTCTGCCACATGGTTGGAATGTAAGCAGTAACTAATTATATTTATTGTCAGAATTCTGCCACATGGTTGGAATGTAAGCAGTAACTAATTATATTTATTGTCAGAATTCTGCCACATAGTTGGAATGTAAGCAATAACTAATTATATTTATTGTCAGAATTCTGCCACATGGTTGGAATGTAAGCAGTAACTAATTATATTTATTGTCAGAATTCTGCCACATGGTTGGAATGTAAGCAATAACTAATTATATTTATTGTCAGAATTCTGCCACATAGTTGGAATGTAAGCAATAACTAGTCATTTATTCTCAGGTGCTTCAAAAATGTATGAATGTAACAATTTCTGTTGATTTCAACTCCATGAACTTATACTCAACGGAACGGCTTTTTCTGATATCTTTCTATCTATCTATTGTCCTTTCGAGCTGAAAACGGCACATAGGGCAGAACCACAAACTCAAAAACACAAACCTTGCGTGCCAAAATGGCACATATTGCAGAGTTCATTGCTTCTAAAATCTATGTCTGTTTCCATAACAATACTTTTTACAATGACAGCTTGTCAGGCCATCGATCAACCTCCTTAGTAGCCTCTTACGACATGCCTGGAAGGTCACAGTGTCACTATTCTTTACTTCCCTCATAATGAGGCCCCGGTAACATACGGATATCTTTGGCGTTCACTAATACTTCAATCTCTTTCATGATCTCATCTGTTCAATCTCTCTCACGTTAGCAACTAGAGACCAGGCTGTGGCATTTAGCCTGCCTTGTCACTGCCAAAGATTCTTTCATGTGTTCAGCTTGAGGATGGGCCTACACTTTATTGCTCCCCAATCTCCAGACAGGCATCTAATCTCACCCATTGGATACAACAAAAGATTCCTGTCAAAATAACCTTCTTCAACACCACTACAGTTACTTCTTCTAGCTTTCAGTTCCCTGTGGAGTATAGGTCTTCAACAAACACTTTCCAAGCCGTTCTGTTTCTTGCCATGCTTTTAAGATCGTTCCATGTCTTCCCCATCATCTTCATCTCTGCTTCTATCTCTCTTCCTCTTCGTCTTTTTCCCTGGAGATTCAAAAAGAGTCTGTTGTGTAATACTCTCAGTTGGTTTCCGCAGTGTGTGTCCTATCCAGCGTCCTCGTCTTCACTGTATCTCTTTATCTACTGGTATTTGACTGGTAGTAAAAAAAAGTAAAGTACCCCCGTCACGCCAAGTGGCGTATAGGGAAATATGGTGTTAGTTACCCTATATTTTACAGACCTTCAGCACATGATTTTTGGGGTAATGTGGTTGGTATTACGCCCGTGCTGCTTTACTTTCCCAGAAAAAATCCGGTACCCATTTAAGGCTGAGTGAACCCGGAAGCCGTCGGTTGGGATCGAACCCTACCCCTTGTCCGTTGTAGTCCAGTTCACTAACCACTGAGCTATCGCGGCTCCACTATTTGACTGGTACATTTCCATAATTCTATGTTAGTGATTTTGTCCTGCCATTTCCATCCTTTTATTCTGCATAAGAATCCATTAATGAAAGTCTGTATCTTCATGATTGTCATTTTAGCTGTTCTCCATGTTTCACAGCCATATAATAAGAGTGACTTAACATTGGAGTTTAAAATTTTTATTTTAGTACTTAACATAATTTCTTTGGACTTCCATATGTTTCCCAGTGCAACAAAAGTTCCTCTTGCTTTTGATATCCTTATTTTGGTGTCATTTTCTATCCCTCCCTCTTTGTCTATATTACCGCCCTGATATATGTAAGATTGAATGTCTAGTAGAGGTATTTCTCCTATTTTTATTTGTTTATTGCCAACTGCATTAATTCTCATAATTTTGGTCTTATCTCTATTTATTTTTAGTCCTATCTGTTGTGATATCTAATTAAGTATGCTCATTTTATCTTGCATCTGTTGATGACTGTGTGATAGGAGAGCTATAATCATCAGCAAAGTATAAATCATCAAGTTTCTTGATCAGTGACCACTGGATTCCATTTCTGTTGTTTTGAGTTATTTTCATAATCCAATCTATGGCCAGTAGAAAGAAAAATGGGGATAGAAGGCATACCTGCCTTACTCCTGTTCTTATTTCAAATGCTTCTGTAAGCTGTCCTTCATACATTGTTTTTATCAGGTTAATAAACTTTATGGGGATTCCGTAATGACTCAGTAACTTCCAAAGCATTCTTCTGTCTAAACTATCAAATGCCTTTTCGTAATCTATGAATCCAATATAAAGTGGGGACTGTAGTTCTAAACTTTGTTCAACTATTATACGTAGGGTAGTTATTTGATCAGCACATGATCTGTTCTTCCTAAAACCTGGTTGTTTATCTCTCAAATGTTTCTCTATGCCCTCTTTTAGTCTCTCCAGAATGATTCTGCTTAATATTTTTCCTGGCACCGATAGTAGCATAATTCCCCTATAATTTGTGGACTCATGTAAACTTCCTTTCTTTGGTAGTTTGATCATATAACCGTCTTTCCAGTCTTTAGGTATTTCCTCTCTCTCCCAAATTTTATCAAATAGATTATGTAACATCTTGGTAGAGGTGTTAATATCTGCTTTGATGGCTTCTGAAGGAATTTTATCTGGCCCTGTGGCTTTACCATTTTTTAATAGTTTGATGGCTTTCATTATTTCTTCTATGCTTTGTTTTCCACAGTTAACGTGTAACTCTTCTGCTGGTAGTATATCTGGAGGGTTATTTGAGCTGGGTGTGTTCAAAAGTTCTTCAAAGTGCTCTTTCCATCCTCCATTTGTTCCCTTATAATACTAAGCAGATTTCTTTTCTTATCTTTAATAAAAGCATTGATCTGTTTGTATTTCCCCCTTAATTTCTTTGTGCTGTTGTACAGTTCTTTCATCTTTCCCTCTATTTGCTGCTTCCTCTGCCTCTTTAGATAGTTCATCTATATATTTCCTCATCTCCCTTTTAATGCATCTTCTCACTTCTTTGTTCACCTCTGTGTAAGCTTCCTGTGTCTTGGCCTTATTACTTCTCGTTTTGCTTTTATTTATGTCTGCTTTCTTATTCTTTCTTTCTTTAATTTTATCCAGGGTCTCTGCTGTCATCCATGCCTTATTCTGGCGTTCTCTTTTCCCTAGTGTTTCTTTGTATGTCTCTTTCCATACCTGTTTCCAGTGATCTTCTATATTTATTGTATTTTCTAGCTGTTGGAGGACTTGGTATTTGTTTGATATTGCGACTGCAAATTTATCTTTAATTCCATGATCTTTAAGAAACCTTACAATGAAATACTGTCTACCCTTATGCGTTGTAGTATACCTTTTCAGTTTAAGTTTAATAATTTGGCTATCAGAAGGTGATGATCTGAAGCCACATCTGCTCCTCTATATACTTTTACATCATGTAAGGATGACTTAAACTTATTATCAATACATATGTGTTCAATTTGATTCTCTGTTCTATGATCTAGTGACACCCATGTAGCTTTATGTATTCTTTTATGTTGGAATATTGTTCCTCTTAGGCTCATTTGATTAAGAGCACAAAAGTTCACGAATATCTTTCCATTCTCATTTATATCCCCAAGTCCATGTTTTCCCGTAATCTCTTCGAAGCCTCTGTTGTCCGATCCCACTTTTGCATTTAGATCTCCCATCAAGATTATATTATCCTTGGCTCGTCTTTCATCCATCTGGCATTGCAACTGTTTATAGAATTCATCTTTAACTAAATCTCCCTTATCATTGGTTGATGCGTAGCATTGGATAATGTGTATTTTTAGTTTGTTTTATTGTTGTTTTAAATGTTTCTCTCATAATAATCTTAGCCCTACTGCTTCCCATTCTATCAGTGTCTTCTGTGCATTCCTTGATAACATTATAGCTACCCCTTCACTATGTTGTGCTCCAGGTTCCTAGTGTCCTGATGATAAAATCATCTCTCCTATATTTAGTTTTATCATTTCCGTTCCTAAGGGGACTACAAAGGACAAGGAGTAGGATTCGATCCCAACCGACGGCTTCCGGGTTCACCCAGCCTTAAATGGGTACCAGATTTTTTTCTGGGAAAGTAAAGCAGCACGGGTGTAATACCGACCACTTTACCCCAAAAATCATGTGCTGAAGGTCTGTAAAATATAGGGTCACTAACACCATATTTCCCTATGTCACTTGGCGTGACAGGAGTACTTTACTTTTTTTTTTTACTTTCCGTTCCTAACCATCTTGTTTCACATATTACCAGAATATCTATTTTGTAATTTCTCATTTCCGCTGCTACCTGTGTGGCTTTTCCTTGTTCATTTAGGGTATGTACATTCCAGGTGCCAATTCTGGAGGATTTCCTGGTAGGCAAAAGGTGAGTCGGCAACCCAGACTCTTTACAGCATTCTCAGGATTGCATCATACACCTCTTAGACAGAGAGCCTTTATCTTTCCTGGATGGCGGATTTACTTTTATTCTTTTCTTTGACTTGTCCATATTTGTGAAGTTTTTTAGACTTATTTTTTTACAGTACAGGATCCAGTCCCATGCCCAACCCTCCTTAGTGGCCTCTTACATACATACATGGTAGGGAACAGCGCCACTATTCTTTACTCTCCTTTCGGGCCCCGGCAGCGCACAGGCGACTACAGTTACTTATTCTTGTCATATTTCCAGTTCTATGTTGCCTAGTCTCTGTTTCTAATTCTTCTTCAAAATGTCCTGTATTTGTACTGCTCTATTCTATTCTCCTGTAACTTAAAGTTACCAGGAACAATGGAGCACTCTAGACTATGTAGCACAATATTGGTTCTTATGTTCTTCAAAAACTGATTGTAAAAGCCAACCACTTTTATTAGAACAAGCATGGCAAGTTTTTCTTAATCCTCTGAACTCCAGTCAAAGTATAGGACACTCACAAGAGATCTCCACCCAATCAGGTCTGGAGCAAACATGGACAACTCTCGCCAGGACCTACCAGTCTCTTTCATTTCATCATGTATGGTTCATCACCATGTTCCCAATGGTCTGCCTCTTCTTCATTTGCCAGGTGTTCATAGTAGTGCTAGGTGCAGATGCTTAGTTCATTCCATTTGTAGAACATGGCCTAGCAATTTCCAAAATCATTTCTTCACTTTTTGATTGATGTTGTAAATGCCAGATCTAGCACCTTCTTTATTCGTGATGTGTTTATCCAAACAGTTATTTTAAATATTCTTCAGACAACAATCTTCAAATCCTCTTAGTCAACTTTCTATCTTATGTTTCGTTCTCTATGTTTCTGATGCATGTAGGAATATCGATCACACATTTGACTTGTAAATTGTAAGCCTGGTGCTGAGGTGGAGACTGGCTGAATGCCAAATGTTTCTAAGTCTATTGAATGCCTGTGCTGACATGTCTGTTCTTGTAGATATCTCTTTCTCGATGCCACTATTTGATCAAATATAGCTTCCCAGGTATTTAAAGTGATCCACTTCTTCAAGTCCCACTCCTCTGAATGTAACTTTCTTTGTACTTTTGGCATTTATCTTCATAATTTTAGTTTTCTCTGCATTTATTTTCAGTCCTACTGTGTTATTTCTCCAATTTTCACAGCGACTAAGTTCCCCTTTCTTAGGTATTTTGACAATAATGCCCCTTTTCCATACCGATGGAACTTTTTCTAAGACTTTTGCACTCAGTCCTAGATCTACCTGTAACATTTCTGCAGAAATTACATCTTCATCAGGTGTTTTGCTACTTTCAGTCTGATGGCAGCTTTCATGGCATGTAATTTTCCCTTTCTTCAATTCACATTGGGCAGGTGGTGGGGAAATAGAAACTTCACCCAGTGGTTCTGGTCTGTTGAGTATCTTTATTCTTCCCATTGTTTCATTTTTACTTCCCCCACTGGTGGTAACATTTTTGAAGCCACCAGTCTTTGCGACCTGTTCTACAGTTCTGCTATCCCCTTTCTCTAATGCTTCCTGACCTTCAGTTGTTAAGAGTCTCTATATACTGTCTTTTGTCTTTCCTCATCCTCTTTTTGACTAGCTCGTTCTTCTCTGTATAATCCTACATTAATTTAACATGGAAAGTTAATCACCCCAAAAGGTGCAGGAATGGTTACATTTGTCCAACTTGGTCAAGTCTATACTTCAATATCTGAACCTGTAAATAATGGAATGTACAAACACATTAAGTGTATTTACTGCAAACACAATATTATTGTATGAACTATAAAGGTATAAATACATCAGATAAACACAATGTGTTTGAGTTTCATTAACAGTTTCAGTTTATTAAAATCTTCATAACTTTTAAATAACATTCTAATGAGATGACATGCTACACATATCTTTTTATTAAATACAAATATTAGCCCATCTTAGTTCAGTCAATTAACCAGACATACTTTCCTGGACGTGAATTTTGGAAGAACAAATTAATAATCCAGCATGAAACCTCATAAAAATCAAAAACACACCCATGGCTATTAATGCCCAATAACGTTTTGTCCACACACCAAATTGCAAATATTTTTCTTGCACTCTGTAAAGAATCCATTATAGTCCTAAAGGACAGTGGACCCGAATTTTCTTGGAATTAAACAACATCACTCATTCATCATCTTGGGACTCCATGACCTGAAGCAGCAGAAGCATGAACGGCCGAATGTTTGAGACCCTGTGAATGAAATAAAGCAACAATGTAGGGTCCGGAGATTCTAGACGCTTGACTTTGGTTTATTGAAGAACAAGAAGCATGTGTATATAGAATATAATGGTTTAGTTGAAGGTCATCTTCACTGCACATAGCACAAGTCAATAAGTGCTCAAATCTAAGTATATCCCTAAATGCACAGCAACTAACGACACAGGATTGTGTTGGTGGATAAGCTTTCTTTGGCTTCCT
Source organism: Megaustenia siamemsis (assembly GCA_032433765.1). Lineage (NCBI taxonomy): Eukaryota > Metazoa > Mollusca > Gastropoda > Stylommatophora > Ariophantidae > Megaustenia > Megaustenia siamemsis. Next base: position 188,626,839 of record JAVIAB010000092.1, read on the forward strand.
GCATTGCACTCTTGTCTGGCATCTCCCACCTTGATTCAGGCAGTCTGTTCATGGTTGCAGAATTAGAATTATTTTTTGTTAGTTGGTTTTTCATTCAGTGTCCCTGTGGGCATTCAAGGGAGGTCTTTTGCTCATGAGGTCTTCCGGACTTAGTCTGTACACACCCAGTCATTCTGATGTATTCTTTCACGGAGGACAGACAGGTTGCTCAAGCTAAGTTATTTTCATATACTTTTTATGGTTCATTTTTTTCTCTTTTTACTATTGTAGTTCGACTCTTGAGTTCTTCCTCATCTTTCTATTTTATATCTCGTCGCTCATCCTACCTCTTCTCATGTAGCATACACACATCTCTCTCTCTCCTTTCTTATTTCAACATCCTACTTTCCTCTCCCTCCACTTGATTATCTAACATGTAGTTATAGATAATTGTGCTTCACCGCTTGTTGTCGTTGTCCTTGTATTCTGAAGAAGGCCATAGGCCGAAACATCAGTATTGTGTTGTGTTCTTTCCTTGTGAGGCTGTCACCATATCTTGGAGTGTTCTTCTACACCCCACTACTGTGAGTCACTGAAGAAACACACGTGAGCCAACTCATTGAGTCACTGAAGAAACACCGGTGTATAAAGCTGTATCTCAAGTCATGCCAATGCTTTAATGGCAGCCATAATTTCCAAAGCTGCTTGTAGACACTGTGCAAGCATCTTCCATCACAGTTCAACCTCCAATCTATGCATTAAAAACACATGACCCATCTGTGAAAATGATTGTGTCACTCTTTCTTTATTAATGGACCCATCTGTGTAAATGAGTGTGTCACAATCTTCTTTTATTTTTCTTAATTAATGGACCCATTTGTGTAAATGAGTGTGTTACAATCTTCCTTTCTCTTTCTTAATTAATGGACCCATCTGTGTAAATGATTGTGTCACTCTTTCTAAATTAATGGACTCATCTGTGTAAATGAGTGTGTCACAATCTTTTATTTTTTCCTAATTAATGGACCCATCTGTGTAAATGAGTGTGTTACTCTCTTTTCTTTCTTAATTAATGGACCCATCTGTGTAAATGATTGTGTCACTTTATCTTCTTTTCTCTTTCTTAATTAATGGACCCATCTGTGTAAATGAGTGTGTCACTCTATCTTCTTTTCTCTTTCTTAATTAATGGACCCATCTGTGTAAATGATTGTGTCACTCCAAGAAGAGCTTTTGAAAATTCAAGGCCTGCACGATCATGTATTTTGTTGTTTGCATTCTCTGTCCAGAGGTCAAACTAGAGAAACACTCAAATGAACACTGAGGTGAGAAGCTAAAACAGCAGGCAAGATTGCCAAGAGTGGAAGGTTCACCCAGAACAGGGATGTGTGGCAAGATACAATTGATAACAAAGATATAATTAAACTAGTCTAGAATTTCTGCGCTAGGTGTCATCTTTGGCTTGAAAGGAAAACAGATATATAGGTTCTATCCAGTGTGGTGACTACATGGAAGGATGTACTGATGACATTCATATCCATTCTTCACCAGGCTCTATATCTTCGACTGAACACACCTCCTAAACAATATCCACAGCCTGAACCATCAATAATTTTCCTCTTTTTCACCTTCTGTACCTATAATTTCACTGTCGAGCTGATGTGTGTCTGCACTGATTCTGAGGTAAGCATGTGGTCTCAAAGTCTTATTTTGTTGAAAAATCAAGGAGATGAATCTTTGCCCTGCACACAGCATCTCTTTTGTGCAGCCATGGATGATGTCACTGTTCTGTATCTTGTACAATTATTCCAAAAGCGAACCTTCCTTCAGTTAACTTATTGACACAACCTGCCCCATGTTTAGTAATAAATAGGGCTCAGATTTTCATGACCTAAAAATTCATTAAAATATGCTTGTATTTATGACCTAAATATTCATTAAAATATGCTTGTATTTATGACCTAAAAATTCATTAAAATATGCTTGTATTTATGACCTAAAAAATTCAAAATATGAAAAATAGATTTAAATATGACATAAATTAATTATTCATTTGCTATTAAAAATGATGTTAAAATATCTGCTAAGGCTTCTACAACCTTTGTGTCTGGCTCTGCTTTCATGTCTTTGTTCATGAGCAATTTCTAAGGTCGGTGCATTTCTCTGACTTTCAACTTTTTAACATTTTTGGACACATTTGTTCTCTCTGAGTGTCTGCAATTACTTTCACACCAAAGGAAGTGTCTGACCGCACTGTCTCCACTTCAAACAGTGAATCCGGTTGTGATAGTATTTGTGTTTGAAGTCTTTTTTTTTCAAAACAAACTTTTCTTGACACTACTGTCACTCCTGTGAGCTGCTACTTGGTGCAGTGTTTTGGCCAAAGGTAGTTGAACTTCAAATGTTTATCCTGACATACTTCAACTGAAAGTGATCTTTAATTTTCCATTGAAATATTTATTTTGAAATATGTTGTTAGAGTTAAAGACATGTATTTATTCAGATCAAGCAAATGTATGTGTTTCTTAGCAATAAAATTACAAAGCTACAATTTTTTTTTCTTAATAAAGAGTCACCTGAATTAAAGTTATATAGTCCCAAAAAATGACAACAAATATTACCAAAAATATGCAAAACAATTTTTGCAATGTAAAATTATTAGGACACATAATAACCAACTGAAAGTTATCCTGCGAGGAGGATACAAGTCAAATTAGGCAGACAAAGGCTAAAGTGGATTGATAACATCAAGAAATGGACTAAAGAAGATATGACAGTGTGTATTACGAAGGTCAGAAACAGGGTGAAATGCTTCACTATAAGCCAATCTTCAATGCAGAGATGACACAAGATCATGATGTAACTAACCATTTGCACTTATTTTCTCCTATTACCAATTTAAAACGCTGATAACAGCACTGATGACAACAACAGATTTCCCACGTAACTCAGACAGAATTAATTAGACAAGACTTATAGACCTGATAATATCCTGTGTGGTAACCACTCATGTACCAGGAAATGAGCATGCTGTAGAGTGCCTCATTCTCTTCACCTTGGTCGGTAAACAGAGGAGGTGGTGGAGGAACACAGGGAAACACCTGGTGAAGAGAACAAAACAAAATACTTCAGTTGTTTATCATCATCATCGTTGCATGTCCTTAGCAGAACATTGCATTCAACACAGCCCGTCTGAATTTGTCTGTATCTAGATCTCCCACAGAATGTTGTGTTCATCATGGCCCACCTGAATCTCTGTCTGTATCCACATCTCTCACAGAACGTTGTGTTCATCATGGCCCACCTGAATCTCTGTCTGTATCCAGATCTCCCACAGAACGTTGTGTTCATCATGGCCCACCTGAATCTCTGTCTGTATCCAGATCTCCCACAGAACGTTGTGTTCATCATGGCCCACCTGAATCTCTGTCTGTATCCAGATCTCCCACAGAACGTTGTGTTCATCATGGCCCACCTGAATCTCTGTCTGTATCCAGATCTCCCACAGAACGTTGTGTTCATCATGGCCCACCTGAATCTTTGTCTGTATCCAGATCTCCCACAGAACGTTGTGTTCATCATGGCCCACCTGAATCTGTCTGTATCCAGATCTTTCACAGAACGTTGTGTTCATCATGGCCTACCTGAATCTCTGTCTGTATCCAGATCTTTCACAGAACGTTGTGTTCATCATGGCCCACCTGAATCTCTGTCTGTATCCAGATCTCCCACAGAACGTTGTGTTCATCATGGCCCACCTGAATCTCTGTCTGTATCCAGATCTCCCACAGAATGTTGTGTTCATCATGGCCCGTCTGAATATCTGTCTGTAGCCGATCTCCCACAGAATGTTGTGTTCAACCACGGTCCATCTTAATCTGTCTCCAGCCAGATCTCCCACAGAACACTGTGTTCAATATGACCCATATGAAGGAATGTCTCTAGCCAGATCTTTCCATTCTGTTGTCATGTTCAAGGTCTCCATGATGTTTTGAAACCACTGAAAATACTCTGGTTATACTTGTCAATATCTGGGCATTTATATTTCTATAGCTTATACTAAATCACGCATTAGTAACATCAACATTTTAGCCTAAATCATGCAAAAGTAACAACATTTCAACCTAAATTATGGAATAATAATAACATTTTAGACCACATCATGTGATAGTACTATCAACATTTTAGCATAAATCATGCAATAGTAACATCAACATCTTAGCCTAAATTATGCAATAGTAACATCAACATTTTAGTCTACATCATGTGATAGTAACATCAACATTTTAGCCAATATCATGCAATAATAACAATTTAGCCGACATCATGCAATAATATTTTAGCCTACATCACGCAATAACAATTTAGCCTAAATCATGCAATAACATTTTAGCCTACATCATGCAATAATAAAAATGTAGCCTACATCATGCAATAACATTTTAGCCTACATCATGTAATAATAAAAATTTAGCCTACATCATGCAATAATAACATTTTAGCCTACATCATGCAATAATAACATTTTAGCCTACTTCATGCAATAATAACATTTTAGCCTACATCATGCAATAATAAAAATGTAGCCTACATCATGCAATAATAACATTTTAGCCTACATCATGCAATAATAACATTTCAGCCTACATCATGCAATAAAACAATTTAGCCTACATCATGCAATAATATTTTAGCCTACATCATGCAATAATAACATTTTAGCCTACATCATGCAATAATAACAATTTAGCCTACATCATGCAATAATAACATTTTAGCCTACATCATGCAATAATAACATTTTAGCCTACATCATGCAATAATAAAAATGTAGCCTACATCATGCAATAATAACATTTTAGCCTACATCATGCAATAATAACATTTCAGCCTACATCATGCAATAAAACAATTTAGCCTACATCATGCAATAATATTTTAGCCTACATCATGCAATAATAACAATTTAGCCTACATCATGCAATAATAACATTTTAGCCTACATCATGCAATAATAACAATTTAGCCTACATCATGCAATAATAACATTTTAGCCTACATCATGCAATAATAATTTAGCTTACATCATGCAATAATAACATTTTAGCCTACATCATGCAATAATAACATTTTAGCCTACATCATGCAATAATAACAATTTAGCTTACATCATGCAATAATAACATTTTAGCCTACATCATGCAATAATAACAAATTAGCCTACATCATGCAATAATAATATTTTAGCCTACATCATGCAATAATAATTTAGCCTACATCATGCAATAATAATATTTTAGCCTACATCATGCAATAATAATATTTTAGCCTACATCATGCAATAATAAAATTTTAGCCTACATCATGCAATAATAACATTTCAGCCTACATCATGCAATAATAACATTTCAGCCTACATCATGCAATAATAACATTTTAGCCTACATCATGCAATAATAACATTTCAGCCTACATCATGCAATAAAACAATTTAGCCTACATCATGCAATAATATTTTAGCCTACATCATGCAATAATAACAATTTAGCCTACATCATGCAATAATAACATTTTAGCCTACATCATGCAATAATAACAATTTAGCCTACATCATGCAATAATAACATTTTAGCCTACATCATGCAATAATAATTTAGCTTACATCATGCAATAATAACATTTTAGCCTACATCATGCAATAATAACATTTTAGCCTACATCATGCAATAATAACAATTTAGCCTACATCATGCAATAATAACATTTTAGCCTACATCATGCAATAATAACAAATTAGCCTACATCATGCAATAATAATATTTTAGCCTACATCATGCAATAATAATTTAGCCTACATCATGCAATAATAATATTTTAGCCTACATCATGCAATAATAATATTTTAGCCTACATCATGCAATAATAAAATTTTAGCCTACATCATGCAATAATAACATTTCAGCCTACATCATGCAATAATAACATTTCAGCCTACATCATGCAATAATAACATTTTAGCCTACATCATGCAATAATAACATTTTAGCCTACATCATGCAATAATAACATTTCAGCCTACATCATGCAATAATAACATTTTAGCCTACATCATGCAATAATAACATTTTAGATTACATCATGCAATAATAACAATTTAGCCTACATCATGCAATAGTAACATGAAGACTTCAGCTTAAATGATTGCAATAATATACTCACTGGTGGTGGTGGTAGGTTAGGGCCTGATGCCTGGTATCCTGAGAAGTGTGGAGTAGAAGCTGTGGGACATGTTTGGTAGCTTGGGAAATAGGGAGGCTGAAAAGATGGGAAATGCTGGGGACAGAAAGACAAGTTCCAAGCATAAATGTCAACTGTGGGATATAACCATAAACCTTAGAGTTCAAAGACCTGCACTGTTTGATATCAACCAATTATTGATAGTTTTATCAATTGTGAACATAGTAAACAAATAATCTTTCACTGCTTTTGAAATACACAAAAGATGTTTATACTGGGTTGCTTTTAGAGTTGTAGAAAAGATGTAGATATTCTTTGTTTTCTTTGTGACATTCACCCATTGACTATTGAAAGAATTGATAGTCCTCTTAGTCATCTGTCCTTAACAAGGACATTAAGTGGACGTAGATGCCTTGTGTTGTGGTTTATTTGTGTCCTTTGGTCCAACACCTCCAACTTCAGCAAGGAATTTCTGAGTACCAGGTTGCTTTCCCTCTTCCATCCCTACTTGCTAGACCAGACAAAACTGGTTAGTTGTTTCTAGAGACACCGTGTAGAGGTGGAGTAGGGTCTGGAAGGTTCTGGTTCATCGATCTTGGCACAAGCCATTAGCAATGAGTCACTGACAGCTTTCAGCTCTGGTGTTGTCAGGCCTCCTCCAAATGTAAATATAACCTTAAAGTATAGACTTTAGACTTTGATCATTTTGTCCGATATGTAACCTAATTCTTTCTATGATATTTTGACTTTAAACATGAGATAATTCATGCATAAATAAGTTCTAAGAGAATTAAGAATTATGATCTTTAGCTTGGTCATTTATGACAAGATCACCTTAATTGCCTTGTCAAGGATCAAGGCATTTGTTCTTGATACAGTCTTACAACAAAGAAAATTGCCCATTACAAAGTAGACACATTTTCAAAACCATTATTTCCTCCTGGTATTTCAATAAGCACTTTTAGAAGTGTTTTATCAAATTTCTTAACAAGGATTTATAAAACTGTAAAATTTTAAGATTTTGAAAATTAATTTAAAATAAAAAAGCAGAAGTTAAATCTTACACGTGGTGGCATCTGAGGAAAGAAAGAAGGTTGTGCATAATTGTTCCATGACCATTTTGGATTCTGACGTCTGCTGTGTGTATTCTGGTGTTGACTAGGTGATGGTTTCTTGTTCTTGTGTTTCCCTGCACTGACCTCTTGCACTGTGGGAGCATGGTGCGTACTGCCAGTCTACAAGACACAAATTTCAACGTTACCATGTAAGGATACAAAAAGTGAATCTGATGAGTGAGATCTAGATTGTAAATAATACAAAATAGACAAGTGATGCTGATTGATGAGATCTAGCTTTGTAAATGATACAAAATAGACAAGTGATGATGATTAATGAGATCTAGCTTTGTAAATGATACAAAATAGACAAGTGATGATGATTGACGAGATCTAGCTTTGTAAATGATACAAAATAGACAAGTGATGCTGATGGATGAGATCTAGCTTTGTAAATGATACAAAATAGACAAGTGATGCTGATTGATGAGATCTAGCTTTGTAAATGATACAAAATAGACAAGTGATGATGATTGATGAGATCTAGCTTTGTAAATGATACAAAATAGACAAGTGATGCTGATGGATGAGATCTAGCTTTGTAAATGATACAAAATAGACAAGTGATGCTGATTGATGAGATCTAGCTTTGTAAATGATACAAAATAGACAAGTGATGATGATTGATGAGATCTAGCTTTGTAAATGATACAAAATAGACAAGTGATGCTGATGGATGAGATCTAGCTTTGTAAATGATACAAAATAGACAAGTGATGCTGATTGATGAGATCTAGCTTTGTAAATGATACAAAATAGACAAGTGATGCTGATTGATGAGATCTAGCTTTGTAAATGATACAAAATAGACAAGTGATGCTGATTGATGAGATCTAGCTTTGTAAATGATACAAAATATACAAGTGATGATGATTGATGAGATCTAGCTTTGTAAATGATACAAAATAGACAAGTGATGCTGATGGATGAGATCTAGCTTTGTAAATGATACAAAATAGACAAGTGATGCTGATTGATGAGATCTAGCTTTGTAAATGATACAAAATAGACAAGTGATGCTGATGGATGAGATCTAGCTTTGTAAATGATACAAAATAGACAAGTGATGTTGATGAGTGAGATCTAGCTTTGTAAATGATACAAAATAGACAAGTGATGCTGATGAGTGAGATTTAATAAAAGACACATGCATACAAAGTTAGCATCTGTGTGATCTCAATTGTTGTCTGTTTAGTGATGTCTACGCAAGAAGTCTAATTCATTGTACATACAAAGCTGTAAATGAGAGTTCTTGAAGGTCTCAGAGAAGCTTCGTGTGTATGTGGAACTGTAAGCAACAGTGTGATGAGGAGCTATCCAAAAATCATAGTAAAAGGCAGCTACATCAAATGGGAGTTGTTCATCTTCTTGTACATCTAAATGTTATGAGACAGTTTCTGTTTCTTCACACATGAAACTGTTAGATGTAAATATTCTTAAACTGACTGTGTTAAATTGTGCACTTTGAGCACCATCAAAGTTTACATTGAGTCAGCACTGTAATGAACATAAATCTCACTGGCACTGTCATATTAGTTTTAACAAAACACTTTGTAGAAGTTTTCATAAAACTGTTCACCACTCTCTTTCTTTACTGCCTTTCAGATCAACTGTTTCAACGGATGATGTAGGGATTACTCCACTACCTTCATGACTTCAGTTGACTCTTTCAATAAATTATTCATGTCTCAAATCTACGAGCCATGACAATTTTACAAGAGTGACAGCCATTTCACTGTATTAAAAGGCAAAGTCAATTTGTTAGTCACACAGACTGGCTCTACTGTTTCTACATGTCTGAGAGTTTCTGTCAAGTCACTCACTCTACATTCAACAAGATGCAAACATGATTTCAATAATTTACAATGCAACTGAATATGTCAACAAGCCCTTATCAAAACCCAGAGATTAACAAAGTAAACATTTTGATCATTCAAAGTAAACCCTCTTCCAGAACCTTTTGGTGCTCACAGAAGACTTTAACATAAATGTGTCTACATACAATCACTGGCTGCGTCATACCCTAAACATACATCACTGGCTGCGTCATACCCCAAACATACATCACTGGCTGTGTCTGAACACAAACTTACATCACTGGCTATGTTGAACACAAACTTACATCACTGGTTGTACTGAACACAAACTTACATCACTGGCTATGTTGAACACAAACATACATCACTGGCTGTACTGAACACAAACTTACATCACTGGCTATGTTGAACACAAACTTACATCACTGGTTGTACTGAACAAACTTACATCACTGGCTATGTTGAACACAAACATACATCACTGGCTGTACTGAACATAAACATACATCACTGGCTGTACTGAACACAAACTTACTTCACTGCCTGTACTGAACACAAACTTACATCACTGGCTGTACTGAACACAAACTTACATCACTGGCTGTACTGAACACAAACTTACATCACTGGCTGTACTGAACACAAACTTACTTCACTGCCTGTACTGAACACAAACATACATCACTGGCTGTACTGAACACAAACTTACATCACTGGCTGTACTGAACACAAACTTACATCACTGGCTGTGTCTGTTTTCATGTCATGAGATGATTCCTCACTAGCCACTGGCATGAGATTGGAAAGTAAATGTTCTTCTTCATTGCCATAGCCAATGTATTCTACAGTGCAGGTCTCTGCATCATCATCAACTGACAAAATACGAGCATTGTATATCTCGCCATCCTCTGTATATACAGCACGACATAGATCTCCAGGCTTCCACTTTCCAGCTCCGCTCAGCTGCAAGTAAACAAACAATATAAAAGAAGGTTTAGATATTGGCTTTGCAAAATGAAATAAAAGCAATTTCATTTTTACTTTCATCCCTTTATGTAAAAGCAGGAGCCATCTACATAAACAATGAGCCTGTGAAAGAAGACATACAAGCTACATATCTCGGAGTTACATTTGATAACAAACTATCTTGGAAACAGCAGTTAAATAAGGCAACCCAAAAAGCAAGGAGGAAATTGGCTACTCTAAGAATGTTGTGTGGAACCACATGGGGTGCGAGTGGGAAAATACTCAGTAAAGTTTACCAACAGAGTATACGCCCACATTTAGAATATGGATCATCCGCATGGTGCTCAGCATCAAATACCACATTGCAAGAACTGGATAAAGTACAAAACCAGGCACTTAGGGTCATCACAGGAGCAATGAAATCAACACCAATATTGGAGATGGAGAAATTGTGGAGGATACCAGCACTGAGAGAACGGAGAGACACAAAGGTGCTGATACAGGCAGAAAAATTTGTATGCATGCCGAGACATCCAATGAAGGACCGATTCCAAAATCTTGCATTGGGACGACTTAAGAGAAGCAGTTTTATCCACCAAGCCAAGCGTATTAGTAGACAAACACCAGACATACCAAGAGTTGTTAACCCCCTACCAGAACAGACTCCCTGGACAGATGAATCAGGATTATCAGTTCAAATACGGACAGAAGTGAAAGGAATAGTTGACAAAGAGGAACAGAATAGTCTACAGCGAAAAACAATAACTCTCAGTTTCCTGGATGAAGAATACCCACAAGACCTATGGATCCGTGTGTACACAGATGGATCAGCACAGAATGCAGTAAACAATGGGGGAGCAGGTGCATATATAGAGTACCCAAATAACACTAGGGATATTAATAAAATAGCAACAGGGAAATATTGTCACAATTATGATGCAGAAATACAAGCAATAAAGTTGGCAATAGAAAAACTGCTGAACAGTAATCTTAGCCCACAGCCTGTAGTGTTTTTGACAGATGCAAGATCAGTACTCCAGGCACTACAATCCAGAAAATTACCACATCTGCAGACCTTATTGACTGAACTCTGCAAGCACCACAGGGTTGTCCTGCAGTGGATCCCGTCTCACTGTGGAATACCAGAAAATGAGAAAGCAGATCAGTTGGCAAAGGAAGGTTCAACAGGCACACAACTAGATACACCAGTTACATACCATCATAAGAAACAGATAATCAAATCAATCAGAGGAACACAAGCCCCAAATCAGGATGCCTTTCATAATATGAATAGATATGAACAAGTTATCATTATACGCCTAAGAACAGGACACAATCGACTCCATAGTCACATGTATACAAAATTCAAGATCGGCACATCAACTACTTGTACATGTGGACAGGCTGAACTGCTGAACACATACTTCAAGTCTGCACTGAATATAGTAGACTGAGGAAAATCCATTGGCCCTTAGATACAACACTACAGACAAAACTATATGGGCCACTGCAAGAATTACAAAAGACAGTAAAATTCATACAGGAAACGACATTGCTGATATAGACAATACTTCGAGCGAACGAAAGATAAATAGATAGATCCCTTTGCGTATCCAGAAAATAGTGTTTGGATCAATGCTCTGCTGATCCAGAAAATAGTGTTTGGATCAATGCTCTGGTGATCCAGAAAATAATGTTTAGATCAATGCTCTGGTGATCCAGAAAATTATGTTTAGATCAATGCTCTGGTGATCCAGAAAATAGTGTTTAGATCAATGCTCTGGTGATCCAGAAAATAGTGTTTAGATCAATGCTCTGCTGATCCAGAAAATAGTGTTTAGATCAATGCTCTGCTGATCCAGAAAATAGTGTTTAGATCAATGCTCTGCTGATCCAGAAAATAGTGTTTAGATCAATGCTCTGGTGATCCAGAAAATAATGTTTAGATCAATGCTGACTTCAGTTTCCAAAATGGGGGATGTAGTCCACGTTCTCTCGCTCGCTGCAGAAAGTGCATTCAGTGTCTGATTAATTTCGATTCTTCATTGCACTCCTGTGCGTTAAAGTCAAGATGATGATCTACTTATTACATCTGTGCCAATAAAGCGGTGTCGTAAGCTGGCAATATTCCATTTTTGACAAATCAGGTGTTGTGAATGCGACCTTCCACCGTCTAGGCTTGTTCTGCGCTTACGTCACATTGGTGCTGTTCATGACCGTTGTTGGATTTGCTTGACGCAAGTTATTTACATGTTACTCATTAATGTGAAATATTTCATCAGCCGCAGTTTTATCTCTTTAGGGAATTTTCACCGTGTTCTGTTCGTCGTAGGCTACATTCACTAGAGTAATCACGAATCTAAATGACGCGTCATTGCAGTGTGTCCGACATTGTTATGTGTGCTACGTCATCATAATGGCTCATCGTAATTCCCTAGACCGGTCGTATGCTAACCTGTGACGGGGATAATCTGACGACTAACTGTGTGTTTATATGTTCAGAATTGGAGTCAACAACGATGGCTTGGATAATCTGACAACTAACTGTGTGTTTATATGTTCAGAATTGGAGTCAACAACGATGGCCTAACATCATCAAGCTCTATACATTTTTAAAGAAATATGACGATCATCATTTTCAGGAGGACGTGAACTTCCGGTATATGGTGGATAGGTGGCAGGAACCATTGCAGGCTATGCATGAAAAGTGTTCCTTGTTGCAGTTTCCTCATATTCCAAGTCCATGGGGGACTGGTTGGTATCGAGGCAAGACACTGGCCTCGGGACAGAGAGATTGTGGGTTCAAATCTCAGCTACACCGGTTGGGATTTTTATTTTTGATTTCTCTCTGCAGCAACCGCCCTTGGTCTCAGCAGCGAGGCCCGGCTTGAAATGTCAGTTACTCATCGACGGAAAAAACATGAGTACCTCCGGAGCACAGTCGGAGTAATCCGCCTGTGTGGCAAGGGACCCCTGTGCACACGGTTGCCAGGGAAAAATGGATTAACACACAAAATTCAGTTCCTAGTTTCTAGGGACTTCATCAGAGTTGAAAGCTGGCGAACGCAATGTAGAAGGGAGAGGGGTGGAGAGAGTAATTGAGTAAACAAAGACAAGAAAACAAGGTCAATGAGAAAAAGGAAAAAGACATTAAGACGAAGTCACGAGAAAAAATAAGGAAATTATGGGTCGAAATTCACGTGCAAAACATGAAAGCCATGACAATGTCAATAATGATACCAAGCAAGTGTAACAGAATTAAAAGTGCTGTAGTGAGTTAGTTTAGTAAGCAGCACTATTAAGAGGCAGTTAGTAGCAGTTGCCAAGAGACAGCCGAGCCGGTAGAAGTTAGATAGTATAGGACGGGCCATTCAATGGGGAGCGGTTCACATGTAGTTTAGATGTGAGTATGAATGCGTCTGGAGCCCAGAGACAAGTGTTAGGGCGATAGACTGAAGAAATTGTAAGAGTGCGTGTTAAGTGTGTGACCTGCCATACCCATTGTGTAACGAGAGTCTGATGTGACAGTTTTAAAAGTCGGAACAAATTCTTATAACCAATGTGTTGTTATGTGTTACACAGTTATATTTATCTGGCCTAGCGTCAACCCTCGGGGATGAATCATAACAGCAGCAAAGTTGTCGCGGAAACACAACGTGAAACAGTCATCTTAACAAACCAGAAGTACTACGGTGACCAGACAAGGTCAGGGCTGAGACGACGCCCAGTAGAAAAGAAGATGTATTGTCTCGAGAAAAGCAAGAGCAGCGTATTCCAGCTGAGGACAATCAACCCGAGAACTGACAAGTGGTGGTGGTGGAGGCCTTCTGTAAAGTAAACAAAGTAACGATCGATATATTAGCGTGATTACGACATATCGCACAAATCACAAGTATAACCAGTGGGCCAGAACGAATAACTAAGAAAGAAGCCTACTCCCGGGTACAGCAACAACAACAACAAGATCAATGCTCTGGTGATCCAGAAAATAATGTTTGGATCAATGCTCTGGTGATCCAGAAAATAATGTTTGGATCAATGCTCTGGTATCTCATGCAAGGTGCTCAACATCACCACTTTCAATGATCCATCAACTTCTAGAATATCTTTTCCTTCTATGTGTTAAAGCAACCTGAGGTATGCTGTCTGGTGGTTATGTAATTTGTCCAAACCAATTTGATCCAATTTAGTTTAGTCTAGTTCAGCAGTTCTCAAAATTAGTCAGTCAACAGAGCCCTAACTCTTAACCACAAATCACTGCTGCATCACTTTTTATCAACAATGTAAAAAAAAAAAGAAAAAAAACAAGCATATTTTAATAGTATTTTTACAGCATATTTAACATGTTATATTGATTGCGGAGGTGAATAAACTAAAGCTTTGGGTATAAATTAAATAAATCAATGTCATCCTTGTATTTGAAATTTAAAATAACTGAATCAACTAACATGATTATCTGTGATATTTTTATCCTGTAACAAAAGTCAATGAGAAGCATGAGCTTGATTCATCCTCATTAGATCTTCAAATCTGGGCACAAGTTTGGAAATTGCTATTCTAATCTCTGTCTCCAAAAGTGATCTGTATTTGGTTTTGATTGCTGCCAATGCTGACAACCCGGTCTCACAAAAGTTGGTGGTCGCTAAAGGAATTAAAACTTCTAGGTCTTCTTGCCTACTTCTGTGTATTCTTGTTTTACAAAGCTCCAATGAAAAGAAGGAAAGAGAGATCTCGGGCAACATAGAGAAATAATATTAGACAGCTTAACATTGTGGTACAACAACGGTGAAGTTGATGAGTTGAACTATGGATAGAGGTTTGTGGAGTATCATCACCTACACCGAGTATGGCACGTTTTGATGATGATAATAATGTCAGCTGAGCTCCTAGCAGGTGCTTACAGAGCACCTGGGCTCCATACAGCACAGTGTGACGACCACCGGTCTAGAAAATATCGTCATTGCACAACGGACAACCTCATAGTGTTCAAATCCTCTCTTCAGTATGTTCCCCAGTATAAAGCACTCTCATCACTCATTAGTGAAAGCATTGAAGATGGCTTCAGCTCAGTAGCAAATACCTTGTCCCCAAAACCTCCTTAGTCACTTTTTACTACACGCAGGGCAGGTAACTGTGGCTATATTTGTTTCTCCCTCATAGCCTGGGCCCAATAGTCTCATGTACGAACCATTTAATCTGTTGTTTCTTAATACAATCCAGCAGTAATATAACCCCAACTCCTTTCTGCTTATTTCTCTTTTTGCCACTTTCTATATCCTTCTCAGCTATCATTTCAGTAGTGACAAAATTTCTTTTCTTTTTCTTTGACTGTTATTTTTCAAGTTTGGTACTAGTAGAAGAGTGTTTGGTAAATAGTCGTATATAGTGCTCTCTCTTTTGAACATGTTACATGTTTGTTCTGTAATGATGGAACCAATTGTTCAATCACTTGGTTTACTTTGCAACATTTGCTGTTAATCACTGTTAATATTTTCCAATTGGACTGACACATTAACATCAATAAAGGCATCTACTTTGTCAAGAAACACCATATCAATGAGATGTGAAGAAAATGCGACAACAAAGAAAGGACATGACAATCAAGACAATATGATCATACATATCATTTGTGGTAATGCTTCACACCAAATGAGATTTTACAATTACTTCCAAAGAAAAATCATGTATTCGTAAAGTAGTGAAGTTTCATAACGACAACATACATTTATTTCCTTTGACACTGTAATCCATTACATAAGGTACACATTGTAATCCATTACATTAGTACACTACTTACACGTTTCTTTCTCTTGGATTTTTTGTTTCTCCTTTTCTTCATCTTTGTGTCCGGCTGTGAAGGTGCAAACTCTGGGTTCTGTTCTGCCAGCTTCTCCTGGTCAAACAAAACAAAGTAACCTGCAACTATACTGGACATAAACACTGAAACACATGAGGCTTGTGAATCACTGAAGATAGTGTAGCCTATCTGGAGGTTTCCATATATATCACAATGTAGCAATTCTGTTGATGACTAAAATAATTTTTTAAGTTGATCATACTTATGTCATTTTAGTGTCTGTTACCTAGTGAGCCTGTCTCTTTAATAAGTAAAAAGTCTTTAATCCATTGGGTACAGTCTCCACATTGAAGGTTGGCTACCATGGAGCGCAATTTTACTCTGTCTCTTGTCTTGATGTTACACATTGTCATAGGTTCACCTGACCACCTTTTGATATTATCAATTCACTTTAGTCTTAGTCAGCTCTGCCTCGCCTGCCCTGTACCTTCCCTTCCAGGATGACTTTTATAATGGCATTATGTCTCTTCACAGGTTACACAAATTTCAGTCATCTTTCTCTAATTGTGTTAAATAGTTTTTTTTCATTTTCAGTTGATTAAAAACCTCCTTTTTTCTCTTCTTTTCCTTCCACCCATATTCTCTCCATTTTCCTATTGATCCACATATCAAAGGCTCCAATTTTCTTCACTGTTTCTTATTTAATGTCCATGCTTCTGCAGGATTTTGCACTGTTTATGAAAGTTTTAAACGCCTCATTTATTCTACAAGAAATATGAAACTTTCTGTGTGAACTTCCCATGTTAGAAAATACCAAGGTGATACTTTAACTACAACATGTATCATCCTTATATCTGCTCCAGTTAACATCAATTTCTGTATTTCATAATGTGAGAATGAAAGTGAATAATTTGATACCTTACAGTTACAACACCAGCACTTTGAGTCTATGTAAAATGCCTATCCTTACAAATCCTACCAGTGCAGTCATTTTTCTCAGGCCAATATTACTATTACTTAGCTCCCGAAGGTCCCATGCCAATATTACTATTACTTAGCTCTTGAAGGTCCCATGCCAATATTACTATTACTTAGCTCTTAAAGGTACCATGCCAATATTACTATTACTTAGCTCCCGAAGGTCCCATGCCAATATTACTATTACTTAGCTCCCGAAGGTCCCATGCCAATATTACTATTACTTAGCTCTTGAAGGTCCCATGCCAATGCTACTACTATTAATATTATATTACAGTAATACATTTCGGCATTTGAAGATATCATGCCAAAACTACTATCACTTTACAGTAATAAATCTCAGTATTTGAATGCAAGTTGGCCAATGCTCATCCTCATTATTTTGACCTGTACTTGCTGCCATACCTCTCATTTCTAAGTCAGATACTAATTAACAGCTGTGTTGACTTAAATTATTAGAACTGTGTATTTGCTCATATTATAATAATACGTACAATCACACATGATGCCATCTCATCTTTCTGTCCACATTTTCTCAACCTAGATCTTAATATATTTTTTCCCTTTGAAACTCAAGATCCATTAAGTAAAACCAGAGTTTTTATATCTTACCCAAAAAATACATCATCCTCTTAACTAATCATGTGACAAACACCACCACATCCCCTTAACTAATCATGTGACAAACACCACCACATCCCCTTAACTAATCATGTGACAAACACCACCACATCCCCTTAACTAATCATGTGACAAACACCACCACATCCCCTTAACTAATCATGTGACAAACACCACCACACCCCTTAACTAATCATGTGACAAACACCACCACATCCCCTTAACTAATCATGTGACAAACACCACCACACCCCTTAACTAATCATGTGACAAACACCACCACACCCCTTAACTAATCATGTGACAAACACCACCACACCCCTTAACTAATCATGTGACAAACACCACCACACCCCTTTTTTCTGATTTCAAAAGTTTAACACCCAGCTAGTAAATAATGACTAACTTAACACAAACTACACATACAGAATTGCTAAAATTAGCCCAATAAAACTATTCTGGATTTAGCTGCTTCCAACACAATGAACACAAATTATTGTAATTTAGTACAACAGAATTTTAATGCCGTACTACGTAAAGTACCTTCATAGCAGATACTGCACTGTCATAAGCTTTGATGAGCACAGTGTCATCCCAAATATCTGACTCTCCTTCCTGCAAGAAAATGAATTTAAAAATATAAAACTATACATAGATGATACCATACCTTAATTAAATTTTGTTTTCCTATTTTATATATTTTTTTTTTAGAAGCATCTGGATTCGATTCTCAGAAGTAGTGGATTTTTTTCTGGGTCAACAAGGCTCCAGAGTCCACCAAGCCTCTAAAAATTGATACCAGATATTTTTCTGGGAAGTAAAGTCAGTTTAATTCCAACAGATGACAGATTATACATGGAAAACAAACCAGTGGAAGAGATTGATCACTTTATCTATCTTGGAAGTCACATTGACCAGGAAGGGGATACAAGTAAAGAAATTAGAATCAGAATAGCTAAAGCAGTAATGTCTGTCAGAAGTCTTGAAAAGTTGTGGAAATCAAAACTCATCAGGACAAACACAAAACTTAGACTATTCAAATCAAACGTACTATCAACCCCAACATATGCATGCGTGTGAGAGCTGGAAAACAACAAGAGACATAGAAACAAAGTTGAACGCATTTGAAAATAAATGTCTAAGGAAAATACTTGGTATAGCGTGGAATGAATTCAAAACAAACGAGGAAATTAGAGAAATCGCCAATCAACCACTAATACCTTCAGTAATCAAGAAAAGACGATGGTCATATGTTGGACATGTGATGAGGAGAAATAATAACCGAATAACAAAGCAAGCCCTCATGTGGGAAACAACAGGTGAGAGGAAAAGAGGCCGACCCAGAAAGACACTAAAAAGAACATTGATCAGAGAGGCAAAAGCAGCAGGAATCGGCTCCCTCAATGATTAGGTTGCTTGCAAAGAACAGAGACAAATGGCGAGATTTGATAAAAGATCTTTACAAGGATTAAAAACTGCTAGAATAAAAATTTATATCAGAGAAAGAGTATCTGGGTCTATGCCCTATAGGCTGGCTACAGCTCTGAAGGTCAATAGACGGATGGATGGTTGGATTGATGGATGGACGGTTGATAGATAGATAGATTGATAGACAGATAGATATGGATGGACGGATAGATAGAAAGACGGCCTGGTGTAATACTGACCACATCATCAAAAATGTGCCGTGGTCATAGAAAAATCTGGCCACAAACACCATATTCCCCATATGCTTAGCAAGGCAGGGAAGAGAACCCTTAATTACTTTTACTTTACAATTGTTTTACTTTAAATCAATAATTAATAACTTTAAGTTAGTTCAACAAAAACTGTTACTAGTGTTAGTGTACTGTTAAGTGCTCTCAGTTTCAGTTAAGTAAAGTTGTGCTGGTGTAACATTGTAATTAAACACCATTTATTTGGTTTAGTTTACTATCTATCTGTTGCCCTTTTGAGCCAAAGATGGCATATAAAGCAGAAATTCTAGACTCATTGTGACCAACGATCTTTATAATCAAGTATCAGACATTGAACGGGAGCCGCCAATAGCTCAGTGGTTAGTGAACAGGACTACAAAGGATAAGAGGTCGGATTTGATCCTGATCGATGGCTTCCACGTTCACCCAGCCTTGAAATGGGTACCGGATTTTTTTCTGGGAAAGTAAAGCAACACTGGCGTAATAAACCACCACATTACCCAAAAATCATGTGCCAAAGGTATAAAAAATTATGGTCACTTTCACCATATTCCTCATATGCCACTTTGCATGATGGGGCTCTTACTTGTTTTTTTTCATCTGACCTTGAACAGGATCCCCATTGTATCATGCCATATGACTCTGTTCTGTGTGAGTTGTTCAATCGCAGCGAACGAGCTGACTCTTTCAATAAATTATTCATCGTCTCAAATCTATGAGCATTGGCAATTTTACAAGAATGACAGCCATTTCACTGTATTAAAATGGAATAGTCAATGTATTAATCACACAGGCTGGCTCTACTGTTTCTACATGTCTGAGAGTTTCTGTCAAGTCACTCACTCTACATCCAACAAGATGCAAACATGATTTCAATCATTTACAATGCAACTGAATATGTCAACAAGTCCTTCTCATCAAAACCAAGAGATTAACTCTTTCTGGACTTTTAACCGACACAACGGCTCCACTTATGAAGACATACCTGACCAAAATCCGACACATCGGCTCGGACTGAGTATGGTTGAATATTTTAAAGTAAAGTAACGACTATGTATAAATATTCATCAATACTTGTATTCGATTATCTAGAAGAAGCTTCATAATTTTCCTTCAATTACCATAGGGTAATTTTTTTATTTTTGTAGATGTAGTGGTTGCGTTTTCGAAGTATATATGTGGTTTTTTTTTTCTGACAAATATTGGCCACGTGACCACATCATTTCTTGTGCCTCATTTAATTATTTGTGGACATAAATGCATCAAGTAAAATGTATTTTGAAGAACTTTGGATTAGTTTGTGTATAATTTTGAGAAGAATGGATAGCAACATGCTTCTAGTCAGGGAAAAATAGAGGTACGTGTAATATATTTTGAATTGAAAATTATCTGCCTTTGAATAAATATTTTTATACTATTTATAATAAATAATATATTTTTTCCTTCAGATATCACCAATATCATGCTATTTTCATTATTTTTCAACCATTTTCCTTTCCTGTGTTGTATAACATGTACCACATTTAATTATATTATTGCGTGAAAATGTAAAAATAAAGAGTTGTGATATAATTTTTCTAAATTGAAAACTAATCTGGTCCGAACCTAAAGAAAACCTAAAGTCTGGAGAGAGATAATAAAGTAAACTTTGTGGTCATTCAAAGTAACTCCTATTGAAGAACATTTGGGTGCTCATAGAGGACTTTATAGCTGTGTCTATACATATGCCTCAGTGTTCTTTTTAGTGTTTCTCTCGGTAAGCCTCCTTTTCTTTCTTTCACTTTTACCCTCTGGTTCCCATTTGAGAGTTTACTTTGCGATTCTTTTGTTGTTTCTTCTCATCCATTACTGCCAACAATCCAACGTGATGATATCACTATCTTCGCATGATTATAGATATTTTTGGATGCTTTACTTTGCCATTTCTCTTATTTCTGCACAAGTCTTAAATTCATACCATGCTTTCCATGGCACGGTACGAATGAAAGTATTTTTCCTGAGGCATTTGTTTTCAAATGCATCTAGTTTAAGTTTGTTTTCTATTTTTTTTTAACTGTAGGGTAGGATCAGAGTTTACTGCTTTTAAGTTTACTTAATCATATTTTATTTAATAATTCAGTCATAACTCTGAAAGAGAAAAGATAGTATCATACTACACAGTGCACAGCTTCAGCTTAATGGCTTGTGTGCAAGGTCAACAACAGAAATGATAAGATAATAATGATAAATTAAATAAATGTCGAGATCAAGAGTTGTGGAGAGACATGATGATTATGATCACCTCGTGCACTTGGATATTGATACAGTCACAGTGTATGAGAATAAAAAAGTAATTATAAAGTTCAAAGAGCACACCTGAATATTCAAATTCAAAATATTGAGTAATTCAGTAATACTATACTATACAATTACAGTAAGTTACACTGTTACAACAAACAAGTAGTACTGAATGAAAGTCTAAGTCAAGTAGTTAAGTAAGTAGTTAAAACTCAACAACTACTATGATAGTGATGATAGTAGTTGTTGAGTACCTGACCTTTACTTTATAACTTTTATAGTCGTCGCGGCGTAAAAGAACTTAAAGAAGTCAGAACTCAGAAACTCATGAACTCAAACAACTTAACAACTGTGAGAATCTCCAGCAGCAATATTATTTTTTCTTGGTTTTGAGAATTGTTGCAACCACACAATAAATAAGTTTATAGATTTTTAATGGATCCCTTGTTTTCATAATTTTCTGCGGTATACAAAGAAAAAACATGAGGATAGAAATTGTAATAACCTCTCCTCTCTGATAAACAACATAACCGTGCTCTGCCGATGCCATCTTTGTCAAGTCCACAGTTTGTAAAAAGTCAAATCGTCGTTAAAATTATTATTCGTTTTTTTAAATCTCGTTTATGGGGCCAGGCAATTTGTCAGCCCAACTTGACTACGGTGATGGTACAAGGTGGAGTGTGATTGTGTGTGTGTGTGCGTGTGCGCGCGCGTGTGTGTGTGTGCGTGTGTGTGTGTGTATGAAGAGGAGAAACATTTGGTGAGGTTTTAAGATTAATTTGAATCTGCAATGCAGCAATGCGTGGTTATATTATTTCTTCTTCAATAACTCAATTATTTCTTATTCTTTAGTTTAGTTTAGTTTAGTTTAGTTTAGTTTAGTTTAGTTTAGTTTAGTTTAGTTTAGTTTAGTTAGATTTCTTCCGAAGAATATCCATCAACGTGTAGCAAGTCTTTTCAGCGTCTAGAGTAGACATATTTTTTTATTATTGTTTTTTTTTTAAACTTTAATTACATATATTTGTATGTGTGTTGTATGTTTGTTCCTGCTGAAGGCCTGTTGAGCCGGAATATCGTTCTGGATTTTGTTATTCACTTGTTATGTGAAGCTTTATTCATTATATATATATATCCCATATATTTTGTTTAATTTGTCCTCAGAGTAAGCTTCACTGCAGCTTCGCATTTTTATGCATTTATGTGCCTTTCTTTGCCTTGACCCTGACATTTGATACTTCTTGACGAAGTGTTGATGTAAAACTGATGTGTTTGTGTGCTTATGTTCGTCTAACTACGAGGATTACCTTACATTTTATATTGATTAGACTTTTTTGATAAAATATTATATAATCATAATATGGGAGGTAATATTTCCCTAATTCAAGGGATACAACCCTTTAAGAAAATATGCAACAAGTTCTTTCATTTAGAAACAAAAGGCATGCCACATAATTATTGTGATATAAGTTATACACATTCTGAAAACTCAGTGACGGAGAAGGCTTACAGAATGCACGTAACCATGCAGCCTTCAATTTCATATTTGTTGTCTAAAAAATGCATAGTTAATGATAGAACCACATGTTTACTTTAAAACAATTTTGTTTAAGTAGCCTGATAGCAATTGATCGGTAACCTATTTCCATCTTTATATGTGTTTTATTTTTGCTACGACACGACCAGTGTCGTAATATATGAAAGAAAAATATAAGGGAGCTCTTTGTGTGTACCATTCTGAACTTTCCTCTCTGTGTAGTTGACTTGGCTACCACAGGAAGCCATTCCGCTTTCTCTTACTTTAATTGTGCACGATGACTTCTCCGTCTTTTGATGTTACTCGTCCACGTTGGTCTTTGTCTGCCTCTTTTACCTTGTATTTTTCCTTCCAAGATTACTTGTATTAGGCTGTTGTGTCTTTTAACATGCCCCAAAACTCGCAATTATATATCCACATTTCAAAGGCTTCAAATTTATTTTCTGTTTTCTTGTCTAATGTCCATGTTTCTGCACCATACAGCCTGGTACAGGATTGTTGAGAAGATATAACATGTTGCTACTGTTAGTTTGACCCTGGTGTTATTTGTATTAATGTTAGTATGTTCTTCATGACATTAAAATTACTTTTTGCCATTCCTATTCTTTTGTTTATTTCAGTTTTACATTTCCATCACTGGTTATAGTATGACTGAACTGTCTCCAGGTCTATTCCTTCAATTGTGATATCCATTTGTGGGTTTTGAGTATTTTCTTTGTTTATGATCATAGTTTTAGTCTTTTTGATATTCATATCTAGTCCATATTTTTTTGCTTGTTACATTTATTTCATTAAATAATTGTTGCAGATCTTTAGAATTTTCTGCTAGTAATACAATATCAACACCAGACCCAAGGGTTGACCACGAAAAAGATGGATCGATGGAATATTAGAAGCACTATGAAACATAACAGCAGCAGAGGCGAACAGAAGAGCAAAAGACCACAAATTATATCTCCTTCGACGCTGAAATGCAGATGAGGAAGGAAAGAAGAAGTATACAGTATCATCAGCATATCTTAGGTTATTGATTATCTTTCCATTAATGTTCAGGTCTGGCATCTCTGAGATGTTTTTAAAGATTTGCTCAGTGTATAGATTGAACAAGCTTGGTGATAGGATGCATCCTTGTTTTACTCCTCTTTTCTCTCTCTCTCTCTCTCTCTCTCTCTCTCTCTCTCTCGCTCGCTCGCTCGCTCGCTCTCTGCGATCAAGAATCAATCAGAGTAGGATTCCAGACTTTCTCATGAAGTCAGCTGTCTGTTTAAGCGAATCGATTGCCACTTATAGTTTCTCTTCCAGGGAGGTGGGCGTGGACCACATTGCTCTTCTCAGGTCTGTGTACTGGGGCAATTCTGTAGAACATGTTTTGTAGTCATATTGTCCAGTGTACAGTGGCATAGGCTGGTTGTACCTATTTTGAATTTGGTGAACATGTGATTTCTCATTCTATTGTGGCCTGTGCGTAGGCGAAGTATGATGACTTGATCCCTCCTTGATAGTTGTTGGTATCCGTCACTCTCGTTATGCTTTGTGTGTTCTCGTTTCCATTTGTCATGGAACTGACCTTAGAGGATGGATTTGGCTTCATCATAACTGAGCGGATGGTTCTCTTGTGGTAAGTTCCCTCCCTCTTTAGCTAATTTGTCTGCGCGTTCGTTCCCATGTATATTGCAGTGTGCTGGTATCCACTGAATGACTACTCTCTGGAAGTTATTGCATAGTTGGTCAAGGTTCGTTCTCAAGTCATCTAGTTCATTGTTCTTGTGGCTTTTTAGAGCTGATAGTACTGACAGTACATCAGTCAGAATCATCAATTTATTGTGCATGTTATTTTTGTGTTGAGTAGCCAGTGTTGCAGTATCTATGATGGCCCCAGTTTCTGCTTTAAAGTTGTTTGAGAATTTTCCAGTAGCTATTGACTTGGTGATCTCGTCCTGATTATTCAGCGTCAAGAACACCCCACCCCCTCCATATCTGGTGGCATTTGTAGCAGAGCAATCTGTGTATATGTGGAACTAAGAGTCCTGTGGGTAGGTATCATGTATGTGATTTTCTGCTACGTTTCTTTCTGTGTCTGATTGGGTGCCTTTTTTCATGATTCCTGTTATATTTTCCTTCAGTTCTGGTATTTTATGTTTTCCATGATGAGACATATCAGATGGGCCCAAGGATTTCGATATTGTTTGGGAAAGTACTGGGTCTCCAGTAGTTAGTTCATTGGCAATTGCAGAGAAGTTGCTCCTCTTTAGTCGTACAATTCCGGAACCAGTTATTCTTTGGTGCATGGGGTGGCTAAGGAACCTTCTATATTTCTCCGCTTGTTGCAGTACTCTAGTGACCCGTCCGTCATCTAAGGAACCTTCTATATTTCTCCGCTTGTTGCAGTACTCTAGTGACCCGTCTGTCATCTAAGGAACCTTCTATATTTCTCCGCTTGTTGCAATACTTTAGTGACCCGTCCGTCATCTAAGGAACCTTCTATATTTCTCCGCTTGTTGCAGTACTCTAGTGACCCGTCCGTCATCTAAGGAACCTTCTATATTTCTCCGCTTGTTGCAGTACTCTAGTGACCCGTCTGTCATCTAAGGAACCTTCTATATTTCTCCGCTTGTTGCAGTACTCTAGTGACCCGTCCGTCATCTAAGGAGCCTTCTATATTTCTCCGCTTGTTGCAGTACTCTAGTGACCCGTCCGTCATCTAAGGGTTGTAAACCTGTTACTGTTACTCCTCTTTTTATGTCAATGGGTGTAGAGTTCTCTTTGTTATATTTTATTATTTCTGTTTGCTCCCAGTATAAATCACATATTAGTCGTATGTCTGTGTCATTTATATGCATATATTTTAGGCAGTCAGTAAGTTGTTTATGGTGTATTCTATCAAAAGCTTTAGTGTAGTTTATGAAGCAGACATATACTGGTTTGTTTACTTCTGTGTACTTTTCGATTAATGTCCACATGCATAATATGGCTTCTTTTGTCCCACTATTTTTCCTAAATCCAAATTGCTGCTAATCTAATTCAATATTGACTTTATTCTGAATCCTTCCTTGTATAACTTTAAGCAAGATATTTGTAACATGGCATGGCTCATTAGGCTTATTGTTCTAAAGTCACTGCATTCAACTGCACCATTCCTTTTAGGCAATGCAACGGAAGTTTATGTTTTTAGTTCATTTGGTATGTATCATGCATGGTATATGTCATTGCATATGTCTGTGATCACTTCAATGATAAAATCTTCTAGTAACTGTATCATCTCTATATGTATGCTGTCAGGTCCTGCTGCTTTTCCCTTTTTCAATGTTTGTATAGCTTTTTCCACTTCAGATTTTAAGATTTTATAGCCTGATGTACATTTTATAGTTGGTCTCTTTTCTCTTCGATCATGAAATAGTTCTGTTATATTTTGCTGTCATTTATCTATTGTCTATATGTTATTATTTATATATAGTTTACATACTTTAATGTTCGTTAGCATTTTTCCTTTTTTTTTGTTTGCAATGCATCAGTTTTCTGGGGCTTTTTCCTTTTTATTAGTCATTCTCTTTATTTATGTGTACATCCTTCATAAATCATGTTTATTTTCCAGGGTTTTGATTTCTAGACATGTTTGGTTCAGCCAGTCTTCTTTTGCCTTTTTGCACATGTTGTGCATTGTATTATCTTATTTTATTGTATTGTATTGGACAGTGTTCTTCGCTTGTCTCCTTTCTTCCATTTTTCTAAGATGGTATTAGTTATCCATTTTTGTTTTTTGTTCTTTTCTTGTTTGGGTAAGATGTCGCAAGTTTCTTGTATGCTTTTCTTTATGCATTGCCGTTTGGTTGTGACTTTTTCATCAGGATTTTCTCTTCTGTCCTGCTCAATTCCTTCTCTAGCAGCTTATGATATGCGTTCTTTGCATGTATTGTATAGGTTTATTTAACAACTTTTTTGGTTGAAAGATGTGGTATTGTTGATGAATTAGTCTTTTGCTTGTTTCTCTTTATTTTGATTTTCATTTTAATCATTACAGGATTGTGATCTGAGTTAATATCTGCTGCTGGATACGTTTTGGCTTTCTTTACGCTGTAACGGAACCTTTCTTTTATCATTATGTAATCTATTTGATTCCTCTTCTTATCTCCAGGGCTTTTCCATGTGTATAGTTACCTTTTCTCTTGCTCAAAGTAGGTGTTACATATTATTAACCTGTTTTCTTCACAGAATTGTAATAATCTTTCTCCTCTGTCATTTCTTTTTCATAAACCATGATTTCCTATAATGATCTTATATCTACCGTTCCCGTACTATAGCGTTCATATCACCCATTACAATCAAGATATCCGAAGATTTCACTTGCTTCATAACTTTATTTAGATCTTCATAGTATGCCTCTATTTGTTCATCTGTGTGGTCTTGAGTATGTCTGTGTAATTATTATGTCGAATGGTTTTGCTTTCATTTTGAGTAGTATAATCCTATCATTGTATGTCCAGTGGGTACCTATATATTTTTTAGCTCTCTTTTTATTAGTATTCCTACACCTCTTTGATATTCTGTTGTATTGCCTGAGTATATAAATGTAAATTTTTCGTCCTCTATGTACCCACATTCTTTCCATCTTGTTTCTGATATACCTAAAATATCTGTGTTTAGTCGTTCTGTTTCTTGAATACGTTTCTAATTTTCCTTCTTGGTACAGAGTCCTAACATTCCATGTACTTATTTTTAGATCTTTCCTATGACCTAAGTTATAATTCCTCTCCATGGCTTTCTCTGGAATAGTACGTGATGAGGCTCCAATCTCTTTCACGGTGGTCTGTCACATTCGTCTTTCGTGCCCTGAACATGCCTCAACTATTTTGCTGTTTTTGCTGTTTTTGCTTTCTAGGCCATTGGTCATTGCTGACTCTTCCGCCCCATCCACTGTCGCAGACTTTGTACAATTCAGGATGGGCATCCCGTCTGCCTGGAGCAACAGTGGAAAACAATGACCTATCATCAATAAGTCTATCTCAAATGAAAAGAAGATAAATACCCACTTAACAACGAGAATTTCCACCGTCCACCATCCTGTCAGAAGTTAAACAACCACAACAGGCATGAGCAGAACATTAAATCCAAGCAGCACAGACCGCCTGTAACTGGCGTATTTCGAAACAACACACGCTGTAACGGAAAACACTGTCCACATACGGACGCCATCTTGAATTAAAGGTGTACAGTCTTCCATTTTTTGTGCTTTGACTAAATTTTAAGGGGTATTCCTTACCTTCGAGCAAAGAGGCACAATGGACATTCCAACTTTAGAGTTGAACAAGGGTGATGCTTTGGAGAGATGGAGGCATGAGCACTCCACCGTCCCAGCACACTTATACTGGTCCCCACTATTCTAGGGTCTCGTATTCCCTGATTGATGGAATCCCTATTGCACTGGCCAGTGTACGGCCAAAAGGAATTGCATTCTTGTACCACTTCGAAGATTCCAGGAAGTGAAACTCGACGCCATTTACTGCCGCACACGTCACTAACATCGAGGGACTGCATGGAAAACAGTTTGAGCAGCAGACTCCACACATTTCTGTCACCATCATGCATCTTGATCAAGAAACTACTAAAGGCAGTTTAATTGCCTGCCCACACTACAAAGTGCCTGCCGATGCTGGAAGTTTCCGAGCTGAAACCGATCAACGATCCTAGGTGGAGCTCAGTGCGAGCTAGCGTCCGGGTTCGTGTGGCAAGGCTGCTCTTTGCCTTGTCTCTGTCTTACATCATCATGAACGCACCCAGCCACGTGGCCAGACCGTACTATCAGAAGCGGACTCAAGATTCAGGGGACATGAAATTGACATTCTCTGAAGGTCTTATCTGGCTGATCTTCCTGCACGTCGGCCACGCCCACCATGCCTGCAAGTTATGGATCTTCGTGGTCGTCAGTAGAAACTTTACCAAGAACCTCAGACAAACTTTAGTGGAAGTTACCAAGTGTATATGTTAGTCGTAGCTTATATCTTGGTGGGTGTATGTGCTGGCCATGGCTGATATCTTGGTGGGTGTATGTGCTGGCCATGGCTCATATCTTGGTGTGTGTCTGGGCTGGTCATGGTTCATATCTTGGTGTGTGTCTGTGCTGGTCATGGTTCATATCTTGGTGTATTTCCGTGCAAGCGATGGCTCATATCTTGATGTGTTTCTGTGCTAGTCATGGTTCATATCTTGGTGTGTTTCCGTGAAGCCATGGCTCATATCTTAATGTGTTTCTGTGCTAGCCATGGCTCATATCTTGGTGTGTTTCTGTGCTAGCCATGGCTCATATCTTAGCTTGTGTGTGTATGTGCTAGTCATAACTCATATCTTGGTGTGTCATGTTAGTCATATCTCATATCTTGGTGTGTGTCCGTGTTAATCATGCCTCATATCTTTGTGTGTGTGTCTGTGTTTAGTCATATCTCATATCTTTGTGAGCATGTCTATGTTAGTCACATCTCATACCTTTGTGTGTGCTTGTCTATGTTAGCCATATCTCATATATTTGTGTGTATGTCCATGCTAGTCACATCTCATCTTCGTGTGTGTCTGTCTATGTTAATCATATCTCATATCTTTGTGTGTTTGTGTTTAGTCATATCACATATATCTGTGTGTGCATGTCTATGTTAGTCACATATCCTATCTTTATCTTTGTGTATGCATGACTGTGTTTAATCATCTTAGTGTGTGTGTGTCTGTGTTAGTCATGCCTCATATCGTTGTATTCATGTCAGTGTTAGTCACATCTCAATATATGCGTGTGTGCATGTATGTGTTGTCTACATTGATGATGTAGAATGATTACAGAAGAATGTTGAGAATACCATGGACAGCTAAGAAGAGTAATGAAAAAGTTCTGAAAGAGGTCAATGCAAAAAGAGCGCTAATTTCCAATATTAGGAAGAAACAATCATCATTTTTTGGCCATGTAATGAGAAGAGAACAACTGGAATATATTGTAACAACTGGAAAAATTGAGGGACGAAGAGATAGAGGGAAGCAAAGAGAGAAAATACCAGACAGCTTAAGAGAATGGCTTGGCAGGTCAACAACAGAAATGATAAAAAACTGTCGAGATCGAAAGTTATGGAGAGACATGATCACCTACGCCAGCAGGCCCGGTACTTGATGATGATTATTCTTTTGTTTATTTGAGTTTTACATTTTCCATCAATATTTATTAAGTTATTAGCGGGTCATCATCATTGCACTCCGAACATGTCCATTTTCCATCAATATTTATTAAGTTATTAGCGGGCCATCATCATTGCACTCCGAACATGTCCATTTTCCATCAATATTTATTAAGTAATTAGCGGGTCATCATCATTGCACTCCGAACATGTCCATTTTCCATCAATATTTATTAAGTTATTAGCGGGCCATCATCATTGCACTCCGAACATGTCCATTTTCCATCAATATTTATTAAGTTATTAGCGGGTTATCATCATTGCACTCCGAACATGTCCATTTTCCATCAATATTTATTAAGTTATTAGCGGGCCATCATCATTGCACTCCGAACATGTCCATTTTCCATCAATATTTATTAAGTTATTAGCGGGTCATCATCATTGCACTCCGAACATGTCCATTTTCCATCAATATTTATTAAGTTATTAGCGGGCCATCATCATTGCACTCCGAACATGTCCATTTTCCATCAATATTTATTAAGTTATTAGCGGGCCATCATCATTGCACTCCGAACATGTCCATTTTCCATCAATATTTATTAAGTTATTAGCGAGTCATCATCATTGCACTCCGAACATGTCCATTTTGCTCAGATCCCCTCCTCAGCAATTCCCTCAGTGTCCAGCGACAGACGACTCCAGTTCTGTGTTGGTTGATAAGTCTTCTTACACGCCCACTAAGTTTCTAGTTTCTGCCTGTGCCCATCTTAACTCCCATCTCTTTCACCGAAGGAGTGACGTGGACTCATGTTTATCGAAGTCCTGTGTCCTTCCAACTTCCCTGAGGGCATTGTTGATGTCCGCCCGATCCATTGTTTGACCGTCCTCAACAATAGCGCAGCTAGCCAACTTGTCCGCTGATCACTGGTTAAAGTATGTCCAAGGTAGTTATAGTTCTGAACTGTCTCCATTGTTATTTCCAGCAATTTTGATATCCATTTGTGAGTTTTGAGGATTATCTTTGTTTATGATATTAGTTTTTTGTATTTTTGATATTCATATCTAGTCCATATGTTTTGCTTGTCATGTTTATTTTATTAAGTAATTGTTGTAGATCTTTAGGATTTTCTGTTAGTAATACAATATTATCAGCATATCTTAGGTTATTGATTATCTTTTCTGTAATGTTTAGGACCTGTAATTTCTATGTTTTTAAAGATTTGCCGGATGTATAGATTGAACAAGCTTGATCATAGTGGAATGTAATGTACACTTCTGCAAGTTATGGTGACAGCTTTACAAAAAGAAGTAACACAACAAAATACTGACGTTTTGGCCCACATTTTTGGTGCATTGGGTAGTTTAATTTATCGATGTTGTTAAATATTGGTAGAAGTGTTTAGTGTGTTGATCAATCTATTGACCTTTCGAGGCATATTGGTAGTATGTTGATGGATGTTGTTAAATATTGGCATTAGTGTTTAGTATATAGATGTTAAATATTGGTAGAAGTGTTTAGTATACCTTTTTTTTTTTTTTTTTTTTTTTTTTGGTGGGAGTTTTAGGAGCAGTAGTAGTGTAGTGGAAATAGTTGTAGTAGGAGTAGTAGGGTAAATATTTTATTTTGGGACTTTTATTTGCCAAATTTTATTTATTTTAGAAGAGGGGAAACCGTTCTTTAAGACATTTGTCTTTGTTGTCCTCAGAAGGACATCATTGGAAGTTGTATTCGGGGTCGCTGAAACTGTGCTCCCCTTCAAACTGCACTTCCCAGTCGTTGTACTCTGTATCTGAATAGTAGTTTGTGTCTGTCCACCATTGGTGTTCGTTTTGTGGAAATTCTTGTGCTGGTTGTGTGTCGTACTTTTGTGTTTCTTGGACTTTCTGTCTTCTAGGCTCGTCTTTGGAAAATGTGGATGTGGGCGTCTGGGTTTTTGTTCTGTGAATCTGCTGCTGTGTGTCATCCTTTGATACTTGTACTGTTTCTTTTTGTTTAGAGTTACGTTTCTTCTTTGTAGGTAGCGGGGCTGTGTCATTGACTGCTGGTGCTGCAGTAGTTGTATTTGGATCGATGGTCTGGACCGGTTTAGTAAGGACTGGTTCCTCGACTGTCTTGACTCTCAGGCTTGGTCTCTTGGGGCACCGGTTTTCCCAGTGTGAGTCCAGACCACAGTGAGAACATCTTGTTCTCCTGCCTGGAAGAGTGACGAAAATCTTGATTGTTTCCGTAATCTGTCCTTTAATTCTCAGATTTATATAGTGTGGTATCTGGACATGCGAAAATGGCCTGTACCAGAAAGTCCACTTGTCCGCTTGGTAAAGGTCTTTTTTCACCTGGGCCTCTTTGTCTCCGGTCATTTGTGATACAATTCCGTGAACTTGTTCGCATGTTATCGTTGGTGGCATCCATTGGATACGCCCTCTAGATTGTTCCTTCTCTTGGTGGCTTATCACGATTGTCACCTTGGGATCTGTCAGTGTGATAGTTTTGTTTTCAAGCACTTGGTACTGTTTTTCATGTGCGAAGGGTTTCAGTGTGAAAAACCACTTCCTAGTGTCGCTAAAACGGTACATCGAGTTAATTCCGTTTAGCGTAACTCCGACGGGGCCTATGAGTATGCTCGTCATCATGGATAATGTAATTTTTGCGACGTCTGGGCCGTCGATAGTGGCTATTAATGTCCCTTTCTCGTGCTTGTTTTTTGAGATCTACCTCGTAGGTTTGGGCTGGCGGCTCGGGAGGCATCTGATCTTGCTCTGTTCTCATTTTTGCGTCGGGGTTATTCTGGACAAACTGAGCAGTTTGGCTCGCTTTCTTTGTTTCCTTTGGTGTCTTCTTTGAAAACAAAATGTTTGGGAGCAAAATTAACCATGTCTGGCAGAGGCAAAGGAGACACAGATGTCATGAGAACCAAGTGAACTGAAACCATGAATTAAACCACGGAATTTCTCAAACAGAAAAATCGAATAGATGAATTAGAGATCATACAAGAATAAAATATACAGTCTCAGTGTTTAGTATACCGATGTTGCTAAATATTGGTAGAAGTGTTTAGTATATCGATGTTGTTAAATATTGGTAGAAGTGTTTAGTATATCGATGTTGTTAAATATTGGTAGAAGTGTTTAGTATATCGATGTTGTTAAATATTAGTAAAAGTGTTTAGTATATCGATGTTGTTAAATATTGGTAGAAGTGTTTAGTATATCGATGTTGCTAAATATTGGTAGAAGTGTTTAGTATGTTAATGTTGCTAAATATATTCGTAGAAGTATTTAGACCACTACTCGAAGCGCCTATGTTAAAAGTGTTCATTTTTAACTGCTGTCACTGCGTGAGTAAGCGCTCAAATGCAATTATCTACACCGTAAACACAAAATACACGTTCCTCTATGTTCTTTTCCTTATGTTTCTTGTTGCGAGTTGGTCTATTGCTGAATGCATCGTCGTTTCCTAAACAGATTTGTCCACATAAGACGAAAAGTGCGATGGAGTGCCGCAGTTTTCTCCCTTGAACTAAATGTGTAACGTTGACAGTTGTTAGCCCATGTCGCTACTGCTATACTATGGTTTATCCATCTGACTCTTGGTCTTCCTCGAGCCCTGAAGCAAGATTGTTGGTAATCGCGTAGTGATAGTCGATTAGCCTCTATCGTCAAGAGGTCTTCTTCTTTCCTTCCTCATTTGGCTTTCTGCGTCGTGGGGAGATATAAATTTGCTTTCTTTTGCTCTTCTGTTCGCCTCGGCCACTGTTATGTTCCCAAGTGTTTCTAATATTTCGTTAATCCATCTTTTCGTGGTCGGCCCTTGTGCCTGGTGTTTTTGCAAATATTATTTACTGCTCGTTATGTTGTGTTTTGATCTTTCTGCTTTATCACGTGGCAACCCATTTAATCTGTTCTTTATGTATTCTATAGCGGGAATTATTCCCAGTTTTTTTTTCCCCTCAGTTCTTCATTTCTGGTCTTATCTCGCAGGCTGTTACCTGTCATTCGTCTAACACACCTTCAAGAGATGACCAAACTAAACGTCCCAGTCCAAATGTGATCATATAATTTAGAATACATGACCTAAATACTGCCTCGTGACGAATGATGTCATATTACATATTTATCTTGGAACGATCTTGTTCAAGAATCGTGTCTTTCTAAATCTTTACTCGTTCAGTGAGAATCACCGTCCTCTATTTAATATGTTTGTTACACACATAGCCTACAGTTTGATATCTGGAGATTTTCTTCATAAAAATGTCACACTAAACGATGATATTAAGATACAGATGATTTACGTAGCATAAACAGGTGTAAATCATTTACTTAACTCTTTCAGTGCGTTTCGCCGCACCATGCGCAACGCCGATTTCGGCCATGTACGTTTAGCCGAACAGTGCGTCACTCTCAATTTGATTAGTTAAGCTGTCATCAAACCATATTCTTTGTACACGTCTTGTATCATCTTGGTATTGGTGAAATCTAATTGCTTGTTTAATTATCTAAAAATTCATATATAATATGTTAAGTGTTAGATAAATATAAGCATGTAGATTGATGTTTAAAAGACATGACAAATATTGTCTCTAAAATCTCTAAAGCTAAATTAATAAAAACCTTCCGTACCGAAAGAGTAAATAAATATACTAAAGAAATGTTATAGTTCCTATTTCGACATCTCCTTCTAATAAAGCTAAAGCTTGCTTGACCTTGTCCTTTAACATAAATTTCTGACCTATTTCTGTTCATTCCTGGGCTCGCTTCACCAACATTCTACAACAAATCTATTTAAACAAATCTTCAACATCCAGTGACTTCGCAAGATGGAGGTCTAACACAGAAAAACTATCGGAATTGGCAATGTCTCATGGTTTGTTCATCACTCTCTATGTCTTGCCCCGCTCACAACCCTTCAGGCTATTCCTCTGATTCAATGTCACGTTCTTCCGGCAGACTATCACTACTGGGAATTTTAAAACAACTCCACTTCTTTATTTACTACTGCTTGGGTACTTCATCGATAACATTAATGTTATTTTATGTTTCATGCACCCTTGAAGAATTAGACAGGAAATAATGCAAAGTACGTAAATGCGGTATTATCGTAAAATTCACGGCATCTCAAAGCTGATGCGTCATGAACGAGACTTACAGCTGTAAGGAAAAGTAACTTGTAATGCTACAGGCATGCCACACGATCTAACGGCCGGACATCAATCAATAATTACACGGATCGATGAAAGGGCGGAAGACGTGGAAGAAGACACATGATATAATGGATTAATGGCGTGAATGACTAGGCAGGGGAAATCTTTAAAAGAGGGGAAAACGGAGACTGACATTGATGCTGACATTGATAAGCCCATCAGTTTGGCGACAAGAAGTCAAAGAGGTCAGCATTGACAGCGTGATGACGCTACAACCGGCATAAGGGAGCCGTGTTGTTGAAATTAGCTCAACTTGTAAAACGTGTTGTCATAGTAAACAAGGAAGACACAGAAAATATGTTCTGCTTGTCCATTTCTGTTGAGATCTTGGCATAAATTCAAAAAGTTCTCTAGAAGTGCAATTATCAAGATATTTACTAATCTAGAAGTGCAATAATCTAGACATTTACTAATCTAGAAGTTCAATAATCTAGATATTTACTAATCAAGAAGTTCAATAATCTAGATATATACTAATCTAGAAGTTCAATAATCTAGATATTTACTAATCTACAAGTTCAATAATCTAGATATTTACTAATCTAGAAGTTCAATAATCTAGATATTTACTAATCTAGAAGTGCAATAATCTAGATATTTACTTATCTAGAAGTTCAATAATCTAGATATTTACTAATCTAGAAGTTCAATAATCTAGATATTTACTAATCTAGAAGTTCAATAATTTAGATATTTACTAATGTAGAAGTTCATTAATCTAGATATTTACTAATCTAGAAGTTCATTAATCTAGATATTTACTAATCTGGAAGTTCATTAATCTAGATATTTACCAATCTAGAAGTTCATTAATCTAGATATTTACTAATCTAGAAGTTCAATAATCTAGATATTTACTAATCTAGAAGTTCAATAATTTAGATATTTACTAATCTAGAAGTTCATTAATCTAGATATTTACTAATCTAGAAGTTCATTAATCTAGATATTTACTTATCTAGAAGTTCAATAATCTAGATATTTACTTATCTAGAAATTCATTAATCTAGATATTTACTTATCTAGAAGTTCAATAATTTAGATATTTACTTATCTAGAAGTTCAATAATCTAGATATTTACTAATCTAAAAGTTCAATAATCTAGATATTTACTTATCTAGAAGTTCTATAATCTAAATAGTTATTAATTTAGAATTTCAATAATCTGGATATTTATTAATTTAGAGGTTCAATAATCTAGATATTTACCAATCTAGAAGTTCAATAATCTAGATATTTACTTATCTAGAAGTTCAATAATCTAGATATTTATTAATTTAGAGGTTCAATAATCTGGATATTAATTAATTTAGAGGTTCAATAATCTGGATATTTATTAATTTAGAGGTTCAATAATCTGGATATTTATTAATTTAGAGGTTCAATAATCTGGATATTTATTAATTTAGAAGTTCAATAATCTGGATATTTATTAATTTAGAAGTTCAATTATATTTCTCTTCATCCCACAGCCCTGGGAGTCGTTGGAGCACTACTGACAGAAGTCATCAACCTTCTCTGTCTTTATCAGCAGCCAATCTTTGGGACAAGCAAAGTAAAATCGCTCCATTCTTCGATATTATCGTCTGTCTCTTCCACCGTTTACCCCTCCTTTCACAGATCCCTGTAGAATGATCTTTGCCAAGCCAAATGATCGAAATGTGTGGCTAAACCAAAGGTAAAACCACTAATATGTAAGTTCGTTAGTAGTAGCCTCCGTCAGTCATAGCTGACTATAGTAGCCTCCGTCAGTCATAGCTGACTATGCATTTTGCAGCGCCCCTAGAAATGTTTTTTTTTTCTTTCGTCGTATATTCTCTTTTTATACCAACCAAAGAAGCTCTTTAACTTCAGTTAAATTGCATATTCTATTATATCCCCTACTTTACAGCAAAATAAACGCGTAATCACATACAAGCAAGCACTCAACTTCGCCAACAAGTGATGATTATTTTAATTCACAATCAGCATATAAATGACGTGAATCTCTGTAACATACATATAACCAATAAAGCAGGAAGTAACGAACAAGTTATAGGAATGTAATCCCCACATAAAAATAACTATTTTAAAAAATAACATAATGACTTGGATTAAAACAAACACGAACTGCTGCAGACAACATGCAAAGTCATCATCAGGAGCTGTATTTCTTTCTGTTGCCATTTCTACGTCACTGTAATCGGTTATCTGGTACACATACAATGCTGATGTCAATAATGTAAACATTAAAGGCATGGGAGTGTCATCGATAAATACTGGGAGGGGGTGACAATATAGGGTAAGTACAATAGATTAAAAAAGCATACATGTTCTTTTTCTTGGACAAGTACAATACCAGTACCAAAACACCCAATAATATGGCGAAATAATGAAAAAGGTCAGTGTGAGCAATAATGTAATTAAGCACACCAAAGTCCAACCAAAAATGACCCTCGTACAGCCATCATTAACTGACTAATAACTCTCGTACAGCCATTTACATTAACTGACTAATAACCATAGTACAACCATTTACATTAACTGACTAATAACCATAGTACAGCCATTTACATTAACTGACTAATAACCATAGTACAACCATTTACATTAACTGACTAATAACCATAGTACAGCCATTTACATTAACTGACTAATAACCATAGTACAACCATTTACATTAACTGACTAATAACCCAAGTACAGTCATTTACATTAACTGACTAATAATCATAGTACCGCCATTTACATTAACTGACTAATAACTCTCGTACAGCCATTTACATTAACTAACTAATAACCATAGTACAGCCATTTACATTAACTGACTAATAACCCAAGTACAGCCATTTACATTAACTGACTAATAACCCACGTACAGTCATTTACAATAACTGACTAATAACCCTCGTACAGTCATTTACATTAACTGACTAATAACCATAGTACAGCCATTTACATTAACTGACTAATAACCCTCGTACAGTCATTTACATTAACTGACTAATAACCCTCGTACAGTCATTTACATTAAACTGCCTAATAACCCTCGTACAGCCATTTACATTAACTGCCTAATAACCCTCGTACAGTCATTTACATTAACTGCCTAATAACTCTCGTACAGCCATTTACATTAAAACTGACTAGACCAGTGATTCTCAACTTGTCTCGATTCGTGACCTCCTTTAATAATAGCTAAGTAACCTGTGATGAACTATTACAATATCCTGTTTCGGCCACTTTATAATAGACAGGTAACTTGTCAACACCCAGTACCATCATTCCTTTTATAAGGGACGATGTGAATGCTAGACGGAGATGTTGAAGATAAGTGAGCTGACGTTTCCTTAAAAAAAAAAATAATAATTGTATTTAAAGGGAGTCTCAATGACCATCCTTTAGAATGAGACTGTCTCTGTAAACATTTAGATAGAGACTAGACTGTCTCTGTAAACATATAGATGGAAACTAGACTGTCTCTGTAAACATATAGATGGAGACTAGACTGTCTCTGTAAATATATAGATGGAGACTAGATTGTCTCTGTAAACATATAGATGTGCACAAGACTGTCTCTGTAAACATACTGATGGAGACTGGACTGTCTCTATAAATATATAGATGGAGACTAGACTGTCTCTGTAAATATATAGATGGAGACTAGACTGTCTCTGTAAACATATAGATGTACACCAGACTGTCTCTGTAAACATATAGATGGAGACTAGACTGTCTCTGTAAACATATAAATGGAGATTAGACTGTCTGTAAACATATAGATGGGAACTAGACAGTTTTTGCCTACATATACACAGAGATTATACTGTCTCTGTCTACATATATATGGGTACTTGACTATCGCTGATCATATATACGCAGGGACTGGATTATTCTGTCAACATGTGCAAGGGAGCTAGAATGACCCTGCCCGCATGTACAAGGTCTTCGATTGTACATGAATTTCTTTCTGAACATTAATGACGCAGCGAGAGAACTATGGGAAGCAAACATAAAGAAAGGAAGTGATGGAACAAGTAGCGATGATAATTTATACAGCGTGTACCAGTTATAATTTATACAGCGTGTACCAGTTATAATTTATACAGCGTGTACCAGTTATAATTTATACAATTTGTAGCAGATATAATTATGTTCACACCGTGTAGCAGTTATAAATATGTACACAGCGTGTAGCAGTTATAATTATGTACACAACGTATAGCAGTTATAATTATGTACACAGAGTGTAGCAGTTATAATTATGTACACAGCGTGTAGCAGTTATAATTATGTACACAGCGTGTAGCAGTTATAATTATGTACACATCGCGTAGCAGTTATAATTATGTACATACAGTGTAACAGTTATAATTGTGTACACACCGTATAGCAGTTATAATTATGTACAGAACCTGTAGCAGCTATAATCATGCACACAACGTGCAGCAATTACTGTGTACAACTTGTAAAATTATAATTGTGTATACAACTTGTAGCAGTTATAATTATGTACACATATCTCTCTTCTACCTCTCAGCACCCTGTGGAGCATAGGTCTTCAACAAACACTTTCCAAATCGTTCTGTTTCTTGCCATGTACACATATAATAAACATAAAATGGTATGAAGCAGATGAACTGAAAGACCTGACAAACTACGTTTCGGCAAAAGCCTTCGTCAGATATAACAAACAATGATATAATTATGTACACAACTTGCAGCAATTATAATTGTGCGTGTTCATTTCATACACAAATACACACACACACACCTGAACAGGCATAAAATGCCTGCCGTTACATTAGAAACAGTTATAATTGAACACTTTTTAGCCGTCTCTTCTATGCGTTAAATAGCCGTGCTTCTTTCTACACAATCGTTATTGGTGAGGAATTTGAAATAAAGCATTTAATTAGGAAATATAATGCTCAAAACCTACAAGTGAATATCAAAGTTGAAGGAATATGCCTGGAGACAGTTCAGAGCAACAACTACCTTGGACATACTATATATAACCAGTGATGGAAAATGTACAACTGAAATAAACAAAAGAATAGAAATGGAAAAAAAAGTAATTTTAGCCAGTAGTCTCCGTCAGTCATAGTTGACAATAGATTTGTCAGCGCCCTAGAAACGTTATTTTTTCTTTTCTTTCGGGTATTCCATTTTTCTATTAATCTGTCTGCTTCTTGTTTGAGTTGGAGCTTTAGAGTAATTTTAATGCCATGAAAAATATACTAACATCAAAACAAATAACACCAGGGCTAAAACAAAGAATAGCAAAATGTTATATCTTCTCAACACTCATGTATGGTGCATAAACATGGACATTAGATAAGAAAACAGAAGAGAAATTCGATGTCTTGGAAATGTAGATTTATATAAGAATAGGAAGAATTGGATGGAAAGAAAAAAAAACAAACGATGAAGTTTTAAAACAATTAAAAATGAAAAAAGAACTACTAAACACAGTTCAAACAAGACAGATGAGATTTTTGGGCCATGTTAAAAGACACAACAGCCTACTAAATGTAATCTTGGAAGGGAAAATACAAGGTAAAAGAGGTAGAGGCAGAGCCAAGACTAACACGAA
This sequence comes from Megaustenia siamemsis, assembly GCA_032433765.1. Taxonomy (NCBI): domain Eukaryota; kingdom Metazoa; phylum Mollusca; class Gastropoda; order Stylommatophora; family Ariophantidae; genus Megaustenia; species Megaustenia siamemsis. Next base: position 188,667,785 of record JAVIAB010000092.1, read on the forward strand.
CGAGTAACATCTCGATGGCCAAGTCAGATTATGGCAACCTGCACCATCAAAGCAAGAGACAGAACGGAATGGCTCTCCATAGTAGCCAACCTTCGATGCAGAGACGACACTCAATGATGATGATGATTTAATTAGGGCGAAAGTGACGACACAGTCATTATACAAGACCAAACATGTTAACTACAAACAAAAAGTGGATCTGGTAACTTATAAGTGATCATGTCTTACAATATTTAATTCACCACCGTTAGCTGTGATCTCCACTCTTTAGTGTGCATGGGGAGTATGGTGTTAGCGCCCTTATTTTTCAATGACATATGGTACATGTTGTGGATGATGTGGTCCCCGCCACAGACCGTCCCAAAAACAGAAAATATTGAAATGTTGTTAGAATGAAATAATAGATCGATATATAGGAGTTCGTGAAGTCTTTCTTTCATGCCACCGTTGATGTTCTTTGGTTCATTCCTGTTCTATTTTAACTGTAGCATCGTTCGCAGATATACCCGCAGGTAGAGGGAGCTTCAGAGGTCGACTGGCTGAGAACCCGTGTCTCTGTTCCCTGGATCTACGTCTGTTCACACACGTCACGTCGACGTCCACGAATCTGAGATCTGTGCTCATTATCAACGGCTCTGTTCACTCAAGTTTACTGGAGGGCAGTTTCTGCGTTCTGCAAGAGAATATATGTGGCTATAATAAAAATACAGTAAAACCGCGCGCTCTCTCTCTCTCTCTCTTTCTTTCTTTCGTCCATCATTGTCTCTATCTCATCATTTTCAGTCTCTCATGTTTTCTTGTTCTCCATCTCTGTCTCTCTTCTATTTCTGTTCTCTCTCTGACATTTCTCGTTGTACGTAGGGAGGTCAAAAAGTAATGCACACCAATTTTTTTTCTCGGCTAATAATAAAGATAGGAATATGAAATTTTGCACACTTGGAATATGACATGTTCCAATTATGTGCACCAAATTGCACAGCATTCTGAAAAATATTACGCAATCTATGAACCGTTAAAATGGAGCTTGTCAACAATGTCCGTTACAAACAGCGAATTGTCATAGAATTTCTGGTTGCGGAAAAAAGAAACTGTGGCAAACATTCATACACGACTGTGTGCAGTGTACAAATGTTCTGCAGTCGATAGGAGCACAGTTAGTCGCTGGGTTCAGAGAATTAAAGCTGCAGAAAGTGTACGAGTGGAGCTGGATGATTTACCGCGTACTGGACGTGTTGCCTCGGCTACCAGCACAGACATGTTAAACCGGGCTGATGCCATTATTTGTAAGGATAGGCGTATCACTAGTCAGCAATTGGCATTGCAGCTTACAGTCAGCAAGGGAAGTGCAATCGCAATTTTTAAAACTCTCGGATATTCAAAGATTTGCGCTCGATGGGTTCCTCGGTGCCTAACAAATGATCACAGAGTTCAAAGGAAAACATTCTGTTCTGAATTGTTGGAGCGTTTCGGTGTTGAAGGAGAAATGTTTTTGTCAAAAATTGTTACCGGTGACGAAACGTGAGCACATTATTATGAGCCTGAAACAAAAATGCAGTCAATGGAATGGCATCATCTGCAGTCACCAAAAAGAAAAAAATTCAAAACATCTCCATCAGCCGGAAAGGTGAGGATCACTGTCTTCTGGGACATTGATGGTGTGATTCTTGTTGATGTAATGACAAGAGGTGAGACAATCAACTCGACAGCTTACATCAATACACTGACAAAACTCAAAAATCGGTTCCACAGAGTTCGGCCTAATAAGCCATCTGCAGATTTGTTGCTTCAACATGACAATGCACGCCCTCACACAAGTCTGGTAACACGGGAAGCAATAAACAAATTTGGTTGGACTGTACTGCCCCATCCTCCTTACAGCCCTGATCTGGCTCCCTCAGATTTCCATCTGTTTGGACCTCAAAAAATTCCTGCGTGGGAAACACTTTGACAATGATGAGGATGTGATCCGTGCAGTTAAAAAATGGCTACGCGAGCAGGACAAAACTTGGTACAAACGAGGCATTCATGACCTAGTTTCGCGTTGGCGTAAGGCAATACGCTTGGACGGAGATTATGTTGAAAAATAGGTAGTGTCAAGGGGATGTTCAGCTACAAACTGTGAAAATTTCACACATTTTGCCCGAATAGTTTCCGAGAAAAAAATTGGTGTGCATTACTTTTTGACCTCCCTTCATATAAACCAAACTGTCTCAACCTATTCAAGAATTCAATAACATTTGACTCAGTGGATTGGGTTACACAGTAGTAAAGCGGGAAGGGGGACACACACATATTTCTCGCACAAGTATGTGAGGAAGGCAGGCTAACAATGTCTTAAGGTTTATACATCGGTGTGGGTAAGAGCACCCCTGTCACTATTCTCTGTGAGAATATTGTCATCGGCTATGTTATAGAGCACCCCTGTCACTATTCTCTGTGAGAATATTGTCATCGGCTATGTTATAGAGCACCCCTGTCACTATTCTCTGTGAGAATATTGTCATCGGCTTTGTTATAGAGACCAACCTCATGCTAGAACTCCAAAGGCTTCCAACTTCAAACTCCTAACACCAATAGGTCTTGACGCAAACGGTTAGCTATGAGTCGCCAACAGCTTTCATACCCTTATGCTGACGCGCCTTTTCGCACACAAAATGTAATTTATTCCTCTACTTTCTGTGTGTGTGTTTTTTTTTGTGTTCCCGCAAAAGACCTATATTTGGCCGCAAAGACGAGCTGTTATATGGCGTCTGTTATAAACGTAAAATTGCAACTATACCAATATATATATATAATCATCCTTTTCGTCAGCTTTACAGCAGCAAGCTTTACGGCGTGGGTGATCATGTCTCTCCACAACTTTCGATCTTGACAGTTATTTATTATTTTCTTGTTGACCTTCTGTCAAGCCATTCTCTTAAGCTGTCTGGTATCTTGTATCTTGTGTACGCAAGTTAATTAACTGATATAATGACTTCAATAAGTGACACTTGCCAGCGTTCAACAATTTCCGATGTTTCTAATCCCTTTAGATATGAAAGCTTTCCCAACTCTGCTATACAAGCCTTACCAGCTATGTAGATGAACTTTGATTCTCTGAGTTCAATCTAGTATTTGTGGATATGATGATATAGGCAAGTTGGCAACGGAGAATTAGTCAACTGTACCAGCTAGATATAGGGAGCCGTGATAGCTCAGTGGTTAGTCAATTGTACCAGCTAGACACAGGGAGCCGTGATAGCTCAGTGGTTAGTCAACTGTACCATCGAGATATAGGGAGCCGTGATAGCTCAGTGGTTAGTCAACTGTACCAACTAGATATAGGGAGCCGTGATAGCTCAGTGATTAATCAACTGTGACAGCTAGATACAGCGAGCCGTGATAACTCAGTGGTTAGACAACTGTGACAGCTAGATACAGGGAGCCGTGATAGCTCAGTGGTTAGTCAACTGTACCAGATAGATAGAGGGAACCGTGATAGCTCAATGGTTTTTCAACTGTGACAGCTAGATACAGGAAGCCGTGATAGCTCAGTGGTTAGTCAACTGTGACAGCTAGATACATGGAGCTGCCATAGCTCAGTGGTTAGTCAAATGTACCAGCTAGATACAGGGAGCCGTGATAGCTCAGTGGTTAGTCAACTGTGACAGCTAGATATAGGGAGCCGTAATAGCTCAGTGGTTAGTCAACTGTGACAGCTAGATATAGGGAGCCGTGATAGCTCAGTGGTTAGTCAACTGTGACAGCTAGATATAGGGAGCCGTGATAGCTCAGTGATTAGTCAACTGTGGCAGCTAGATACAGGGAGCCGTGATAGCTCAGTGGTTAGTCAACTGTACCAGCTAGATACAGGGAGCTGCCATAGCTCAGTGGTTAGTCAACTGTACCACCTAGATATAGGGAGCCGTGATATCTCAGTGATTAGTCAACTGTGACAGCTAGATACAGGGAGCCGTGATAGCTCAGTGGTTAGTCAACTGTGACAGTTAGATACAAGGAGCCGTGATAGCTCAGTGGTTAGTCAACTGTGACAGCTAGATACAGGGAGCTGCCACAGCTCAGTGGTTAGTCAACTGTGACAGCTAGATACAGGGAGCTGCCATAGCTCAGTGGTTAGTCAACTATGACAGCTAGATACAGGGAGCCGTGATAGCTCAGTGGTTAGTCAACTGTGACAGCAAGGTATAGGGAGCCGTGATAACTCATTTGTTAGTAAACTATACCAGTTAGATATAGGGAGCCGTGATAGTTCATTTGTTAATAAACTGTACCAGCTAGATATAGGGAGCCGTGATAGTTCATTTGTTAGTAAACTGTACCAGCTGGATATAGGGAGAGGTGATAGTTCATTTGTTAATAAACTGTACCAGCTAGATATAGGGAGCCGTGATAGTTCATTTGTTAATAAACTGTACCAGCTAGATATAGGGAGCCGTGATAGTTCATTTGTTAATAAACTGTACCAGCTAGATATAGGGAGCCGTGATAGTTCATTTGTTAGTAAACTGTACCAGCTGGATATAGGGAGAGGTGATAGTTCATTTGTTAGTAAACTGTACCAGCTAGATATAGGGAGCCGTGATAGTTCATTTGTTAGTAAACTATACCAGTTAGATATAGGGAGCCGTGATAGTTCATTTGTTAATAAACTGTACCAGTTAGATATAGGGAGCCGTGATAACTCATTTGTTAGTAAACTATACCAGTTAGATATAGGGAGCCGTGATAGTTCATTTGTTAATAAACTGTACCAGCTAGATATAGGGAGAGGTGATAGTTCATTTGTTCCTAAACTGTACCAGCTGGATATAGGGAGAGGTGATAGTTCATTTGTTAGTAAACTGTACCAGCTAGATATAGGGAGCCGTGATAGTTCATTTGTTAGTAAACTGTACCAGCTAGATATAGGGAGACGTGATAGTTCATTTGTTAGTAAACTGTACCAGCTAGATATAGGGAGCTGTGATAGTTAATTTGTTAGTAAACTGTACCAGCTAGATATAGGGAGCTGTGATAGTTAATTTGTTAGTAAACTGTACCAGCTAGATATAGGGAGCCGTGATATCTCAATGGTTAGTCAACTGTACCAGCTAGATATAGGGAGCCGTGATAGCTCAATGGTTAGTCAACTGTACCAGCTAGATATAGGGAGCCGTGATAGCTCAATGGTTAGTCAACTGTACCAAAACATTTTACCTATGAGAATCCTAAGGTTTGTGAGGAATAAATTTAAAAAAAAATGGATGACAGAAGGCTAGATCTACCATAGAAAGCAAACTTACTATCAGCTCGGTAGAAATGAACCTGTAACATTTGTTATACTTTCAAGTGGCAAGAACCATTATTTTAAAATTCTTAGAATGAATGTGACAATGGCATGGGCTAAATGACTGCAGAACATCTGCTACAGTCATGCCCAACATTTGATTAACAGAGCAGCCATCGACAGTAACATTTCTGGACAAGCTGTATGGAGATGTCACCAGCCTTGAGTTGCTGAAGTCTAAATGTGTAAGCATTAAAATGGCATGCATTGCACCAGCAAAAGTACTATTCGACACAATTAGGTCGTATGTCCTTTGCAGAACGTAACATTCATCATAGCCTGTCTGGAAAAAAATATGTCTCTGGCCAGATCTCCTACAAAACACTACATTCATCATAGCCTGTGTGAAGAAAAATTATGTCTAACCAGATCTCTCACAGAACGTTGCATTCCTCAAAGCCTGTCTGAAAAAAATGTATATCTCTAGCCAGATCTCCCATAGAAAGCTGCATCATCACAGCGCATCTGAAAGAATTTATGTCTCTAGTTAGATCTCCCATAGAACGCTGCATCATCACAGCGCATCTGAAAGAATTTATGTCTCTAGTTAGATCTCCCATAGAACGCTGCATCATCACAGCGCGTCTGAAAGAATATCTGTCTCTAGCCAGATCTCCCATAGAACGCTGCATCATCACAGCGCGTCTGAAAGAATATCTGTCTCTAGCCAGATCTCCCATAGAAAGCTGCATCATCACAGCGCATCTGAAAGAATTTATGTCTCTAGTTAGATCTCCCATAGAACGCTGCATCATCACAGCGCATCTGAAAGAATTTATGTCTCTAGTTAGATCTCCCATAGAACGCTGCATCATCACAGCGCGTCTGAAAGAATTTATGTCTCTAGTTAGATCTCCCATAGAAAGCTGCATCATCACAGCGCATCTGAAAGAATTTATGTCTGTAGTTAGATCTCCCATAGAACGCTGCATCATCACAGCGCGTCTGAAAGAATATCTGTCTCTAGCCAGATCTCCCACTGTTTCTGCTGTCATGTTCAAGGTCTCCTCGATGTCTTGAAGCCATCTTCTTCTTTGTCTGCTCCTGATGCGTCGTCCAGCAACCATGCATTTTCATCTTTTTTTCCAAGCCCGCTGTGTCTTTTGGTGTGGCCACAGTATTTTAATTTCCTCTGCTAAACAACTAATTAGCTCACACATATTGTCATCATGAACATCGCTTTTTCCCTTCAGGGGAACTCCTAGTTTGTAGCTACGCCCCTGACATTCGTTACGTCCTTCACTTAATATCGTACATATACCGTTATTGTATTACAGCCTTGACACTTACCTTTGTCTAAGCCGATTTTTTTTTTAAATGGTTACTGTTGACACTAAGTAGATGGGCTGTGACCCAAAACATCCGTGGGTTTGGAATGAACAAAACTTGTCATAAACACACAATGATCACACTTTCTATTCATTGTATTTAGCTTCGGCCTTAGTCCATATATCGGTTTCTTATATTTATTTTGTTGCTTTAACTTTACAACTTACAGTTTACAAAAAAAAAAAAACCTTATTACATAAAACAACAACAACTTGGCAATGTAACATATTTTTCTCCGCTACTTTTAGCAAGAGTACCACAGTTTTGACAATTCGGCTGGCGACACTAACAGCTTTTTGTCCGCGATAATTTATTGAAAAACTTGTTTAATAACAGACTTCAAACATCAAGTACCTAAACGACACACAAGAAACAAAGTAATAGGTAGCTAATTCTCACCTTGAATAGAATGACACGGCAGACTGTTGGTAATCTTATGGCTTGCTATAATACCGCGGACACAGCAGAAAGTTTGCCAATAAAATAGAGAACAATCCAGACCAGTGGGGCAAACTGCCACGAGACCTAGTGACCTACATTTGAAGTCGACCCCATTCCTTGTACTACTGGTAGGTCGTGGCTTGTGTACCCAGTGGCTGTGGGACAGACTGGTGGATCGTTAGCGGACGGTGTAGATTCCATAATTGCTTGTTTCATATGGCTGATCAATATGTTGCAATTACTATGTAAGAGAAGCTTTGCACACTTCGTACAATCACAAAAGTAGTCAAGTTATCCATCCCTTCCCCACTTTTCTTTCTTTTTCCTGCTCTCCAGATCATTGGTGTTTCAACGCTAACATGTGTATTATATTATTAATTATGTTATGAAATAGCACTAACGTATATTGCTCGTTTGAACATAATTGAAAACACGCCATTCTTCTTTGTCTATAAATAATCTCACTAATACCAGGCTGACACCACCTCTTCTGTGACATGGAACAGTCGATGAAGTTCATAAGTCAAACCTTATGTTCTATTTCAGATAGTAATTCTCTCTTGAAATAGTCTATTTTTGTGGATCACAGAGGTGAAAGGTCACAGTTTAGAGCACTCAGAATCACTATGTGTAGGCCTAATCGTGTATTATGTTCTAAGAATAAATCTATGGTATATCCCATTCCCCCCCCCCCCCCCACTCCAAAATCCCGAGCAGGAAATAAAACAGTTACAGACCAGAAGAATTTGACACACGACACATGCTACGATTACAAGTAGACACACATGTGTGTTTGCGCGCATTTTGTGTGTGTTTGTGTGCATTTTGTGTATGTTTGTGTGTGAAGATATTGTAAAGATGGTGTTGGTTGGGGGTTCAGTCCAAACCCTACCGGACATATTTTATGTTTAGTCACGGCACGTGATATAAGTCATGTTAGCTGACTGAAGTCTGTTATTGACAAGCTGCCTCGTACTTGCTCTCATGCCCCAGCGGTTTCAGCTCCTGCGACAGAGGGAACATAATATAAATATTTAATGAGATTTACTTTTGTTCTCATACAGCCTTTTATTTCACCCAAGACGGTTCTCATCTCGTGGAAATAGCCCACGCATTGAGCGTATTGTCTTTCAGTTGCAGAGGAACTAATTGTTCAATAAATCATGGACAAACAGCAGACCTACAAGAACACTTAAATAGACTCAACAGCACAGGCACAAAATATAACATAAAAATCAACATCAACAAAACAGAAGTCATGAATATCACAAAAGAGAAATAGAAGAACATCAACAGAACTATAGACCGCAGACAACTAAAATAAGTAAATGAATTTCAATACCTAGGAAGTTTTGTAGCAAACGACAATTAACAAACAGTAGAAAAAAGACTCAAGATGCAATAACGCTTTTCAAATCATTGAACAGCTATCACCACTATTGTCTAACAAGGAAATAACTCTAAACGCAAAACGAGCACTCTACAACACAATCTTCATCCAAACGTTGTGCTATTAATGCCAGACCTGGACCCTAGATGCAAGAACAATAAGAAAAATAACCTCTACAGAGATTAAATGTGTTAGACGGATGACAGGAAACAGTATGAGAGATAAGATCAGAAATGAAGAACTGAGAAAAAAGCTAGGAATAACCCACGCCACAGAATATATAAAGAAACAACAGATCAAATAGTTTGGCCACGTGACAAGGCAGAACGATCAAAACACAACACAATGAGCCTTCAATAAACGTTGCGAGAACACTAGACCCAAGAGCCGACCACGAAAAATATGAATTGATAGAATATTAGATACACAAGGAAACATAACAGCAGCAGAGGCGAACAGAAGTGCAAGAAGCCTCAAATTACATCTCCCCTCGACGCTGGAAGGCAAATGAGGAAGGAAAGAAGAAGAATCATATATTGTATCGGAGTTGTTGACACCATCACAGTTTCTCCCTGTGGCTGCCAATTCTCTGTCCATAGTTTACAGGTCTGGTGCAGATGTCCATCCATTATTTTACCACTGCCTCAGTAACGCTCATCAGAGGTCTCTACAGAACAATGATGCCCCCCACCAGCTCAACAAACAAGAACAGGTAACAATTATTAGATTCCTAGCAGGTCACGACAAATTCGTTAAACCTCTGCTATAATCATGCCCAACATATAATGGACAGAGAAGGCTCTTGTTGCCATCACCGGTACCATACAGGGACAAGCTGCTTGGAGATGTCATCAGCCTCGAGGTGACGAACACATTACGGTACTTCGTGTAAAGGTTGTTCAGTAAAATACAACAATGAAGCAATACATAGAGCGATTGTTTTTTATTATAAAAATTTGATAATCTAAGTACTTTAAAAATAAAACACAAAGTAAAAGTCATTGGCAGAACAGGACTAACATGGACGAGTAATATCAAAAGATGGACAAGTGAGCCTGTGGCAACCTGCACCATCAAATCAAGAGACAGAGCGGAATGGCGCTCCATGTCAGCCAAACTTCGATGCGGAGACGGCACTCAATGATGATGAATTACTTTATGTCGCTGCAGCAGATAAAGTAACTAGACATTCTATCAGTAGCAGATATGTTATCTAGACATTCTAGCAGTAGCAGATATGGTATCTAGGCATTCTATCAGTAGCAGATATGGTATCTAGACATTCTATCAGTAGCAGATATGGTATCTAGACATTCTATCAGTAGCAGATATGGTATCTAGACATTCTATCAGTAGTAGATATGGTATCTAGACATTCTATCAGTAGCAGATATGGTATCTAGACATTCTAGCAGTAGCAGATAAAATAACTAGACATTCTAGCGGTAGCAGATATGATAACTAGATATTCTAGCAGTAGCAGAGAAAATAACTTGACATTCTAGCAGTCATCATCATCATCATCGTGTGCCCTCTCCGCAAAGAAGGTTGGCTACCATGGATCGCCATTCTACTCTGTTTCTTGCTTTGATGGTGCAGGCTGACATAGATTGACTTGTCCATCTTTTGATGTTACTCGTCCATGTTAATCTTGGTCTGCCTCTGCCTCTTTTGCCTTGTATTTTTCCTTCCAATATTACTTTTAGTAGGCTGTTGTGTCTTTTAACATGTCCCAAAAATTTCATTTGTCTTGTCTAGCAGTAGCAGACAAAATAACTAGACATTCTAGCAGTAGCAGACAAAATAACTAGACATTCTAGCAGTAGCAGACAAAATAACTAGACATTCTAGCAGTAGCAGATATGGTAACTAGACATTCTAGTAGTAACGGATAAAGTAACTAAACATTCTAGCAGTAGCAGATAAAGTAACTAGACATTCTAGCAGTAGCAGATAAAGTAACTAGACATTCTAGCTGTAGCAGATAAAGTAACTAGTCATTGTAGCAGTAGCAGATAAAGTAACTAGACATTCTAGCTGTAGCAGATAAAGTAACTAGCCATTGTAGCAGTAGCAGATAAAGCAACTAGCCATTGTAGCAGTAGCAGATAAAGTAACTAGCCATTGTAGCAGTAGCAGATAAAGTAACTAGCCATTGTAGCTGTAGCAGATAAAGTAACTAGCCATTGTAGCATTAGCAGATAAAGTAACTAGCCATTGTAGCAGTAGCAGATAAAGTAACTAGACATTCTAGCTGTAGCAGATAAAGTAACCAGACATTCTAGCAGTAGCAGATAAAGTAAATGGACAATATAATTACTTTACAACATATAGTATTTAAAGTAATTGGACAATTTAATTACCTTACATCACATTCGTCGACAAAGTTACTGGACATGATCTAGAATCTAAAGACGTTAATTTTACTATATAGATTTTTTTTTGGTCAGTGTGAACACGGTGTAAGGAAAAACAATTGTCCTGACTTAAACTTGTTATGAATAATCTAATTACCCGAGATCAAAATCTGTACTCGGAAAGAAAACAGTGGAAGAATTAGAACAATTCGTTTATCTTCGAAGTTGTATTAGACAAGAAGATTGAGAAAAGAAGATTAGAGCTTGAAAAGAAAAGACAGAAATAGTTCTCAAAAACCGTTAGAAAACGTCAAAAGCTTAAAAACAAAAATTAGGACATTCCTCTTAAATTTATCATTCAAACTTATTTCCCCCCCGCCCTTTTTTTTTTTTTTTTTTTTGGGGGGGGGGGGGGGGGGGGGTTCATCCGCCGGTTCCTAAGCCCATGGTGGTGATTGCTGAGTACAGTTCTGGCATTTTTAATACTGGATTCTGAAGAAAAAGTTCATTCTGCCTACAGGCATTGCACTGCTAGGTCTTGCACATCACATCAGGGTACGTGTCGTCGATATTTTGACGCATTCCTGATACCGTAGAAGAGAAACCAACGTGACGTGCAAGACAATAAGTGCAAGCCTTTAGAAGAGTAATCAAACTTCTCAGGATCAACCGAAATCTGCCCTTTTCTTGTAGCTTCTTTTTATTGTTTTCAGCACAGAGAGAAAATGATTCTCACAATTCTCAACATTTCCCTATCTTATCTCTCCATCACAGCGGTGAGGTTATGTTTTTTGTTTGTGTGTGTCTAAATAAACCCAAATTACAGATGGAGGCACCAACTACTGCCATGGCATGTGCCAACAGGTGCCACTCTGCTGGTCTCTCCCCTTCCTTTCATGTTATGTGAACTGGTTCATTTGTTCAAATGTTCTTCTTTTCTTTCTTTTAGCCTTCTGCTTATGCCGTGCAGCGTAGATAAAATGAGGAAGGTATCATTTTCTGGCCTTCGTTAATGTGCAACGTGTCTTGTTGTCATGCCCAATTTACATCATGTTTAGTTTAGTTTAGTTTAGTTTAGCTTAGCTTAGCTTAGCTTAGCTTAGCTTAGCTTAGCTTAGCTTAGCTTAGTTTAGTTTAGTTTAGTTTAGTTTAGTTTAGTTTAGTTTAGTTTAGTTTAGCTTGCGGATCATCCTCATTGCACATCCGATACGTCCACTAGTGCCCAGATCTCCTCCCCAGTATGTCCCTCAGTGTGTGGAGACTGACGACTCCAGTTCTGTGTTTATATTTTATTCTTCTGTATGTCCCCGCGTAGCCGTCCCTTCTGGCACCTCCAGTTTTGACCTCATGTTCACTCAGTCTGAGCATGGTTGTACATTCACGATAATTGATTCATTACCTGCCTATCTCTCTGAAGGCATCCCGAATGCCTGCTCCAGCGAGTGCCTCCCTCCCTCCCAATATACAACAGCCGCTCCAGCAAGAAGTCAGTTCATTCAATTTCTTTCAGGACTTAATGTCCAGGGACAAAAACAAAATAGATCTCATGTCTCTTTAATTACATCAATGCACATCTTTCCTGGTTCCCACTATATTCAACAGCCGGTTGATTTCGTGTAATACGCTCGAGATGCATGTTGGTTAGGTTTCGTGAAGGTCAGATGTTCAAACCAGTGACGTAGCTTGGGAAGTGCGTGGATGGCGGTTGCCTCGGACGCAAAATTTCAGAAAATAGTAAAAAAATAACAAGCATAACAAGCATAACAAGCAAAAAATATGGACTAGAAATGAGTATAAAAAAGACTAAAACTATGATCATAAACAAAGAAAATTCTCAAGACCTACAATTAAATATCACAGTTGAGGGAATACATCTGGAGACAGTCCAGAGCTACAACTACCTGGGACATACTACAACCAATGATGGAAAATGTAAAATTGAAATAAACCAAAGAATAGGTATTGCGAAAAGTAATTTTAATGCCATGAAAAATATACTAACAACAAAACAAATATCAACAGGGCTGAAACTAAGAATGGCAAAATGTTACACCTTCTCAATATTCATGTATGGTGCAGAAACATGGGCATTAGACAAGAAAACAGAACAGAAAATTGAAGCCTTTGAAATGTGGATTTATAGAAGAATAGGTAAAATTAGATGGAAAGAAAAGATAACAAACGATGAAGTTTTAAAACAACTGAAAATAAAAAGACAACTACTAAATACAATTAAGACAAGACAAATGAAATTTTGGGGCATGTTAAAAGACACAACAGCCTACTAAAAGTAATATTGGAAGGAAAAATACAAGGTAAAAGAGGCAGAGGCAGACCAAGACTAACATGGACGAGTAACATCAAAAGATGGACAAGTCAATCTATGACAGCCTGCACCATCAAAGCAAGAAACAGAGTAGAATGGCGATCAATGGTAGCCAACCTTCGTTGCGGAGAAGGCACTCAATGATGATGATGATGATGATGATGAATGATGAGTAGCAGGTTAGGCGGCGCAATACTTGCCTAGCCTCGGCCACTGTCAGGCTACTAACCTGCCTTGCCCCAGACGCTGGCAACTCTCGCTAAAGCACTGGTCCATACCATTTCTTTGTTTGTCGTTCTCTGTACACAATAACTGATGTTATACCCATCATTTCATTTCTAGTCTTATCACTTCTAGTCTTATCTCTTCTAATCTTATCTCTTCTAGTCTTATCTCTTCTAATCTTATCTCTTCTAGTCTTGATTACATCAATCCTTACACATTTTATTTCGCATTTCCTTATTCTACGCTTGGCTCTGTAAAGAATAGTCCATGTCTGACATTGGTAGCACGGAGAAAAAGGGGCCTCACAGCAGCAGAGCTGGTATCTGTCAGCGCCCCACAGCTGATGGTGTGCACCAAAATAGATGAACCACAATGATCTAAATCCTACTCCACTTCTTCGCGGTGCCTCTAGGATCACACTAACCTGTCTAGTCTGACCAAGCGAGTAGAGATCGAAGAGGGAAGACAACCCGGTACTCAAAAATAACACGCTGAAGTCGGATGTTTTTTGGCCGAAAAGCACAAATATCACAGTTCTACTGCACATTACAACACAGCGTATCTACGCCCACTTAACGTCCTTCTAAGGACGGATGACGAAGATGAGAATTCATTCTTGTAGTAGTCATCAGGTGAAAGACGGAAAGAAGAAAAAAGAAACATTGGGAGCACAATGTGGGTTGTTGTACTGTCATCGGGTATTATATTTTTTTTCTAAAACTGCACCTAGTGTTTTGATTTTCTGCCTCATCACGTGGCCAAACCATTTTATCTGGTGTTTCTTTATATATTCTATGGCGGGGGCTATTCCTAGCTTCTATCTCAGTTCTTCATTTCTGATCTTATCTCTCAGTCTGTTTCCTGTCATTCGTCTTACACATTTCAACTCAGCAAAGGTTAATTGTCTTATTGTTCTTGCATCTAGGGTCCAGGACTGGCATTGGGAGCATAACGTTGGGGTGAAGATTGTATTGTATAGTGCCCGTTTTGTCTCTATAGTCCGTTTCATAACTCGTGCCCAACTTTTAAAATCGATATCTTTTTAACCGCTTTTTGTAAGTTGTTCAGAATTGGCATGTAAAGTTATAATGATTAGAACCCAACAGGCAATTAATTTCATTAAAAAAAACATTTGGTTATTATTGTTGCTTATTTGATTTATATAAATTTATAAAGACCCATTGATGTAGTCAAAACTTAATGTTTACAGTATTTTAAGTTAAAAATAGCGAGTAAAAATCCATACACGGTCAAATTGACGTGTTTGCACGCTTTCAACGTGGGTTTTCTGACACAATTAGACACTTGTAAAAAACACGAGACATTGTGTGTTTCATTTCCGTTCATTCAGCGGCGCAGACGTGGAACGATAACATTTATCATGAGTCTTAAAATGAAATTCTGCAGTTTACAAAACATCGCAATAAAAATGTATGACTATTTTTGCAAAGAGGCTCACAAGGAAGAGCAAAAATGTTGGATAATTTCGACAGTGAACTTATTAGAAGTGAAATTCACAAAATGTTGGGTATGAATGAAACTGTTACAATAAGAAAATTAAAAGTATCGCTGAAAAAGAACAACAGTATTGAAATATCAAAGTCTACATTATGGAGGAATGTGAGAGCTGCAGGCTTTACATTCAGAAAGTATTCCAATGGACGAAACATCATCTGTGAGAAGCCACATATAGTAGTCACGAGAAGCAAGTACTTACGTGAAGTAAAAGAGGTGCGCAAGCAAGGTTATGATATTGTGTACTTGGATGAAACATGGATCAATGCTCACCACACTAATCAAAGGGAATGGCAGTCATCAGATGGAAAGATTAAGAGATTAATACCTAGCAGCAAAGGACAGCGCTTGATAATTGCTCATGCAGGTAGTCGACAACATGGACTAATACAGAATGCAGAGCTCATTTTTCTTTCAAAATCCATAGACAATCGGGATTATCACTCTGAGATGAATGGTCACATATTTAGACATTGGATTGAAAGTTCTGCTCTCCCATCACTAGATTGACCATCTTGCCTAATAATGGACAATGCAGCGTACCACAACATTGTTGCACTTGAAGATAAAGTCCCGACGTCATCCAGTACAAAAGATGCTATTAAGATATGGCTCACAAAGGAGCACATACAATTTAATAACATGTACTTAAAACCTGAATTACTATCTCTAGTAAATCAAAAACAAAGGACAAAGATTTTTCAAATAGATAAGATTATCCAAGAGCACGGTCATATAAGTTTGAGGCTGCCACCTTACCATGCTCATTTAAATCCAATAGAACTAATCTGGGCAAAATTAAAAGGACAAGTGGCAGATGAAAATACAACATTCAAAATATGCGATGTAAAGACTCTTGCTAAACTCGCTTTATTAAATAAATATAGACAAAGATTATTGGGCTAAATGTGAAGACCACGTCTTAAAACAGGAAGATGAATATTGGAAAAAGGTTTGTGGAATGTTCAACCCCAAACAGTTATTAATCTTTTAGACTCGTCTGATTCAGAATGAAAGTATATAGCCCCCACAATGTTGGCCCCTATATTACCTTAAATTAGTTCAACAAACGGTCCTTTTCAGGATCACACAACTATGAAAATTGGACATACAGGTATACCTTGATATTATCGTCCGTCCTCGAACTGAGAGGGTGTCCGGTTAGCGCAATCGATAGGCGGTTGGCTTACCACGGCAACAGCCGGGGTTCGTACCCTGGCGAGGACACCTGGGTTTTACTAATTCCCTAAAAATTAGTGGGAGCCGCGATAGCTCAGTGGTTAGTGAACTGGACTACTACGGACAAGAGGTAGGGTTCGATCCCAACCGACGGCTCCGGGTTCACCCAGCCTTAAATGGGTACCGGATTTTTTCTGGGAAAGTAAAGCAGCACGGGCGTAATACCGACCACATTACCCCAAAAATCATGTGCTGAAGGTCTGTAAAATATAGGGTCACTAACACCATATTTCCCTATACGCCGCCACTTGGCGTGACGGGGGGTACTTTACTTTTTTTTTTTTTTACTCGAACTGAGAAGACAATAATTTTACTGGTGTTTTGTCTTATCCAGTTATTTCCCCATTACGGCAACGCCTTTACCTAGTGAAAATTAATCATAGACCAGCAACTACGGTAATTTCTATTCTTTAGGGGTTCACAATTTACAATTTTGACAAACATCAAAGAAATTCGCCGCTTTAAGAAAACTGCAGCTGCAAGATATTTGTTGAAAATTTCAACAGTTTTTAACAAATGGTTACTGAGTAATAGCGTTTTGAAGTTGGGCACATGATTTGAAACGAGCTATAGAGTTATTTCCTTACTGGACCATAGTGGTGATAGCTGTCCAATGATTTGACAAGCTTTGTTGCATCTTGAGTCTATTTCTTGTTTGTGAATTGTTGTTTGTCACTAAATTTTCTAGGTATTTAAATTCCTCTACTTGTTTTGGTTTGCTGCTGCCTATATTAATGTTGGTGTTCTGTTTCTCTTTTGCTATATTCATGACTTCTGTTCTGATTATATTGATTGTCATATTGTATTTTGTGCTGTTGAGTCTATTTATTTAAGTGTTCTTGTAGGTCTATTTTTCCATGTATTAGTGCCTGACCGTCTGCAAATAGAAGCTCATCGATTTTTATCGGTCCATTAAATGTGTTGTATCTCACGGCATCTTGTCATAGCTGCGGTATACCTGTTACTGCGTGAGAAAAAAAAACACGCACATTATCAGAGATCGTGGAGATTGTGACTAGTTTGTTTACTGTAATATAAACAATAAATACAGTTTGAAATGTTGGAACAATTGAGCTATAAGTAAATAAGAATAATGAATAAACATACGGAGAGATATGGCAATATAGCCAAGATTATCATTCCATTCGATAGAAAATGCGACATATTTCGTGTTTCATTATTAATAAATGATTTGATCATTTGCCGAACTTTCGCGAGTTTTTTATAAGATCGATTGTTATCATGAGAGCCAAACAACATCTTCTTCTTCTTCTTGAGTTGTCGTTGGGCGAAAGCTGATGAGATGAGACCTTTAATGTCGCGTTACTCTAGATATTTATCATCTTTAAGCAAGTAATTCAATTACCGCTTAGAAAAATGCCTCATTGTACTGTAGGTAGACCAATAGGTGCTCCTCATTCTTTTCCAACACATTAGGCAAAAGTACAATAAACACCGTAAGTTTACTATCGACTTTGGTCAATAAACCACTATTTTCTGTGGCTTGCAGGTTATACTCCGATAATAATAATAACATAGTTGTTAAAAATGTATTATCCAGGAAGTCTAGAGACAAAACAACAATTCATAAGCAGCAGAAATATACTCAAAATACAACAAAGCGTGTCAAATCAACGGGCAGCTATTACCACTGCTATCCAAAAGGGAAATGACTCTAAAGGCAAAAAGGGCACTCTACAATACAATGTTCATCTCAATGTTGTGCTACCAATATCAGACCTGGACCCTAGTCTCAAGAACGATAAAAAATAACACCTACCGAGATGGAAAAAATTAAAAACGAATGACAGGAAACAGTCTGAAAAATATATTCACAAATGAAGAAAAGGGGGAAAAGCTAGGAATAATAATCGCGATAGAATACATAAAGAAACATCATATAAAATTAGTTGGCCATGTGAAAAGACAGAAAGGTCAAAATACAACACAGCGAGGCTTTAATAAACGTTGCGAGAACACCAGACTCAAGGATCGACCATGAAAAATATGAATTGACGGAATATCTCTCTCTCTCTCTCTCTCTCTCTCTCTCTCTCTCTCTCTCTCTGCGATCAGGACTCAATCAGATTAGGATTCCAGACTCTCTCATGAAGTCAGCTGTCTGTTTAAGCGAATCGATTGCCCCATATAGTTTCTCCTCCAGGGAGGTGGGCGTGGACCACATTGCTCTTCTCAGGTCCGTGTACTGGGGGCAATCCTGTAGAACATGATTTGTAGTCATATTGTCCAGTGTAAAGTGGCATAGGCTGGTTGTACCTATTTTGAATTTGGTGAACATGTGATTTCTCATTAAATTGTGGCCTGCGCGTAGGCGAAGTATGATGACTTGCTCCCTCCTTGTTAGTTGGTGGTATCCGTCACTCTCGTTATGCTTTGGGTGTTCTCGTTTCCATTTTTCATGGAACTGACCCTTGAGGATGGATTTGGCTTCATCATAACTGAGCGGATGGTTCTCTTGTGGTAATCTCCCTCCCTCTTTAGCTAATTTGTCTGCGCTTCGTTCCCGTGTATATTACAGTGTATGGTATCCACTGAATGACTACTCTCTGGAAGTTATTGCATAGTTGGTCCAGGGTAGTTCTCAAGTCATCTAGTTCATTGTTCTTGGGGCTTTTTAGAGCTGATAATACTGACAGTGCAACAGTCAGAATCATCAATTTATTGTGCATGTTATTTTTGTGTTGAGTAGCCAGTGTTGCAGCATCTCTGATGGCCTGAGGTTCTGCTTTAAAGTTGTTTGAGAATTTTCCAGTAACTATTGACTTGGTGATCTCGTCCTGATTATTCAACGTCAAGAACACACCTCCCCTTCCATTTCTGGTGGTATTTGTAGCAGAGCCATCTGTGTATATGTGGGACCAAGAGTCCTGTGGGTAGGTATCGTGTATGTGTTTTTCTGTTACGTGGTTTCTTTGTGTGTCTGATTGGGTGCCTTTTTTATGATTCCTGTTATATTTTCCTGAAGGTCTGGTATTTTATGTTTTCCACGAGGAGACATGTCAGATGGGCCCAAGGGTTTCGATATTGTTCGGGATAGTACTGGGTCTCCAGTAGTTAGTTCATTGGAAGTTTCAGCGAAGTTGCTCCTCTTTAGTCGTACAATTCCGGAACCAGATATTCTTTGGTGCATGTGTTCTGTTAATTTTGCTAAGGTTTGATTTGGAAGCTGTAGCCTAGGCCGTGACTCCATACTCTAGGACTGGTCTGATTCTTCCTACGTATAGTCTTTTCAAAATATTGCTGTCTGCCCCCCAGTCCGTTAATGCCAATTTCTTCATAATATTTGTTCGTTTTCTAGCTTTTTCCATTGCTCTGTCTATCTGATTTTTCCAAGTCATTCTGCGATTCATGGTGACGCCAAGATATGTTGGGTTTTGGTCAATAGGGAGTGTATGGTTTTTTATCTTCAAGTTTGCAGAGAGTGTGTTTCTTGATAGGCTGAAAATTGTATATGTAGTTTTTCTTTCATTGATTGGTAAGAACCAGGTGTTCGTCCACTTTTCAAGTTCACCTAGGGCATCTTGCATCCTGGGTCCAGCCACCGACATACTTTCCTCGCGAGCCCATAACGCCAGATCATCTGCATATATTGCTGAGTGTATCCTGGGTGGAATGTCCTTTACGATGTCATTTATGAAAATTAAAAAGAGTGTTGGGGACAAGACTCCGCCTTGAGGGACACCTTGTTCGATAGAGACCTTACTTAGTTGACCTTGAACTTGTACTCTGGCCGTTCTATCCTGAAGGTATTGAGAGACCCAATTGAATAAACGACCCTGGATGCCAAGTCTAAAAAGCTTGTTCTTTAAACCCTCTCGCCAAACCCTATCAAAAGCCTTCTCCATTGCGACCCACACTGTCAGTGTGTGTTTCTTCTCTCGTAGAGCATCCTCTATTTCCTGTGCAATGTAGGTGACTAGGTCTTCAGTTGATCTGTGCTGACGAAAGCCACTTTGTTGTGGTACGATTTGTTGTTTTGTCTCCAAATGCCACATAAGTCTTCTGTTAACCAGCCTTTCCATGAGTTTACTCAGGCAGCTCAGTAGGCTAATTTGTCTATAGCTACTTGGGTCTAGTGGGTCTTTTCCACGCTTGAGGATGAACACCATAATAGCTTCTTTCCAGATTTGCCGGCTCATGACCTCTCTTCCAGCTAGCATTTATTATCCTTAGAAGCTGGCTCTTGGCTTTCTGTCCCAGATTTAGGAGCATTTCGTTGGAGATTCCATCTTTACCAGGGGAACTTTTGAGCTTCAATCCTTTGAGGGCAACATCTAATTCAGTTGGGGTAAAGATGGTGACGGAATATTAGAAACCCTAGAAAACATAACAGCAGCAGAGGCAAATAAAAGAGGGGGGAGAGCCGCAAAAATTATATCTCTCCTTGACACTGAAAGGCAAATGAGGAAGGAAAGAAGAAGAAAAAAGAAGAGAAAAAAGGGGGGGGGAAATAATATTAAGCTTTCTTCTCGATAGATAAACCAAACTTGTATAATGTGTCACTGGAGCGCGAACACAGCTCTTGTTAGCACTGAACAGTTCTAGAATGGCAGGCACGCCAACAAGTCAAATAGTTGTAGCTGGGTGATGTTGCTGACGAATTTGTTTTCGTTAGGTCTTCATTCTATCATGCGTTTTCCTTCTTCGCATCACATGTTTGTATTTGTCTATTTTCGTTTCCGAATTTCAAGTCAATTTATACCAATGAACGGAGTAATGGCATCAAGATGCACCAGGTTGCATAGAGATGCGAAGCTGCTGTAAAGCTGATGGCAATGACAATTTTTTTTTTTTTAAAAGAAAGAAAATGTGGTATGGTAGCAGCTTTAGGTAGGTAAGTAACAAAACAAAAGTTGACTATTCGGCCAATTTTAACCTTCAGCTGGAACAACAAACAACAACAACAACAACAACAACAACACACACACACACACACACACACACACACACACACACACACACACACACACACACACACACACACATATATTTATATAAATCTAACTACATGACGATAATATGCAAGATACTCAAAAAAGGAAATAAAAAAGGTCACTTCCCTGCGGTCCAGAGCTTGGTCAGCTTCTGACTAGAACTAAAATAAGTGGGCGGGCTGACCAACTATATATCCCACTGACCAGGCAATCAAGTGAGAAATAAAGAGGAAGTGTTCTAAAAATATGGGGAGGTGGGTACAAGATACGTATTAACTGTGTATATCTAACTATGTGTGTTCACAACGAACAGATATGCAAAAAAGAATGTGTACATAACTATACATGTATACAAGCATACGTGTGTACTGTAGCCTCCGTCAGTCCAAGTTGACTATGGATTTTTCGGCACTCCTAGAAATGTTATTTTTTTCTTTTCTTTAGTCGTGTATTCTATTTCTCTATGAATCTGTCTGCTTCTTGTT
This sequence comes from Megaustenia siamemsis, assembly GCA_032433765.1. Lineage (NCBI taxonomy): Eukaryota > Metazoa > Mollusca > Gastropoda > Stylommatophora > Ariophantidae > Megaustenia > Megaustenia siamemsis. The sequence goes on from JAVIAB010000092.1 coordinate 188,689,373, forward strand.
TGAGGTGAACCTTTAGAGTGTGTTTCCAGAGATTGCGGTCTGCAGCTATGTCTTCCCATGCTGCAGGGTTTATGTTCAGAGTCTTCATGTCGCGATTACACACATCTACAAATATAAGTTTTGGGCGCCCCCTAGTTCTTTTACCACCTGCCAGTTGTCCGTAGAGTATATCTTTCGGTACACGGTCGTCTTTCATACGGTGTACATGGCCAAGCCAGCGTAACTACATTGTTTGAGCAGCCTGTGCAAGTCATGATCTCCACGTTTGTCACTTTATCCTTCCAGGTGAAACCAAGAATACGGCGTAGACATTGCATATGGAATGCATTTAGCCTTCTCTCCTGCTTTACATAGGTTGTCCAAGATTCGCTGCCATACAGGAGGATACTAATTATGCAGGCATTGTACACTGCGACTTTTGTTTTAATTGTCAGTTTGCTGTTTTGCCAGACACGCCAGTAGTGGGAGGCGCACGTTATGATCGGACTTGGATACAAAGGGATATAGGATTACTCCAGGGTGGAGTAACATGCTCTAGGCATCAGCTGATAATAATGGTTATATAGAGGAACTGCTCCACCCTGAATGATGTAGATAGTGTATATGAGAAGTGGTTGTCAATTGGTAGGTGGAAAGTTAATAATGAGGGTATAGATTAGGGTGTGAGCTGACCTATCTGAATCGATAGTTGTATGTATAGAGGTTATGATGGGGGATATTATAGGGTATTAGAGGTGGTGTGTTAGTGTAACAAACACCATAATAAACGATATGAACACAATTAGTACACCAAAACGTTACAACAAAAAAAAAAAAGGAACATAAGGCCATCACTCATAATAATCTGTTTAATCATACTAGTACGAAACAATGTGTAAAGGAAAGGGAAGGCGTCGACATATAAGAGGTTCTCCATGTATATAATTACATATCAAGTGCAGTAGGTGTAATGAAAGGTCATGTATCACAGGTAGGTTATAAGTAAGTTTAATACTTTATACTCTAGATACCTAACGGGAAAGTCGTCACATTGTCGTTGTGCACACGGCGTTTGATGTAGAAATAAGAGAGAGAATTTCTGTGCTGTGTATATGTATAGACACTCGATTTATATCGTTTAAAACCCACATTTTTCCCTCCCTGCGCCTGTTGTGTCTTGAGAACCTTCATAAATATATCTTTGTCTAGTTTATTGTGATGTTTGCTAAGCCCTTTAGTACTAGTTTTTGAGTAATCTCCAAAACAGTGGTATGTTTTACTACATAACGATACCATCCCATCCCCTTCGTACTCTAACTTAAATAAACCCGGGGTACGTTTATGGTACAATTTTGTTTTTTCGCAGTCTCGACAATCTACCTTAAATTTACCTTTACTCCTAACAAACTCCTCCCGATGAACCCTACAGGTCTCTGAGGGGAACCACTGATCGTACTCGTTATAAAAAGTTTCGAGTAAAGGCGGTCTAACGGCGGCAGCTAAACTAGGTTTACTTAAAGCCAAATACAGACTGTCAGTGTCCATTTCACACAACTGAAAGTATGATCTCTCTACGAACCGGTCTAAAAAATCGTAATAAAATTGCAACATCCGTAGCTTGGCGTATTGATATACAAAGTAGCCGATTTGTAGCGGAAGGTCCCACCTCGTCGTCTTTTTTAACATTTCCACCTCGAATATATTCCCTACTCCTAAATCTGTCATATGTTTAAATAGGGGGTCGTTAACGAGCTTGGAAGCGGACTCACCCTCGCAGTACGCGACGTTCGAGTGTTTCGCTTTATCGGTGAGAGTTTTTCCGTACGCCGAATTCCCTAACAACTTCATGGTCTCCCCCGTAATGGACTGCGTCTCATCTACATCCCCTTTTCGTCTGGCGTCGGATACGGTGTCCCCAAATTGTTTGAAACAACTAACAGGGTGGTATTCGATCACCCGGTAGATGTTGGTTACCTCTAGACCGTGATCCAAATACCATTTTAATAAGGGGGTGGCCAAAAGAATTTTCTTCCCGATATAACTACCTATCAGGGTACGTCTAGGGGTCGTCAATAATTTATTTTTCACGGCGTATTCCTTCATAAGCTCTCCTATATCGTCTCTACACACGTCTACGTTTTTAAATATGGGTGTCATTTCGCTAAAATATTCCTTGAGAGAGTCGGGGACATGAATATCGCATTCTACCAGACCAAACAGCGTTTCGTCTTTAACAGCTTTCAAAATCTGCGCGATGGTTAGTGGTAATTTTTCCCGGGCATACGATGGTTTTGCTCTGGGGAGGGCTTGTTTAAGAAACGGAATAATTGTGCTGTCGGTTTTCTTTAGCTCTTGCCACTCACATTCCCACATCTCAACCACGTCAACTCCAACGTCGTTGGTTAAATATTCGCAAATTTCCCGGGTCTTGTCGTATAGCTCGGACAAGGGTTTTTTGTTTATAGGGTTAACACCTTTGTGTTTTTCAGTGAGGTGACAGATATGGCCGTGCGTCAGACAACCATGATACTGCCAGACTTTATTATTAGCGGATAGGTTACTCTTTTGACAGAAGCCATCCACTCTAATCCTACGAGGTCCCAGTGGTACCTCACCCCCGTTGTATTGAGTTCGCAACTCAATGTTGTGTTTGTGAGCTACCCACGTTAACCACTCTCTACTCTGCTGATCGTAATAATTAACTTTACGTTGTCTAAACCCGTCCTCAACTTTTCGTATAATTGGAAAGTCAGTGGGCATTTTCTGCATCAATGCCCAGAGATACAGAGCGTTTGCGTCGTAGCCTTTAAGACTCTCTACTACATTTTGAGGATTACCTCTGATTCGAGTCTCGTCCTTCTCGTGGTGGCGATGAAAGATTATGCTCGGACCACCCACTATATTATCTCTAAGTGTTTTATGAAGCTCTGCCTCGCGTTTACCGCATAACGAAAAGACTACGTTTTTAGGATGGTGTTGAAGATGTATCTTAACGTCACACCGGGGACTGAAATGGCGTCCTTAAACATATCTACACCTAAACCCGCGTAAAATTCGATCTGTTTCTCTAATGCGAGTAGGAAGGGCCCGACATCCTTGTTGTTATACCAAACAAGAAGATCTCTGAGAGTGGACATGTTATTGTCCGCCCATATCTTGTTACAATACTCGTACTCTTCGTTTGAAATATTACAGTTTTTAAGCGTCGAAAAGAAAGCCTCGTGAGGGGGGAGAGAGGTTTCGTCTAACTTTTTTAGATCGGTAATATACTCGTAACAAAATACGCCTTTGGTCTCTTTAATCTTGTACGCCGCCAAGTATTTACTATAAGAGAACCCCGGGGCGAGATAATTTATAATATCTAAGAACTTTAGTCGACTGGTGGAGATGCACATAAAATTATTATTGCGCTTAACGATAAACTTGAAGGGTGAGGTCACCCCTTTTTTAGTTTTGTTTTGTTTCGGCTTCTCTTCCTCCTCTTCTTCTTCTTCCTCTTTTTCATCTTCATCATCTTCTTCATCGTCATCATTTTTCAATTCTTCTTCAACGTCATCATTTTTTAATTCTTCTTCAACGTCATCTTCTTCTTCTTTTACTTCATCTTCTTCTTCGTTCGCTTTTTCTACTTTGTTCGCCGCAGCTACGAAATGTCTTATTAAATATGGTTTGATAACGTTTAAGTCATACTTTCCAGAGTTGAACCCTATAACGGGGAGCTCTTTCAAGTATGATTCGAGTTTCGCTATGAGGTCGCTACAGTCACCCCTGTCTCTTAAACTGTCAAAAACCTGTTTGAAACTGCCGCGTAAGATTATATACGCCCGTTTCGCTAATGTCTCTAGATAATCTATCATTTTACTCACTAATTTTTGAGAATCACCTTCGCTCACAAAACATACTGGTTTCTCATAACCCGGAATATTACTGGCTACGGCACAAGACATTGGAATATGCCTGGCTACATATTCGGTCACACTACTAGTGTTTCCATCTGTCGTCGGTACATTACTAAAGTAACATTCATAATCGTACGTCGCTCTGTAGGGATACACATAGTTATTAGGAACTTCTATACCCCTATTAGCTATCGTTTCGAGTATACCCTCTTTGTTCTTATAAACTCCTCCGATATACTTGTCTTTTCGCTTATCCCCGGTACATGTCTTCTCGTGTCTTAACAAAAATCTATGATCCCTCCACAATTTTCCACATTTAGGACAAGAAAAAGCCCGGGCCGCCTTATCTATGTCCGCTATATACATAAAATGTTCCTCGTAAAATAGAACTCGTAAGGTGTCGCTAAAAGTCGTACTACCTCTTAGCATTGGGGACAGGGCTTGTTCTTTGTCAAAAGCGAAGACGTCCACGTTAATACCGAAACACTTCTCTAGAGAGGGAATCTGCGCTAGCGTTACACCCGGGAACTCGTCGTCTATATCTAACCCCTGATGGGCTTGCCACTGTTTCAGGAGATCTCGAGTGGGTCTGTGTAAGTGATTAAGTTTAGCGCCCCTAAATAACGCTACACATCTAAAGAAACAGAGATTATCAGTATATGCTGGCCCGTTTATGTTATTTTGTAATGTATAAATGAATTTATTGTTTGTAATGTGTTGTGGCAGTTCGGTGGTTAGACACCCGATAGGATATTCTACGAAATGATAGAGATAGAACGAAGTGCTGGGAAGGGTTTCAACGCTATATTTAGTGCTCGGTCTATTATGATTTGCGTGGTTTAAGGGGTCACTATCTTGTAGTTGTGTGAGGAACCTATCAAAATCTGCTCTGTTATTGATAACCATCGGCGTTGAAAGAATTAAACTATTATTGAAACTACTATGGAAAAACCGAAGGTCATTGTTTTCTTTATTCCTCAGGATGAAATTGTGAGAATAATTTATTTTAAATCTACGTGTTTGGTTATTAAAGATGGGGTTTAGGATATTTGCCCAGTTTGCCCTTAGGTGTGAATTTGGATTATGGAAGACCGTGTGAACTGACAGATGCCTATTATTATTACTATGTGACCTTATTGCAGACCAGTTGTCGACATAGACCTGTCTAACATCTGCTGGTAAACTAGCTAAACTGTCTAATTCTAGATCCGTTCGCGCCTTCTTGCTGTGTTGACTCTCTATCGATTGTTCATTATTCCGCTTCCTCTTATTTGTTGGTTCAGCCGCTGAGTCGGAGGAGGTTGATGGTGATGAGGTGGCGGAGGTTGATGCTGATGCTGCTGATGGGTGTGTCGAGGACACAACCGATGATGAGCCATGCTTAGTAGAAATATGCTTATTCAAACTGACACGTCTGGAATAGGTACACATACACATCCGGCCCGGGTATCGGTGAGCGGAATGTGCACCATCAATATGTCTATCTCTACTGCTGCGATTAATGAATTGACGGCCACCATCGTTGCAAAAATGATCTACTTTAGAAGAACTGTTACTGGTATTAAAGGAGGTGTCCTCTAATCGGGGTAACACGGTAGCATTATCTACCATTAGAGGTAACTCTATTATAGAGTCTGTGGACGGTGATAGTTTGTAACCTCTCGAGGCTGTATCCGATGAGATTGAGTGTTTACTGGCAACATGTCTTGTCAAGTTGAGTGATCTTGTATAGACACACCCACAGATATGGCATTTATAACGTTGCCTCCCGTGTGCTGTATTTACATGACGCTGTAAATTGTACTGTCTTGAAAAAACTCTGTCACAGGTGTCACACTTATAATAGATTCGATCTCCCAACTCAGCTGATACTTGGGTACCCGACGGCATCTATCGGAAGAAATAATCAAATAATAAACCCTACGTTTTGGATACATATAATAAAATGTATAATATAGTATCAAACGACTAGCTATGTTTCTAATATAAACAGAACTAATACCATACAATATTACCTATATGAGACGTTGAAAAAAAAGAAAAAAAAACTATACCACTGTCGAAGAGAGGAAAGTTGGCGAGGAATCAGACGTCCCTGATAGTGACTGAGAGCTGTCTACAGTAGGATACTTAGAATAATAATAATAAATAGAGTAGAACTAACGTCTCTGCTAACAGTCACAACACGACTATCTGTGAGTTTAGAATGAACCAGAGTATTCATAAAGCGGATGATAGTGAAATAGAAACATCTTTGCTACAAGGTAAAATCGATTGCATAAAGGCTGGTATGGGGCTGCTGTGTACTTATAATTCCACATACAGATTGAGTGAATATACAAAAAACGACGAGCACATTATCAACAACAACAACAAAAAATGGTGTTGCAGAAACACAAGATCTTATTTTCTGTACTACTAAATAACATCGAGGAGAGTGGTATACCATTTAGCGCTCTCGTAGATCAAATATTCTTGAATAATCACAGCAACCGGAGTCGGATTCTTATAATTTACGCGCTCGGTCAGTGTTTAGTTCAGAATCGTGTAAATACATTGTACAATTCTGATATCAACGTTATCAACTATGAAGAAATGCTAGCTAGCTCGATATCGGAGTGCATTGCTGACAAAATATGCTTCTGGGTCCTGTGCCAGGGCGGTTGGCTACAGTTTGAAGGTACCTACAAACAGAACACATCAGTGTGCGAAATAATTCGCCAAATACTGACAGCATTGGCCTGATAACGCAGATGAGACGCATCAGCTTACACTATGTGTCAATGTGAATCAGTGGACTGAAAACTACAATTAGTCATGACTATATAAATATATACATACAACTATCTAGTAAAGAAGTTATCTAAATTATATAATGTAAATCTGTGTTCACTTATTGTTACTATGAATTACCTTTGACCGGTTAATGCTTGATAAAAATAACTGTATATGTCTGTCTCCGTGTGTGGCTTGGTGTCGCACCCTCGCTTCGTGAATAGACAACTAGATAATTGGCTTGCTTTATGCACGGCTGTAGATGGAGCTGTATCGAGGTTATCAACGCTGAATGCCGATATATGAGAACGTGTGATATTATATCTCTGGTGTTTGGTCCTCAGACTCCGCCCACTAATGAATCGATAAATTAACTAGAAGGCTCCGACAGATACACTTAGATGACTCATAACTGTAGGTAAGTTATGATGTTAAGTTTGCCGCGATATCGATTATCCAAAATAATTGCAGCTATGAAAACATAAGTATGAATTTGGATAATCTCAGACTCTTGAGTGTCACTAGGAGGAGATGGGAACTAGATTGCGGGAAACGTAATTATTTGGAACAATTTTTTCGTGTTCGGAGAGGTTAATTTCTTACTTCAGGGTAGACAAATGATGGTTATTTGGTTTATATCTCTTCAAATAACAATTTTCCTTATCTTACTTCATAATTGCGATGTAGTAAGGGTCACAGTCTGTCGTGTCATTGATTCAACGGGCTCGTAGACATACAATCTTCATAATGACCCTGCGCGTGACTGCACCGCGAACATTCGTGTTTGTGTTTAATAAGGGTTAACAAAATAATTGATGTGCCTCTTGAGAAAAATATAGAAAGTGTCACAAAGTAATCTTGTCTAATAATTGATAATGTAGCGTCGGTAATTTACGGGGAATCTCTGAAGAAAATGTATGTCTAGAGGAGCAGTAATTACACTGTTCAGAGATTACAGGAATCTCTCTCAGATAAGATAGAAAGTATATAAATATTGACCATAGGCGGGGCTATCTTAAACAACGAATCGTCTATATCTTTGACTAAGAAGCGTTGAGGACAATACTGAATTCTATTGGTGAAGATTGCTTAGATCTGTCAGTCACAGAGACACATAGATCAGTGGGTATCTACTTTCTAATGCACCATTCTACATTATGGGTAGTAATGTTTCATGTAAGTCTATGATAGCCGACGCAGACAATACCTACAACGCCATTAAAGTTAGTTCAGACCTGAAAGACATAAGCGAAACGGTACATCAAAGAGATGTATTATATATCAGACCAAATACTCTATATGCCCACCAGCAGTCTGTATCTAAGAAAAACATGGCCCTTTTGTTGGAATGGCTGGCTGAGGCGTGCAACTGTTATGACTTTCACATACCTACATATCATCTAAGTGTTGACATATTCGACAACTATGTTAGACGAGAACATAACATGATCCCTTCCACTGATATTCAACTCATAGGTCTCACGTGTTTGTGGATAGCTAGTAAAGTTGAAGAAATATGGCCTTTAAGAATGAGACATTTGCTAGACTTAACGATGTCGATATATAACACAAAATCATTTCTAGATTCAGAGAGACACATTTTAAAGACGATTAATTTTAAACTCACAACTCCAACTACGATGTTTTATATCAGTCTGTACACTGAAGTATTAAGGACGGCCCAACCAGCAATACTTTTTACAAACCAGTTGCGAGTGGAGATGACTAGTCTTGCAGACTTAATTCTTCTTAGTGGTGATGGATTAAAATTTAGTTACAGAGTTATCGCCATATACTATATATGTATTACCCAAGCAAGGATGTTATTAATGAGGTAACAGGTCTTGGTTGGAACGAGATCGAGGAGTGTTGTACTGAGCTTAAACAGTACTATGACTTTGTAAAGTCAGACCTTGGACAAATATCTCTTCCACTGCCCACAGATGAGGCGCTAGTACTCCAGAGGCATCAACCAAACACGACAATCCTTAGAGAGCTCGGATTGATATGATAGTTACACACACAGACACTCAATATTAAATAACAATAAATAATCACGAGGCTTGTTTTGTAATTTATATATATATATATATATATATATATATATATATATATATATATATATATATATATATTTTATTGATACAACACAACACCGATACTGCTCATGCAGTACATCTAGACACGACATTAAAACACAACATCTAAATGTTCAGCCTCAGCCTCTTTCTTCTTCTAAGATGACCAGGGACAAGCGTTGTTATTGGTTGAATCTTTTCAACGTTGTCAGTATCGTACACGGGAGTCCTGTAAGAACCATTATTTATCGAATAAGGCTGGTTGCATGCTGATGTAGATACTGGAAGTCTATGATCTGCCGTGGTTGACGGCGCGTTCGAGGGAAGAGGCTGTAGTGTTGTTGCATTAGCCTCGAGACGAGCACACTCGGCCAATAACTCGTCCTGCATAGCCACGAGCTCTTCGTTTCTACTAAGATGACCCGGAGATAGTTCTGTTATTGGCTGACTACTTTCGAAGTTGTCAGTATCGTAGAAAGGAGCCATGTAAAAGCCAGTATTTATGGAATATGGCTCGATACTCGGCGACGTGGATGCTGGAAGTGTGTGATCTAGTCTGATGTCGGGTTCGTTCAATGTATGAGTTTCTGGTTTTATTGCAATGGTTTCGAGACGCTCATACTCGGCCAATAACTCGTCCTGCATAGACACGAGCTGTTCAAATTCTGAACGATTCAACGTGATCCCATACTTGGTGGGATATTTTAAATTCGATGTCCCGAAAAATTTTCGAATATGGATCATAGTCGACCCTCTGTATGAAGACACGGACGCTACTTTCAGCCCTGTAGCCAATGGTTTGACCATTTCACGATCTGCTGTAACGTAGACCCAGCTAGTGGGTACATCGACAACTGGTGTAGCCTCGACGTGTGTCAGCATCTTCTGTATCTCAGCACTGAGCGATGTGTGACTGGCGCTTTCTCACCCGCGACTTTTATACCATAGGTCAGATTATAGATCCGGTTTAGTCCGGATTTTTAAACACTAAAATTCGTGTCCAGACTTGTCTGCGATATTTTAAGCCACTGACGTCATTGCACTAGAAATTTTAAATTTTGCGACACGAGTTTCGGTGCTAGTAGTCGATACACGATTCGATCGTTTATGTGTTGTCTGGTGGATGAGGTAAACGGCATTAAGACCCTTTGCATTGATCCTCCTCGTGTTTTAATCAGTAGAAAATACACAGAGTACAGTCCACACGCGTTACTAACAAGATCTTGTAACTGACGCGAGTTGTAGATGAGAGGTCTGTTCGAATTCCTCTCGATAAAATCGATGATCTCGGTATATCTGGGAGAAAACCCGAAACTGTCGAAATACTCAAACTGCCCCATAGCGTTGTAGTAGAGGGCGACTCAGTGAGAGCCAGGTAGATAGCTGGGATCTGTATTGATAACGAAGGCTGCTGTTTTAGTTGGATCGATATAGCGAGGTAACCGATTGCGAGCCACTACGCTAACAATGGAACACCGTCTCACAAAAATGTCAGACATAAGTACTTTGAGAATATCTCTCGTATTCATTGTCGAAGTGTTTACGCTGTGTAATCTGTAAGAATCTGTCTCGTTTTAGAGATCTCCAGCACGGAATCCAGTTCTGCGTAAACTAGGACCTGTATAGGGTTAGGCGTGATCGCCGCAAATTTGAGCTCGATGGCGACGGGCCCTGATTTTGCCAGCTCAAATTGTTCGGCGTTCAAAAGACTAGGGCTGAGATCGAATGCAAAAAGAGTGTAGGCGTTCTTGAAGTCGTTATAATCTATTCCGTTACCAGCGTCTGTTCCCACAAGACCCAACGCCAGCATGGACTTGAAGTAGGCGCGAGCGTACTGACCGCGGTCAAATTCGGTAGATAGAGGATTACCCCAAATACTATGACCGGCGACGGTGATGTTTAAGTAGGTAAGGCCAAAGTTTTTAAAATTGAAGGGGTTGGTGTCGTAACTTCCATTAAATGCAGCCGAGTCCAGTAAGCCGAGGACTAGTCGCGTTGGTGTTTGAGTCAGGAAAAGGTTGTCTTGGGAATGAGATAACATGCCTTTAGGAATGGCAAATGTTTTAATCATAACTCTCTTCATGGGGTATCGCGCATTGCCTCGTAAGAGAGCCTTTTCGTGAGCAAGTGAAATGGCCGGATTAATTGAGGCTTTCCTCCCAATAGGGCGGCGTAGGTGATGACACTTTTATAACCGATAGTTTTGTCGTGAGCTATGATGTTAAATACGTCCTTTGAGGGGGTCAACTTAATTTTCACGTCAACCCTGTTTAGCATGTAACGCTCCTGAGCAAAAATATCAGAGTGAAGTCGCCCTATCATATCCAGCTCATGGCTACCTCGGGCCAGATTTCGACGAGTTTTAAGACCCGTATTGGAGTCACCTTGTGTGTCATCCGCGTGTTTGGGAGTATCGGTGTAGTAGAGCGCGCTCGTGAGATAACTTTTCTTAGATTCCTTGCTATGGTTGAGAGTGGCTTCTAGGTATGCTCGAAAAGGGTAGGTGTTTTCAGAAGCTGAAATCAAAGTATCGTTGAGAGATACGTCGACTTGCGAGATTAGACTGTGGAGAAAATAGTTCACAGGCGCAACTTCAACATCATTTGGTATATTGTCACCGTTGGACAGCGTGATTTTTGCTCTCATATGCAGATACGTGTTGGAAAAATCGATGTATTCGTCCGAATTTCCGCTGATGGAAAATTCTATAGGGGCCCCAGATGCCAGAGACGCAAAGGGGGAAACTTCTACAAACTGAGCAGAATCAAGAGATGTCTGAGTCGGTGGAACGCTAAACAAATCTAGCCCAGAATGGAAACACTCGCAAGACTTGGGATGCACTAACGCCATATCGCTTAACCGAATATGTCCGAATAGTTTGTCCTCTTAGCCTTCTTGGATGCGGAATGAGAGTGATCGCGTCGTTTCGTCGTTTTTATTCTTCTTGCCGGCATCCCAGGTGGAGCTGCTCGTCTTTTCCTTCTTCTACCGCTTCCGGTTTGTTGGCCTGTATCGCCACCGGCCAGATGACTGATGGCTCCCTGAATTAAACGCTGACCGGATTCCTTAGCTCTTTCTTTAAACGACTCTCCAATATTTCTTCCCGCCAATGCGTCTTGCGCGACTTGTAGTCCCGTGCCGACACCTTCTCTGAGTAATGCCTTACCTCCTGTTTTTAGCCACGGTAAAATTGCTCTTCCGATGCCTCCGAAAAAACTACCGATACCGCGCCCTCGCTGACTTCTACCTCCGACAAATACCGGGAGGCCGTGGCCGGCTTGATTAAAGCAACACTCTTCGTATAACTTAGCATTTCGATGAAGCGGCGTGTGTCTCACCATTATACCAGATCGAAGTGCTTCCGCGCTCTGAAATGTAACGTCAGTACCGACGTTCCGGATGTAAATGGGATCGCAACTCCCCTGTCGTTAGTTAAAAGAATTTCTAACCTGTCGAAGGAGAACCTGCTCAGGGGGACATAGTGGGGTTTGTCGTAGATGCGAAATATGGATGTGGTGGTTTTCTCCAAAATAGGAACTGTCCTCAGTAAGGGTACCAGAACATCCCCCACCACTCTGGGTGACACTAGATCGCAATAGACGTACACGTTTCTAGTTTGAGCTTCCAAATTTATTTATTTCTCGCCGTGCAGGGCCACGTTAGCGTCTGTCACGCGATTCGATGGGAAGCTTAAGATACTTTTCAATTCCTCGCTTATGGTAACCGAGGCTCCTTGTTCAACGACTTTAAAGATGGCCTTATTTTCGTTTTTTTTATAAAAAAATCTCATATTGACGCCGGGTGTTTTTTCCAAAATCACTTTATTTAAAGCATCGATAAAGTTATCCGCTGTCTTGTATAACCCCGGCGCCAGTTCCATTGTTACTGCTGTGTTACTAGAGGTTTCATAACGGATCCAGATATCGCCGGGTAGGACGTTGAAATGAGTGTTTGGAAATTGTATCTCGGCCAAACCGACTTCGTAGTTTGCGTTCAGTTCGATAGTTTGAGGGAGTTTGACGAAAAAGTTTCCAGGACTATTTTCAGGATAAATTTGCATCGACGCGTTGCTGGGGGCTGTGATGTAAAAACTCATCTTCCTTGATTCACCGTCTCGTCTCCAACTTGGGATTTGGAAGCATATATCCCAAACAACTGCTCAGGAGCGCGATCCAAATCTTTCCGTCCTGACCCTCACCGTTTCCACCCGTCAGATTAAATAAAGCCACGCCAATTACGGCATATATAACGATCATTTGGCAGAGAAAAACGATTTCCATTCGCGGCAGCAGTTTACCGAAAACAGGCCAGAGTGAGGTTCTGCTATCGTGACTGGTCCCTTCGTCGTTCTTCGTTTCTTCTCGTTCAACTACCGTACTCAGAAAAGTTTGCACGTGTTCATCCCCCTCCATTTCGTCAGTCTCTGTATCTCGATACTTGATCGCTCAAAATCCAACTGTTAAATGCCGAGCTGTAAGCGTACCATTTGACTAAGTACTGTTTTTTTCCACCAACTTTCCTCTCTTCTAAGATGGCTTCTATTCGATAAACCCGTTTATCGCCGACTTTCTGAAGCTCTTCTGTATAAAACGACCCTTTCAACTCTTCACCAGAATCATCTTTCACAACGTAGGTTACCGGGTTAGTGTTTTTGTTTACACGACTGATTGTAAACAGTTCTTCCGTCCACGATGGTGTATACCCCTTTTTGAAATTAGCTCTGGCTTGAGCTATCCTAACTCGATCACCTTCTTTATAACGGTTATTGATCGCCACTGACTGTCTATTGTCTCTCCCCGACAGTTTATTATACAACGTGTTCCAGACTTGTTCTTGATTGGCCGAATTTACGTGGACCGGCGCCATTTTAATGCTCCTGTGATACGAATTATTGTAGTTTCTGAGTAAGGCGGATAACGCATCCACATATCTCAATTTGTTCGTTTTCGTAAAAAATTTCCACATTTTCTCTTTTAACGTTCGGTTAAATCGTTCCACGATCGCTGCCTTTATATCCTCGTTCTCCGTAGTGAAGAAATTGACTCCATTTTCCTTGAGAAACTTTAGGAAAGTTTTGTTGACGAATTCGGATCCTTTGTCCGTTTGAAGATTTATCGGTTTGCGCTCGGCAAATATTTCGCTCACGGCCTCCACTAGATTTTTTGCGGTTTTCGACCGTATCGGAACTGCCCAAGCATACTTCGCAAAAACGTCGATACACGTAACGAGATACGAGAACGCGTCGTTGTATCTTCTTAATTGTCTCAGATCGATCAGATCAGCCTGGAACTGCTGGTTCATACCACCCACGATGATGGGTCTTCTCTTAAATTTTCTAACAACGGGTTTGTGTAGAGTATAAGCATCCTGTAGACTCAGCCATTCTTTAATTTTTGCAGAGCTTAGTTTTGTACTACGCTGTAAACCACCCACACCCCCGTAGGCACCCGGTCAATTCGGATCGTAGTAACGGCTTCTTAACATCTTATCTACTCCTTTGGCCATGTCTCCCAGTTTGGTTTTGGAATTTTACTTTTTCTTCTTTTCCTGAGCCTGTACGTGCCCACAACTTCTTTGTGAGTGACCGCTTTCGTTTTCGGCCTAGGCGCGCTTGGCGCTGACTGAGGAATTTTTTCGTCGACTTCATCTTTAAGTACCGAGGTTGGTGGTGTTGTAGTCGCGTCGGGGGATGGGGGTGCCTGTTTAATGTCCACTACGCCTAGAGGTTTGTGTCTGTACTGATCGAGACGTTGCAGATATCGTTGCAATGTCTGCTGATACAGTCTGGCTTTGTCGCGTGGTGACATGTCCTCTCTTTCCAGGACTCGTTGCATTTGAATATCCAGATCTCCTAGGGTGTCTTTTAGTGACTCGGGTGGCGTATACGCGACTTGGTGGTGATTTACAGACTCTAGCAGTCGAGGATCGATCAAAATCATTTTCTTGGCCATCGTTCACATGCCCAGAATACCGCTCAGGATACCCAGAACTGGTTTAATCAGAGCGCCGATAAAGCCACCTTTTTGTAGAATCTGTTTTCTCTTTTTCACGGTCGTCTTTTTTCGTGCGAGAATCCTCAGATCGTGTTTATGGCGCTGCAACCGTCTCTTCTGAGCCGGCGTGAGCCGAACGTTACCTTTTAACACGTTGTGGCAGCATTCGCACAGAGTTCTTATGAGATCAGGCGACGCTGTTTTCATCGCGGCCTTTACAGCTGGTGGTTTAGCCGAGCACAGAAAACGCAACATCTCTCCGTGTCTTTTGACCGACTCGCCCATGTTCCTTACTTTGGGGTGTAGACTACCTGTTGTTCTTTAGGAAAAATATTGGTTCGGAGCCTTAGATGATCCGGCGTCTCTTGCCGAAGGTCAAATAATAAATACCCGTGTGGCGCCGATGTCGCGTCTTTAAAACTTTCTTGCACGTACGACACGCGCCCGGGTACATTTGTTTGGCCAGATTCGTAATCTGAGATCCGTCTCTCGGGTTTTTAAACAGAACTATGTAATGACTGTTGAGACTTATCGTCCGCTGTTCCTTGTTTTTGCTAAAGAGATTCTGTACTATATACACGACGCTTATATTTCTATGATGACTTCCCTTGGTAAATAGTTTCGTGACCCTATCGTCGGTTTCGTTCATCAGATCGTCTATGACCAACAGACGTGTCCTATCTCCTCGCCATTGCTCCACGTCGGGTAGCCCTTCGTTAAACTGAACACCCTTCATCGTATCGTACATCGATTGCCACTCGCCGTAACAGTAGATTATTTCCTCTGGCGCGGGTCTGATCATTTCTGACACGTGATCGATAAATCTCCTAACAAACACACTTTTTCCGCATCCCGTTGGTCCTGCGACTAGCGCCGTAAACGGATGATTCCAGGTTGGATCCATACCTACGACTGTCGCGAGGTAGATGTATGTCGTTATTTTATATCTTATATCGCTCTTATCATCAGTACTATTATTGTTATTATGTGTTTTTGGTTACAGATATGACATTACGCAAGCAGGTCACCAAGAAGGTATGGAGAGCACTTACACGTGATATCAGGATGTTTTGCAACGGGTGCATAGACGATCAGCCAAACCAACTAGCACATCGATGTTTAACAGATACCTTTGAGGACCATGTGGATTACCTGTTAGCTGATGTGATAAGACAGACCATATCATACGATGACTTGTTGACCATGACGATTCACAGAATTCAACGGCGGGTTCTGCGTTATGATAAACAACGGCGTAAAAAACGAATTACAGAACCCATGTCTATCTCACCTTCCTCACAGGACACCATACACCCGCTCGATATGTCCGTTAGTGTAGCACCTACCCCCATTGATTACTCATCCCCTAAATCTGAATGTATCAACTTGTCACTGAGGACACTGGCTGATTCCTAACCTAGCCCGGTGTTACGTTCTGAGTAGACATATCCTATCACCTTTGACACAACTCGTCTACTATCCCATATACATACATATACACACACACATACACATACACATACACATATATATATATATATATATATATATATATATATATATATATATATATATATTGGTGTACTATTATTTTATTACAGATTATTATGAGTGATGGCCTTATGTTCCTTTTTTTTTGTTGTAACGTTTTGGTGTACTAATTGTGTTCATATCGTTTATTATGGTGTTTGTTACACTAACACACCACCTCTAATACCCTATAATATCCCCATCATAACCTCTATACATACAACTATCGATTCAGATAGGTCAGCTCACACCCTAATCTATACCCTCATTATTAACTTTCCACCTACCAATTGACAACCACCTCTCATATACACTATCTACATCATTCAGGGTGGAGCAGTTCCTCTATATAACCATTATTATCAGCTGATGCCTAGAGCATGTTACTCCACCCTGGAGTAATCCTATATCCCTTTGTATCCAAGTCCGATCATAACGTGCGCCTCCCACTACTCACGCCTAGAAAGACGGGCAAAGGTGGTAGCGGCTTTACCAATACGAGTGTCAATTTCTGTATCTAAAGATGGTCTGTCGCTGATGATGGACCCCAGGTATTTATACTGTCGTACGATATCAAGTTTATAGTTGTCGAAAGAGATTTCAGGTGTTGCTTCGACGTCCTGACCGAGTATGTTAGTTTTCTGCAAACTTATTGTTAGACCGAAGTCTCTACAGCAGGGATGGCCAATTTCTTTCAAATGGCGGGCCACTTTATTATTATTTTTTTGTGTGGCGGGCCACACACATAACAACATCAATACAAATAAACTTGGCATTTGTTTCAAGGTAATATTGTTGTTATTTATCGGCATTATTTGCTTACATAAATCATTTTATTGCAACAGAATTAAAAATGCCTAGTAGATTTATAAAAATGAATAAAATTTGCTATTTATATTGTTTAACAACCATGTTTTAGTTAGGTCATTTTAAAGTTGACATGTAACAAACCTTAATGAGAACAATGTGGACGTTCATGTGCAGCAACAAGTTCATCAAAGTCAATGTGTAAAGATGATGATGATATTCGTAATAAATCCTGAAGGTGGCCATCAGTGAGTCGGTTTCTTTGTGACGATTTAATCTCCTTCATTGTTGAAAAAGCGCATTCACATATATATGTGCTTACGAACATAGAAGTAATTTTCAAACTGAAATCACTCAATGCGGGATATTTTTCCTGTGACACAAGTTTCCAAAAGTCAATTCCTATCTCCATCCTTGATTGGAATAAGGGGTACTTTGGAGGTTACATAACTCCAACTGAAAAGTGTCATGTTGTTGGAAAATGTCACACTTCATAGGGTTGTTAAACAATGCCAGTTCTGGTCGTATACCACTGAAGTCAGAAAATCGTTCATTGAATTGCTCCAATAGTTTGGTCGCTGTCAAAATTGTGTAAGGATGTCGGGCTGGAAGAAAATCTCACAATCACAACCGATACCATTCGCACGACACTTAAAAGGTCACACAACACTGCTCCTGGTCCAGATGGTGTTCGATACGATGACATAGGCGATTTAGCTGATGACGACTTGACAAAACTGGCCAATGAGTTTAATGCCAGTATTCGGAGTGGCCAGATTACGGAGGAGTGGCTACACAGCTACTTCCTACCGCTACCGAAGTCAAACAAGGCCCATTCTCAGATCAGTGCCTACAGAATCATCACAATGCAGAACACTGCGATCAAGCTGCTGGAGAAAATAGTTGCCCGTGTCCTCACCTGTCACCTTGAACAGAAACGCGTATTCCCACCCACACTTGGAGGTTATAGATATAACAAAGAGACATGGCTCAATACGGCAGTCTTTGCCTATGACGTCTTCGAAGGCTTCCACAGACGAGATGAGACATGTGCTGCTGCTATAGATCTGGAGAATGCATACAACAGGGTACCATTTGAATATCTCATGCACATGCTCCTCAAACTGGCGGTGCACCCCTTCCTCATTAGATGGATCGCAGCGGCACTGTTTCAGAGGAAGGTGATACTCAGATGTGGAAGTTGGTCTTCCGAGCCAATATCCATTTCTCCAGGGCTGCCACAAGGCTCACCATTGTCACCAGTTCTATTTAACGTGTACACAATAATGATCACGGAACAACAGCTGGTTGGGAGGGGAAGAACTATGACTTTTGCTGATGATATTCTGGTATATCGACAGGGAAGAGACAGGCGGGGAATCGCCTCCACAATGCAAGACGAACTCGATCGCATTTCTTCCTGGTGTGGGGCTTCAGGTGCCTTGGTTAATCCTAAAAAAGCATCAGTTTCATGGTTCTCCCTTAACAAACGACCACACCGGTAGTACGAATGGGAGCTTATGAGGTGACCAGGGACAAGTTGATGACATACCTCGGAGTTAAGTTTGATCGCAGCCTGTGTTTTCGGGACCACGTCGACCATGTGATAACAAAATCCCGCAAAGGTTTAGCCGCCTTGAAGGTCATGGCAGTTGCCAACATCGAGCAGAGGGTACTTACTCTTCCGTTCCAGGGATTAATCCTCGCACCAATCGAGTATGCCCTGGCAATTCTTACTGTCAGTACGACTCAAATTGATAGGCTGGAGAAAATACAGAATGAAGCCATGCGCATTATCCTGGGATGTACAAGGGACACTCACTGTGTAGCAATGAGGTATCTTCTTGACTTTCCAACCATGGATGACAGAATCAAGATCTGGAGAGCACGAGCATACCTGAAGATTAGTACAGATACAGAGCATCCATTGCACCACATGCTCAACACAGTGAAAGGTGCCAGGCTAAAAAGAGGCAAATCATGGGTGGGTCGAGCAGAAGATGTCATCAAACTGGTCTGTGGTCTTACCAATATCAGCGTTGGTGAGGAGTGGATACCGGTGCCTACGTCATTCAAGGGGACTTTCTCGTGTATTGTCACACTCGTCAGGAAAAGTAGGGAACAGAACTCGGTCGTGGTTAATGCCGAGGTCAACGGTCTCATCTGCGATAACACTGATGAGAAAGATGCAGTCATCTATACAGACGGATCTGTAATACGACGCCAAAGAAGTGCATGGGCACGCTCGGCAGGCAGAATAGCCAAGGAAGACAGTGATGCATACCTCATGACCACGAGTAGCATGACAATGGAGGCGATGGCAGTGACCAAGGCATTCAAATGGTTAGAGTCACAAGACTACATCCACGCATGTATACTGAGTGATTCGATGAGCATGATAAAAAAAAAGTGGAGCCGGGCTCTGTACGCATGCAATGGGTAGAGTCGTTGCAGAAATCCAAAATACGTAAGGTCACCTTTGTCTATGTCCCTGAACATGCGGGAGTACGAGGAAATGAAAGAGCGGACAGGTTGGCTAGCGGCGCTGTAATTGAGGACGGGCAACCGATGGATCGGGCGGACATCATCAATGCCCTCCGAGATGTTTGAAGAGCACAGGACTTCGACAAACACAGATCCACGTCACTTCTTCGGATGATGGAAATGGGAGTTAAGATGGGCACAGCCAGAAATGAGAAACTTAGTGGGCGTGTAAGAAGACTTATCAACCAACATAGAACTGGAGTCGTCAGTCGCTGGACACTGAGGGAATTGCTGAGGAGGGGATCTGAGCACCTATGGACATGTTCGGAGTGCAATGATGATGACTCGCAAATAACTCAATAACCACCACAGTACCCCCAAAATTCATTTGCCGAAGGTATAAAAAAAAGTATGGTCACTTTCACCATATTCCTTATTTGCCACTTGGCGTGACGGGGGCTCTTTACTTGTTTTTTTTTCATCTGACCTTGAACAGGATCCCCATTGTATCATGCCATTTGACTCTGTTCTGGGTGAGTTGTTCAATCTCAGCGAATGAGTCTTACTCTTTCAATAAATTATTCATCGTCTCAAATCTATGAGCTTTGACAATTTTACAAGAGTGACAACCATTTCACTGTATTAAAATGGAATAGTCAATGTATTAATCACACAGGCTGGCTCTACTGTTTCTACATGTCTGAGAGTTTCGGCTCACGGGCTTAGTATCATGCTCTTCGGATCACCACAGTCGTCTCACTCTTGAGCACCGTCTGATCGCTCGTTGGGGTTGCCTCACTCCCCGCGGCATCAATGTATCCCGGTCCCTCTGAGGACCCCTCTTCCTCTGTACCCTCCTCCCACCCCTGTACTCTTCTTCTTATCTCACATTTATGTTCATCTGCTTATTATCTATCCCCTTTATTTACCCCTATCCTCTTGGATCTACCCATCTTCTCCCGTTCTTCTTCCTTTATCCTTAATCCCCCCCTCCTTTCTGCGAACTACCTTAATATCCATCACCTCCTTATCGCTTTATTACCTCTCCTCCTCTGATGGATACTCCCTATTCCCCTTTTTTCATCTACTCCCTGGATTCTCTATTCTCCTGCTGTCACCACTTCTCTACCCTACTTTTTCTACATAACCCCCCTCCCCCTTTACTCGGTTCTAGGACTGTATGTGTCTGTTCACTAGCCACTCTCTCTCCACTTCTCTGTGTATCCCCTTAGTCTCTCTGTTACCCTACTTTCTTTCCTCTTTAGGCACTATTTAAAAAAAAAAAGTAAAGTACCCCTGTCACGCCAAGTGTCGTATAGGGAAATATGGTGTTAGTGACCCTATATTTTACAGACCTTCAACACATGATTTTTGGGGTAATGCGGTCGGTATTACGCCCGTGCTGCTTTACTTCCCCAGAAAAAAATCCGGTACCCATTTAAGGATGGGTGAACCCGGAAGCCGTCGGTTGGGATTGAACCCTACCTCTTGTCCTTTGTAATCCAGTTCACTAACCACTGAGCTATCGCGGCTCCTTTATGCACTATTGCCTGCGTATAATTCTCTTTGTATCCCCTTGGTCTCTCCGTTTCCCTTCTTCCCTTCCTCCTTTGACACCACTGTCTGCGTAAAATCCCTATATTCCTCTTCTTTTTATTCCCCACCTCCTTACCTCTTTAGGCACTACTCCCTGCGTACCATCCCTATTTTCCTCCTATGTATACTTCCTACTCCTCTTTATATTTACATTCCTAGTATCCCCCTCAGTCTCTCCGTTCCCTTCATCCCTACCTCGCTGGGCCCCCTTTCTTTCGCTCCATCCCTCTATTATACTCTTCTTTCTGACTCCCTCTCTTATCTATTCTCTCCTGACCCTCTACCTCTCATCCGATCCTAATGTCCTACTCCTGATTCTTTCCTTTATTACTCTTCCTCTTCATTTCTCTTCCTCGTATCAGTATTTCCTCCCTCCCGAGGATTAGTTCCCCCCCCCCACCTCTGTTAGGCTCCTGTAGTTTTATTACACCTATTATCTTCTCCGTCTCCCGCCCTTTGCCAGGCTTTTGTTTGAGTTTCTTTTCTTCCCGACCAGTGTTTGGTCCTGGTCTGGCTCCTAAACCCCCCCCCCCTCCTTTTTTTTCTCCTTTGTCTCTTTTGTTTCCCACGATTCTTGTTAACCTTCTTCCGGGACACGTGGATTCCTGTCTATGTGGTCATTCTTTCATTTCGTTCCCGGCTGCCCTCATGTAGCTTTCTTCTTTTTCATTTCTCTACATCCTACTTCCTTCTGTCCACCTCCTCTTTCTTATGATCATGTAGTTATAGATAATTGTGTTTCACCGTTTGTTTTCGTTGTCCTTGTATTCTGAAGAAGGCCACAGGCCGAAACGTCAGTATTGTGTTGTGTTCCTTCCTTGTAAAGCTGTCTTCATACCTTGGAGTGTTTAACACTCCCCACCACTGGTTCCTTGCTACCAGCTTTACCGCAGCATCGCAATTATTTGCCTATTCCCTACACAGCTTCAGCTTAATGGCTTGATGGAAGGTTAACAACAGAAATGATAATAATGATAAATTAAATAAATGTCGAGATCAAGAGTTGTGGAGAGACATGATGATTATGCACCTCATGCACTTGATGATGATACAGCATGAGAATAAATTATATTATAATAAAGATGTCCAAAGAACACACTTGAATATTGAGAATTGATGCTATACAATTACAGTAAGTTACACTGTTACAACAAACAAGTACTGAATGAAAGTCTAAGTCAAGTAGTACGTAGTAAAAACTCAACAACTACTATTATGATAGTTGATATAGTAGTAGACTAGTAGTAGTTGTTGAGTACCTTTACTACTTTACTTTATAAGTTTATAGTCGCCGCGGCGTAAGAAGAACTAGAACTGTGAAACTCCAGCAGCAATTATTTTTTCTTGGTTTTGAGAATTGTTGCAACCACACAATAAATAAATTTATAGATTTTTAATGAATCCCTTGTTTTCATAATTTCTCTGCGGTATACAAAGAAAAAACATGAAGATAGAAATTGTAATAACCTCTCCTCTCTGATAAACAACATAACCGTGCTCTGCCGATGCCATCTTTGTCAAGTCCACAATTTGTAAAAAAGTCAAATCGTCGTTAAAATTATTATTCGTTTTTTTAAATCTCGTTTATGAGGCCAGGCAATTTGTCAGCCAAACTTGACTACGGTGATGGTACAAGGTGGATTGTGATTGTGTGTGCGTGTGCGCGCGCGTGTGTGTGCGTGTGCGCGCGCGCGCGCGTGTGTGTTTGTGTGAAGAGGAGAAACATTTGGTGAGGTTTTAAGATTAATTTGAATCTGCAATGCGCGGTTATATTATTTCTTCTTCAATAACTCAATTATTTTATCTTCTTTAGATTAGTTTAGTTTAGTATAGTTTAGTTTAGTTTAGTTAGATCTCTTCCGAAGAAATCCATCAACGTGTAGCAAGTAACAACACCAGTGTTGTGTTGGTTGACTAGTCTTCTTTGGATTCCTTCGTAGCACTCCTGTCTGGCATCGCCCGCCTTGACGTGATGTTTGTGAAGTATTGCTGCGGTTTCAGTGGGTTTTTTTTTTAAGTCGCTTTTTCGTCTTCGTTATCTCTGCTTCCACCTGTCTTGCCCAAGTGTATTTTGGCTTTTCCCTTTCTCTCCTTCCTGTGGATTAAAAAAAAAAATTCTCTCGTACAATGCTCTATGTTAGATTCGAGCTCCGGGCTGCGTCATATCTCTCTCTCTGCGATCAGGGCTCAATCAGAGTAGGATTCCAGACTCTCACATGAAGTCATCTGTCAGGTTTAGTGTGTTGATCGCCCCCACAGACAGAACATCACAATTAGAGTCTGCCAGATCCACTCCGATTGAACACCCGTTAAAACGTTGCACTGTGTTCTGCGCCAGTGGCCCAGTGCATCCGATTTCAGCCAGCATTTTATTCAGGCTTGCTTTCCTTAGCCTTTGATTGTCCCCAATCTTCCTGCAAGGCAACAGATGATCCTTTCTGTAGGGGGATTCTGCCCTTAGATGGTCGGCCCTCCCAGGTTTACGAGCACCATCTGCCCGAGTCACTAGAGGTGACCAACACAGACATGCACACACAAAGACATGAGATGTGACCAACACAGACATGCACACAGCGATACGAGGCATGACTAACACTGACACACACCAAGATTTATGACAAACGCCTAACATAAACATGCGCATGTTTATTTTAGGCATGTGTCATATATCTTGGTGTGTGTCATATAATATCTTCTAAAATCCCCTAGACAGGGAACACATAATAATCATGAGCAATAGAAATACACGTTTTCTTTAACTTATTCCTCTTCTTTTCTTCTTCAACTGCTTTTCGGCGTCTAGAGTAGACATAATTTTTTATTATTGTTTTTTTTTTAAATTTTAGTTACATATATTTGTATGTGTGTTGTATATTTGTTCCTGCTGAAGGCCTTTTGAGCCGGAACATCGTTCTGGATTTTGTTGTCCACTTGTTACATGAAGCTTTATTCATACCGTTATTTATATATATCCCATATTGAGTTATTGAGTTATTGAGTTATTTGCGGGTCATCATCATTGCACTCCGAACATGTCCATAGGTGCTGAGATCCCCTCCTCAGCAATTCCCTCAGTGTCCAGCGACTGACGACTCCAGTTCTATGTTGGTTGATAAGTCTTCTTACACGGCCACTAAGTGTCTCATTTCTGGCTGTGCCCATCTTAACTCCCATTTCCATCATCCGAAGAAGTGACGTGGATCTGTGTTTGTCGAAGTCCTGTGCTCTTCAAACATCTCGAAGGGCATTGATGATGTCCGCCCGATCCATCGGTTGCCCGTCCTCAACGACAGCGCAGCTAGCCAACCAGTCCGCTCTCTCATTTCCCCGTATTCCCGCATGTCCAGGGACATAGACAAAGGTGACCTTACGTATTTTGGATTTCTGCAACGACTCTACCCATTGCATGCGTACAGAGCCCGCCTCCACTTTTTTTTATCATGCTCATCGAATCACTCAGTTTACATGCGTGGATGTAGTCTTGTGACTCTAACCATTTGAATGCCTTGGTCACTGCCATCACCTCCATTGTCATGCTACTCAGAATAAGCTTCACTGCAGCTTCGCATTTTTATGAATTTATGTGCATTTCTTTGCCTTGACCCTGACATTTGATACTTCTTGACGAAGTGTTGATGTAAAACTGATGTGTTTGTGTGCTTATGTTCGTCTAACTACGAGGATTACCTTACATATTTATATTGGTTAGACTTTGATAAAATGTTATATAATCATAATATGGGAGGTAATATTTCCCTAATTCAAGGGATACAACCCTTTAAGAAAATATGCAACAAGTTCTTTCATTTAGAAACAAAAGGCATGCCACATAATTATTGTGATATAAGCTATACACATTCTGAAAACTCAGTGACGGAGAAGGCTTACAGAATGCACGTAACCATGCAGCCTTCAATTTCATATTTGTTGTCCAAAAAATGCATAGTTAATTTTAGAACACACGTTTACTATAAAACAACTTTGTTTAAATAGCCTGATTGCGTTCGTTAGGCACCTTTTTCCATGTTTATAAGTGTTTTTAATTAATTTTTGCTACGACACAACCAGTGTCGTAAGGGAAATATGGGGCATTTGTTTTCTGAACTTTCCTTTCTGTGGTGTTGACTTAAGGCAGGGATGGCCAATTTCTTTCAAATGGCGGGCCACACACATAACAACATCAATACAAATAAACTTGGCATTTGTTTTAAGGTAATATTTTTATTATTTATCGGCATTATTTGCTTACATAAATCATTTTATTGCAACAGAGTTAAAAATGCCTAGTTGATTTATAAAAATGAATAAAAGTTGCTATTTATATTGTTTAACAAACATGTTTTAGTTAGGTCATTTTAAAGTTGACATGCAACAAACCTTAATGAGAACAATGTGGACGTTCATGTGCAATGTGCAGCAACAAGTTCATCAAAGTCAATGTGTAAAGATGATGATGATATTCGTAATAAATCCTGAAGGTGGCCATCAGTGAGTCGGTTTCTTTGTGACGATTTAATCTCCTTCATTGTTGAAAAAGCGCATTCACATATATATGAGCTTCCGAACATAGAAGTAATTTTCAAACTGAAATCACTCAATGCGGGATATTTTTCATGTGGCACAAGTTTCCAAAAGTCAACTCCTATCTCCATCCTTGATTGGAAAAAGGGGTCACTTTGGAGGTTACATAACTCCAACTGAAAAGTGTCATGTTGTTGGAAAATGTCACACTTCATAGGGTTGTTAAACAATGCCAGTTCTGGTCGTATACCACTGAAGTCAGAAAATCGTTCATTGAATTGCTCCAATAGTTTGCCTAACATTAATACAGAAAATTTGAAATCAGTGTCACTGCGCTCCTCAATCAATTCTTTGCACGAAGGAAAATGAATGAAGTTTTCTTTGGCCAGGGTAAATCTAAAAACTTTTAGTTGACTTATAAATCCATCTAGGTGTCCTACCAAATCTGAGACTGTTTGGGAACGTCCCTGTAGCTTCACGTTGAGTTCATTCATGTGCTGGGTGATATCAGTTAAAAAGGTCAATACGCTGTTAAAATGCGGATCAGACATTTTTCTGATCAGTTCTTTGTTGGTATCATGTTTCTCTAAAAACTGCTTTATCTCGTTTCTCAAAGCAAAAAACCGCCTCAAACAATTCCCTCTGCTTAGCCAGCGTACTTGTGTGTAGAGCACCAAATCGCCATATTCCGCCTCAACTTCTGATAGAAAAGTTATAAACTGTCGGTGTGTCAAAGACCGATTCCCGCCTTTTATTAAATTCACACACTTTATTACAGTGTTCATAACATCCTCCACGTCTAGAATCTTGCCACACAGCGCCTCCTGGTGTATAATGCAGTGTAATGCTGAGCAATGGAGTCACCGTCACATAATGATTTTTTTTTATTTCGCTATCTCTGCGCTTACAACAAACGATGCCATTAAGGAACTTGTTTGTTTTGTTGTTAATGTAGTAGAAACAGATTTCTGGTGTAGAACGTATTGTACCAATGTGGTCCTTGTATTTAGCGGCGTGATACTGTGTGTAATGCCGTTTAAGATTATACTCTTTATTTACAGACAACACTTGC
Source organism: Megaustenia siamemsis (assembly GCA_032433765.1). Lineage (NCBI taxonomy): Eukaryota > Metazoa > Mollusca > Gastropoda > Stylommatophora > Ariophantidae > Megaustenia > Megaustenia siamemsis. The sequence goes on from JAVIAB010000092.1 coordinate 188,716,107, forward strand.
AAACATACAAGGCACTGTGGTTTGCTATCCTTATTGTTGATAAATAAAAAAATCATGTTCCCATTTCTCATGAAAAAGTCTGATTTTTTCATTTAATTGACGTTTATTGTTCATATTATACCACGACCGAAGCAACAGACAATGAAATCACAGATTACAACAATAGCACTGTTTCCTGTAAAATGGAACTGTTCACTGTAACTCGACAAAAACAGAATGATCAGATCGGATATATAATTTTGACTGATGAAAAGAGGTTTGGAGAAAAAGAAACTGAAAATAAAATAATTGTGAGGTGAATGTGTTGGGGTGGAGGAGGTGGGTGACTGACAGTATTTCTTGGCGGAAATTGTTTGAACTCGACGAACCGAGAGTTGGCTCTACAACCATTCGTTGGCTTCTTCCTTTGTTTAAGTCGGTCGCAGGATGATCAAAAGGAAAAAAAAAGGATGGGCCGGGAATGACGAGAAGTCGACGTTAAACTAACTACTAGAGTGTTCCGAGTTTTAAACATAGGTCTACTAGGAAATATTTGAGTTAGCTTTCTCCACGGTAGAAGTTAATGTAATACATTTTTAATCAGTTTTACCCAGGACATTTTGCTCAATGCAACCTGATTTTATTTTTTATCCGCCGCGGGCCACAAAAAGGACGTCGCGGGCCACTTGTGGCCAACGGGCACCTAATTGGCCATCCCTGCTCTACAGGCATGCGAAAAGCGATGTACCGTGCTCTGGAGTTCTTCCTGACTTTGCGTGACAAGTGCAGCGTCGTCAGCAAATAACATATCTCTACCTTAGATCTTGCCTTTAGTCTTGAGAGATTGAACAACACGTGTATATATTACCACAAAAACACAAAAGAAAACCCGAAGGTGTCCAATGTGCCAATACATATGCAGACAAATATATAAACATGTTCGGTATCGCATGGGGGGTAAGAAATGTGTGGTAAGTGTCCTCTGTGTATGAGAGCGACATGTTCATGCCTTGGGGATACAGCGAACGCAACTGTGCAATGAGACGATTCTCAAGGGCGAACCAGCTGCGATTGCAGGAGTGACATAAGACAATGCCAGTTGTCAGGCTTACCACTATGACCAGGGGAGTTGAAATACGACGATATACCAAAGAACGCCATTTCTGTCTATCTGTGGCACACGTTTCCAGATTTGTACTTTTGACGCTAAATTGCTTCATGTTGTGCAAGGTGGTTATCTCTAAAACGGAGTGCTGGTAGGCAGATATATGTACATTAAGTTGTGCAATATTTAATTATATTATCATAGACTAACAAATAACTCACTATATGACATCCTAGTAACCAGTTAAAGTAGCTATGTTATGTTATGATATGTTGAGATCAGTATCACTGCATTACTACACTGTAACACTCCCATAGGTGTATCTATCTTCTCCTCAACAAAATATTCATTAATACGCAGCGACTAGTTATGCAGTTCAGTGATGGCTGACAATTCCTTTCATTTGTCAAGAATATCGTTCTCTTCTGACAATGCCCAAGTTCATGAAGCTAGATAGTGATGTAGTTTCGTTTCATTCAAAGTCCTTAATTCGACACATCTCGCTGAGGTAGTTAATGATATCTGCCCTATCTATTGTCTGTCCATCTGATACGATCGACGAACCAGTTTATCTATCTGATATTTAGTACCTTCAACATTAGCGTGACCTGGGACAAACAAGATGGTAACTCGTCGATCTTTGACCTCTGTATTGAGTCCAGCAATTCATTTCCAGCGGATGGAGCCTGTGTGGACTTTGTTGATCAGTCGAATGGATTCCCTCATCACACAGACATAAGTGTGAACATGTGACTTTAATCAGATAACGCTCTTGTCACGGTCATGATTTCCATCGTCATCCTACTGGTCGCCGTTACCTAGGCGCCACTATCTTCAGGACTATTTCTGCCACTGGAAGGCGCAGTAAACACACAAACACTCCGCTGATAGCGCAACACGGGGCCATCTGTGTAGATCAAAGCCTTGTTGTTACAATTCTCTCAGATGAGAGCATTAACCTCTGAACTAAACACGTGGGTTCTTTCTCTGGCGTTACTAAAAAAAAGGAAGAAAAAAAGTGGTATGGTGACAGCTTTACGTGATTATGGACGAAACAAAAGTCGACGTTTCGGCCAAGTAGGCCTTCATCTGGACGAACAACAAACACAAAAATTATATATAACGATATATTAACAAATCTAACTACATGGCGATAATATGCTAGATAATGATATTTGCAGACCATTATCTAGTATATTATCGCCATTATCATCAGCTTTACAGCAGCTTCGCATCTCTACGCATCTTGGTGCATCTTGATGCCTTTACCTCTCCTTCTCTGTATCCTCTGCCTAGTGTCGATGACAGAAAAACAAAGTACTGGATCCTTGAGCCAATGGTGGGGTGTGCTAAACACTCCAAGGTATGGTGACAGCTTTACAAATAAAGAACACAACACAATACTGACGTTTCGGCCTGTGGCCTTCTTCAGAATACAGGGACAACGACAACAAGCGGTGAAGCACAATTACTACATGTTAGATGATAAAGTGGAGGGCGAGGAAAGTAGGATGCAAAAATAAGAAAAGAGAGAAATGAATTTTACATGATGAGAGGTATGATGGGCGTCAAAATATATAAAATAGAAAAAGAGAGAGAAAAATGTATAATAAATTGTACTTAGCTGAGCTCAGAGCAGGGAGCAGGAAAACTGTAATCCGTGCTGAAACCAGTCGGAATGACTAAATGACTAAAAGCGCAGAGAACGTGTATAGAAAGCAACACGTGACAAAGACAGGTCAGTAAAGAGGGCAAAAAGGATCAAATATCGGGAAAACCAAAAAGGGGGGGGGGAAAGGGGGCATAGACGAGGATACTCCTGGGACACAACAAGCAATACATATAAATCACTCAACAATGGAAGTGAGAGATCACGCGAGAGGTTAAGAGAAAGAAATAGAATGACACGACAAAGTAGTAAACTAGGCAGTGGGTGAGAGAGATGGACTCTACAGAATGGATGGCCTCGAACTGAACGAGTTGAGAGGTAGGTCAACGAAAGGAAGGATTGGATACTGGAGGAAGAGATACGGTGAGGAAGAATAATAAAGCCGGTATAATGAGAAGGGCGATAGAGGGCTCTATCGCCCTTCTCATTATACCGGCTTTATTATTCTTCCTCACCGTATCTCTTCCTCCAGTATCCAATCCTTCCTTTCGTTGACCTACCTCTCAACTCGTTCAGTTCGAGGCCATCCATTCTGTAGAGTCCATCTCTCTCACCCACTGCCTAGTTTACTACTTTGTCGTGTCATTCTATTTCTTTCTCTTAACCTCTCGCGTGATCTCTCACTTCCATTGTTGAGTGATTTATATGTATTGCTTGTTGTGTCCCAGGAGTATCCTCGTCTATGCCCCCTTTCCCCCCCCCCTTTTTGGTTTTCCCGATATTTGATCCTTTTTGCCCTCTTTACTGACCTGTCTTTGTCACGTGTTGCTTTCTATACACGTTCTCTGCGCTTTTAGTCATTTAGTCATTCCGACTGGTTTCAGCACGGATTACAGTTTTCCTGCTCCCTGCTCTGAGCTCAGCTAAGTACAATTTATTATACATTTTTCTCTCTCTTTTTCTATTTATATATTTTGACGCCCATCATACCTCTCATCATGTAAAATTCATTTCTCTCTTTTCTTATTTTTGCATCCTACTTTCCTCGCCCTCCACTTTATCATCTAACATGTAGTAATTGTGCTTCACCGCTTGTTGTCGTTGTCCCTGTATTCTGAAGAAGGCCACAGGCCGAAACGTCAGTATTGTGTTGTGTTCTTTATTTGTAAAGCTGTCACCATACCTTGGAGTGTTTAGCACACCCCACCATTGGCTCCTTGCTACCAGCTTTACCGCAGCATTGCAATTATTTGCCTGTTCCCTACTGGATCCTTGAGTCACAAGTGCCGATTCTGCCCCGGGATTCAAAACCAACATCTGCGTCCTTTCTTACAACTTTAGGTTCAATAGATACGTAAAGAAATATGTTATTTTGTTATGTGTTTCGTACTTTGAATTCGTCTACTGAATTTCCATCGTAACGGCAAACCCTGCCAAACACCTGTGAATGGATTTGTCCGTTGCCTGGACCACTTCTTGGACTCCATATTTTAGTTTTGTTGTGGTATTCGATGAGAGACATTTAGTGGTGAGAATCGATACGTGATGAACCCCGTGACCCCGGGAGCCTCCTGTCGCGTCTGCTTCTCCCTGCACCAGCTGCTGCTTGTCTTCGCTTGTTGGTGCTAGAATCACATCTGTTGAAGAATTTCCCTGTGGTTAAAGAACCACACCATGACGGCATATTTAGTCGAGTAAGATAACACAGTTTGAGTTGTTGACGATCGTGATGATGGAATCAGATGTTTATAATTGTGACTCATACAACTGACGATTAGCTCAGCTAGTCTTAGTCAAGTCTAGTCTAGCTACATCATCATCCAATCTGATTAGATTTATTATTATTGACATACATTGCTGATTCATGAGGGAATTTATTCATAATTGTTTATTTATATGTCCTTTTTGTGAAGCTTCAAATGACTACTTGTTGTTCATCCTGTGACAAATTATAAAATTATGTTACTTTTCAGTGCCATTTTGTTACAAAACAAGTGAGGCAGAACAAGGAAAATCAAATCAACATATAGGAAGGTAATATAAAGGTGTTAGCTGGAGTATTGATTAATATTTAATATCTCATACCATATTTGGGTTGTAACATATAAGCCAAGGGTTCTTAAGTATGGAATTGTCTTCCAGTTGTAGTATAAGTTAAATATAGTGGAGTATAACTAGTATAAGTAAAAGTGACTGACAAAACCAAATGTTGTTATTGTAATACTGTAATGTAGCTTTCACCTATGATGAAACCACATATAAGATTTTATTGGGAAACTAATCAATTAATGATAGTGTTCATACACCTTACTCTTTCTTAAGTCATGGAGCGCCGTGTATGTTACTTGTGTATAGCAAGCAAGAACAGTTTAAATGTAGAAGTGAATAGAATTAAAAATAGGTGTTTTGAGTTGAATTTTACCAAGTTATAAATTGAATGACACTTTTTTGAGCAATAGAAGGTTTGAATATTAACTTGAATTTAAGAATCAGGTTATTGTAATATAGTCACTATTGTAACACCAACAGTTTATCACAATAAGCTGATATCTAATGTTATTACAATGACAGGTTGATGTGACAGTTTTCCCATGTAAGGATCAGAATGAGCGGTGGAAAGGTGGACATTAAGGTTGTCCTCCTGGGAAAATCCTTTGCTGGAAAGACCAGTCTTGTAGAGCGCTACATTCATAATCGATTTGTCGGAGATACAGTCCCGTACCAGAACGTAATTGTAATGTAGCACAGGATTTGTAACCTTAAGTTGCCTTGCTTCTCAGCTTCTTGGGGCAGTGGCTGTACATGCCACACTTTATAGCAGCTGAATGTTTTACCATTAGCATTTTGAGAAAATTCTGTACTGCCTGGTCTTTTTTTTTTTATGCCATTCTAATGTCTATGTAATATCTAATGGGTTTGATTGTTTTTCTTGTTTATTATCTTGCATGCCAGAAGTCATTGGAATTATATCATTATTTGCCATTGAGACTGCATAATTGTCTTTTTGGACCAATGTATTTATTTATTTCTCTCAGGACTGCATTTCTTGTTTGTCACTTTTGAAATTAATTACTATAGTTGTAGAAAATATACTTAAGAGTTTTGAGAATGGTTTAGTAAAGTACTAATGCTCACTTTTCATGCCAAACATCAGAGTTAGAAACATATCAGTTGCATTCCACTGAGCTGACAAAAATGTGATATGCTTGTGGCCTCTGGTTCCTATTTAGAACCCCTTTACCTTATGGTAAAAACAACTTTATACAATTTCTGTTACATGCCTTTGGATATTTATTTTTACTTTACATAAAACTATTGTAGTAATTTCAAATATAAAAGTTGCATTCATTTTTACTATTCAAACTGTATCACTTTTGTTTGATACAGTGAGAGATTAATAATCACACTGACATCTCTTCATGGCAATCTTTTAAAATAATCTATTTTTCATTGGGGTGTGGTATTCTGTACAATCATTTGTTCCTTAAAAATAAGCATTGATTATGGGTGACAAATCTGTGTATACTTTTATCTTATTTTTGCATTTTAATAGAATGTATGTTGGCGTGCCTTTGATTGACAATGTGATGAAGGCTAAACATTCTTTCCTTCTTTTGCCTGCAAATTTGTTTTTTTCACTTTATCATTTTGGCTTCACTTTTGCTGTAATATTTCCTTATAAATTTGTTTTGCAATAATCTTTGCTTTCTTTATTATTATTTATGTACAATTAAAAATATTTATAATAAGATACATGAATATATGTGTAAATAAATATATTTAAATATTTATTTCTAGTCCACATGTATAAATATGGATATTGTATACAATTGCATCATTATAAGGAAACTCTTGAAGTTTGCTATGTAGTAGATATAAACAAATTGTATAAAACAGTAATGGCACACAATGAAAATTAACATTTCTAATCGTATAAAAAAGTACATAACTATGTCTATGAAAATAATTGTCTGCATGATGTCAACATTTGTGAATTGTTAGTTTTTGCCATAAAAATTGTTCTTATTTTAAATTATTGTATTTTAATTTCAGACTATTGGTGCAGCTTTTGGAGCAAAGACAATGGTGATTAATAATAAAAGTGTGATCATAGGCATATGGGTGAGCTATCTTGACTGATATGTTTGTTGTGTCTCACATTTCATTGTGACCAGAAAGTGTATAGAATACACCAAGTATTATTCCGTGCTTTGGTGTACAAAATATGCAAAGTGTAGAACATTATGTTACCTCGTTGATTTTTTACTATTAATGAGAATAAGAATTTGCAGAGAACATGCCTATCCCTTAGTAAGTGTTGATGTACAAGAACATTGTTTGAAGAGATGAAGAAATGAAGCGACAGGTTAAAAAAGAGAAAAATCATTGATGAGGTAAGCTGAGGACATCGTTCAAAAAATTCATTAGCTTGAGAACATTAAACTAGGTGAGAGTGGGGACACATGACATTGAACCTGGTGAGAGTGGGGACACATGACATTGAACCTGGTGAGAGTGGGGACACATGACATTGAACCAGGTGAGAGTGGGGACACATGACATTGAACCTGGTGAGAGTGGGGACACATGACATTGAACCTGGTGAGAGTGGGGACACATGACATTGAACCTGGTGAGAGTGGGGACACATGACATTGAACCTGGTGAGAGTGGGGACACATGACATTGAACCTGGTGAGAGTGGGGACACATGACATTGAACCTGGTGAGAGTGGGGACACATGACATTGAACCAGGTGAGAGTGGGGACACATGACATTGAACCAGGTGAGAGTGGGGACACATGACATTGAACCTGGTGAGAGTGGGGACACATGACATTGAACCTGGTGAGAGTGGGGACACATGACATTGAACCTGGTGAGAGTGGGGACACATGACATTGAACCTGGTGAGAGTGGGGACACATGACATTGAACCAGGTGAGAGGGGATACATGACATTGAACCAGGTGAGAGGGGATACATGACATTGAACCAGGTGAGAGGGGACACATGACATTGAACCAGGTGAGAGGGGACACATGACATTGAACCAGGTGAGAGTGGGGACACATGACTTCGAACCAGGTGAGAGTGGATACATGACATTGAACCAGGTGAGAGTGGATACATGACATTGAACCAGGTGAGAGGGGATACATGACATTGAACCAGGTGAGAGGGGATACATGACATTGAACCAGGTGAGAGGGGACACATGACATTGAACCAGGTGAGAGTGGGGACACATGACTTCGAACCCGGTGAGAGTGGGGACACATGACTTCGAACCAGGTGAGAGTGGGGATACATGGCATTGAACCAGGTGAGAGTGGGTACAAATGCTTACTGTGTGTCATGTGTTGACTCCTGGACAGCGAAGATGACCTAATGATGAACTAACATTTCTTATGACACTTACTGAAACAAAAGCATGGAATTTTATTTGTTTGTTTGTTAATTGTTATAAATCTGTGTTTGTCTTGGTTGCTTATTTTGTGGTTATATAACACCAATGTAAATGTTGAAACAGCAACTACCTTCTATTTTAAAACTGTCTTTCTGGCATTGTCTCATAACGGGGGGTCAGTCAGAGGGACATGCAGGACTATAGAATAAAGGCTGCTTGTCAAAAGCAGTTGCCACAAGATGTTTTATTTCACCCCTGATAAAAAAACTTTTTACCCTAACAGGATTCAAACTTGTGTTCTCCTGCTTTGGAGCATGATGAGTTAAAGATTCAACTACCTTGAAAACACCAACAAATGGTCAATTTCAGATGTTTAACATTTTTTTTCTGAAAAAGTAAGCATTTCCCACAGCATTACTATTATTGGGTTGGTGGGTGGAGTTTAGGGCCCCCCTACCACCGCCCTGCCGGGGGTTTTGAGCACATCTTATGAGGCAGCTCAGTTGACTGCTCTCACTCCAGACACTATTATTTCACTGACTACAGGTCAAGTCAAGTACCTTTTTATTCTTTTTGCTGACTCAACTGGAAGATATGTTTCAAACCCTGGTGTCCCAATAGTAATACAATAGCCATGAATCCTACACAACTTCAGTGATCCATTCTAATCTCCGGTGTAATGTACTTGAATATAAGCATATTATGTGTATGTTTTTGTGTTATATTAGCATATTATTTGTATGTTTTGTGTTATATTTGAAAGTCTACATCATTGATTGTAACCAGGACACTGCTGGCAGTGAGCGCTATGAGGCCATGAGCAGAATCTACTATAGAGGAGCAAAAGCTGCTATAGTTTGCTATGATCTTACAGACAAGTCTAGTTTTGACCGGGCCAGATTTTGGATAGGAGAGTTACAGAAGCATGAAGAGGTTGGTTTTAACTTGCCAGACTTTCAAATAATAACGGAATGAAAGAATAAACTTTTTTGTGCACTCTGCAGACCCATAAGTGTTCCGATTCTTTATACAGGCTGAGTGCAGACTGGTTATTTTGTTAGTACCATACTGGTTACATACACTCAACATATGGCTTATTAATTATCCAGTCCAGCTTAAACAGCTTATTTAACAAAAATATTTTGATATATGATAAAGTTATTGTTTTATGTTTTTATATGGTATTTGGAATATCTGTCTATCTATCGACCTTTCGAGCCATAGTCAGTCCATAGAGCATAGACTCAGATACTCTTTCCCTGTTTGAAAATTTTCTTTCTAGCAATCTCAATCCTTGCAAAGATCTTTTATCAAATCTCGTCATTTGTCTCTGTTAAGCTTTTTGATCTAATTGAGGGAGCCAATTCCTGCTGCCTTTGCCTCTCTGATCAATGTTTTTCTCAGTGTTTCTCTGGGTTGACCTCTTTTCCCCCTGCCTGTTGTTTCCCACTTGAGGGCTTGCTTTGCCATTCGACTATTATGTATTCTCATCACATGTCCAACATATGTCTAACATCTTTTCTCTTTTCTCAAAATTCCTCGTTTGTTTTGAATTTCTTCCACACTATACCAAGTATTTTCCTTAGACATTTATTTTCAAATGCGTTCAACTTTGTTTCTATGTCTTTTGTTCTTTTCCAGCTCTTGCATGCATATGTAAGGTTGACAGTACATTTGCTCTGAATAGTTTAAGTTTCGTTTTTGTGCTGATGAGTTTTGAATTAAACATTTCAAGGCTTCTGAAAGACATTCCTGCTTTAGCTATTCTGATTCTAATTTCATTACTTGCAACCCCATCCCGATCAATGTGACTTCCAAGATAGATAAAGTGGTTGATCTCTTCCACTGGTTTATTTTCCATGTATGTTCTGTCATCTATTGGAATTAAGCTTTTCATGACGTTAGTCTTTTCATGATTGATCTCAAGCCCTATTTTACTGGCTGTTGATGATAGTGCATTTGTGTTTTCTTGCATCGTTTTTATCTGCCTGCTGGAGAGAACTATGCCATCAACAAAAGTCAAGGACCTAGGAATGCCTGTACAACAGTGACATATTTGTGGGTTTTGAGTATTTCCTTTGTTTATGATCATAGTTTTAATCTTTTTGATATTCATATCTAATCCATATTTTTTGCTTATCATGTTTATTTCATTAAGTAATTGTTGTAGATCTTTAGGATTTTCTGCTAGTAGTAAAGTATCGTCAGTATATCTTAGGTTATTGATTATCTTTCCATTAATTTGTAGGCCTGGCATCTCTGTGATGTTTTTAAAGATTTGCTCAGTGTATAGAATAAACAAGCTTGGTGATAGGATGCATCCCTGTCTTACTCCTCTTTTTATCTCAATGGGTGTAGAGTTCTCTATGTTATATTTTATTATTGCTGTTTGCTCCCAGTATAGATTACATATTAGTCGTATGTCCATGTCATCTAGATGTATCTCTTTTAGGCATTCTATAAGTTGTTTGTCGTGTACTCTATCAAAAGCTTTGGTGTAGTCTATGAATTAGGCATATATTGGTTTGTTTACTTCTGTGTACTTTTCGATTGAATGTTCTAATGCAGAATATGGCTTCTTTTGTCCCACTATTTTTTCTAAATCCAAATTGCTGCTCATCTAATTCAGTATTGATTTTATTCTGAATCCTTCCTTGTATAACTTTTAGCAAGATTTTTGTAACATAGCTCATTAGGCTTATTGTTCTAAAGTCACTGCATTCAACTGCACCATTCTTTTTAGGCAATGCAATGAAAGTTAATGTTTTTAGTTCATTTGGTATGTATCCTGTGTGGTATATGTTGTTGCATATGTCTGTAATCACTTCATTACCAAAATCTTCTAGTGCCTGTATCATCTTTATCTGTATTCTGTCAGGTCCTGCTGCTTTTCAGTTTTTCATTGTTTTTATAGCTTTTTCCACCACAGATTTTAAGATTTTATAACCTGGTGTACATTTTCTAACTGGTTTCTTGTCCCTTTGATCATGAAATAGTTCTGTTATATATTTCTGCCATCTTTATTGTCTGTTAGCATTTTTCCTTTTTTGTCTGCAATGCATCCACCTTCTGTGGTTTTTTTATTTTTATTAGTCATTCTCTTTATTTCTGTGTGCATTCCTCTTAAGTCTTGTTTGCTTTCCATAGTTTCTATTTCTATACATTTTTGGCTGAGCCAGTCTTCTTTTGCCTTTTTGCACATTTTGCGTGTACATCATGATATATGTGCCCTCTATCTTGTGTGTACATCAGTGATATACTTGCCCTCTATCTTGTGTGTACATCAGTGATATATGTGTCCTCTATCTTGTGTGTACATCAGTGATATACTTGCCCTCTATCTTGTGTGTACATGAGTGATATATGTGTCCTCTATCTTGTGTGTACATCAGTGATATACCTGCCCTCTATCTTGTGTGTACATCAGTGATATACCTGCCCTCTATCTTGTGTGTACATGAGTGATATATGTGCCCTCTATCTTGTGTGTACATTAGTGATATATGTGTCCTCTATCTTGTGTGTACATCAGTGATATATGTGTCCTCTATCTTGTGTGTACATCAGTGATATACCTGTCCTCTATCTTGTGCGTACATCAGTGATATACCTGCCCTCTATCTTGTGTGTACATCAGTGATATACATGCCCTCTATCTTGTGTGTACATCAGTGATATATCTGTCCTCTATCTTGTGTGTACATCAGTGATATACGTGTCCTCTATCTTGTGTGTACATCAGTGATATACGTGCCCTCTATCTTGTGTGTACATCAGTGATATATGTGTCCTCTATCTTGTGTGTACATCAGTGATATACGTACCCTCTATCTTGTGTGTACATCAGTGATATACGTGCCCTCTATCTTGTGTGTACATCAGTGATATATGTGCCCTCTATCTTGTGTGTACATCAGAGTCATACGTGCCCTCTATCTTGTGTGTACATCAGTGATATATGTGCCCTCTATCTTGTGTATACATCAGTGATATACGTGCCCTCTATCTTGTGTGTACATCAGTGATATATGTGCCCTCTATCTTGTGTGTACATCAGTGATATACGTGCCCTCTATCTTGTGTGTACATCAGTGATATATGTGCCCTCTATCTTGTGTGTACATCAGTGATATACTTGCCCTCTATCTTGTGTGTACATCAGTGATATACCTGCCCTCTATCTTGTGTGTACATCAGTGATATACCTGCCCTCTATCTTGTGTGTACATCAGTGATATACTTGCCCTCTATCTTGTGTGTACATCAGTGATATACGTGCCCTCTATCTTGTGTGTACATCAGTGATATACGTGCCCTCTATCTTGTGTGTACATCAGTAATCAGCTTTATCTTGCCTGGCAAACTGTCCTTTAGTTACTTGCCAATTGTTAGACATATGATGGTGTCACAAGACACTAATTTAAGCAGTACACTCTCTTGTCTAATCACAGTTGTCACTAAGTACATAGACTATTTAATGTAGCGATACCCACCAGTATACTCTTTCTTCCAGTGTTTTAACCACCTTCATTTGCACCTACCAAGAATTAGAGATAAAAATGCCAGGCCATTCTGTCCATCAGGATAGTTACATCATCTTGAAGTTTAGATCCACACAAACTAGTTCTACACGAGTATGATTTCGTTTCTTCAGATATTTTTTTTTCATTTTGATCAGTCCATTAAATTTTGTTAATGATATAAAAATATACAGGGCTGCAAATTTGATAGTAACCACTGCATTATGGTTTGAAAAAGCAAAATCTTCATCAATTCCCATTAAGATTACATGATTTAACGTTTTAGATGAAAGTTTCTGATTTAGAGTGTGGTGTAACATTTACTATATGTTTTATTTTTAATGCTGTTTTTGATCAACTGGTTTTTTTTGTGTGTTAGATTTGCTAATACTTTATTTTTATTTATAAATTAAAAGAAAAAGTCAAAATTATTTTCAAAGTGGAAACATATTTGATGAAAATATGCATTTAATAAAACATGTTCACTTTTCTGTTTCAATTTCACTTTGTTTTATTTTAATGTGACATTAAATGTTCGAGGTAAGATGTATTTTACAAACAGGCATATGAGCAGAATAGTGTTTACACCTTTTGTATGTTGTTCAGGAATAACGTAAGGCAGAAAATATGGTTTGGGCAGTAGAAGTCAATATTGCTGCATTCACAGTTTTGTATGTAGTTTTTTTCTTGTTTTTATTTATTTCTCTTTTTTAGAAGCACTTAGGATTCTTTCTAGATCATCGTCATCATTATGCCATGTGTCCTTTGCAGAACTTTGCATTCATCACAGAATCTCTGTCTGTAGCCAGATCTCCCTCAGAATGTTGCATTCACCACATCCTGAACGAAAGATCTCCAACTTCTTTTGTTGTCATGTTCAAGGTTTCCTTGACGTCTCAAAACCAACTTCTTCTTGGTCTGCCCCTGATGGATTGCCCAGAAACAATGCCTTCCATTATTGTTCTTTCCACTCCGCTGTGTCTTTTGGTGTGACTTAAAAATCTTAATGATTTTTCTGTAGCATTTTGATTCAAATGAATTGATTATCTTCCTTGTTTGCGAGATTGTTCCTGATTCACAACCTTATGTTGCAATTGGGAAGATACACGTCCTCAGTCATTTTAATTGTACTGCCTTGCTGGTATTGTGTCACATATTCTTCATGACATTTAATTGTTGTATTGCTATTGCTAATCTTCTGATCTCTTTCTGACAGTTTCCATTGTTAGTTACTACATTTCCCAGATATTCATAGTTTGTTACAATTTCACATCCTCACAGTTGATGATTTTGGTTTGGCTTTATTTGTTTTGTCAATTGACACTTTCTTAATTCTTTCTAGATACCATCTCATAATAAACAGCATATTTTAAACACTGATATTACATTCTGTTGATAAATTATATATATAAATTCTCTTGTAGTCGAGTTGAGATGATTAAATTGTATTAGCTGAATCAAATTAGTAATTGGAGTGAGCCTACATTTGTAAATTATCTTTGATATACTTTTAGGGTTGTCAAATCTACCTGTGTGGAACAAAGTATGATCTTATTGTGGAGAATCCAAATCTTCGCAGGATCGATGAGAGAGAAACAAAAGCTCTAGCATTAGGTAAACAAATATTGTTAAATCGGTCATTCAGCTGATTGTCATGTGGCCATTGTAATATTTATTGTTTGTAGCATTTAGGTTTTGATAACAATTGGTATGCCAATTTAGCATCATGTTTCAATTTTTTTTTTTTTTTTTTGAGTTAGCAGTTATTGTATGACACTCTAAGTTAAGCCCTTGCTTTGTAAAGTCTAGAACATTTGGCTCTATCACAACTAGAAAGAACATTTGGCTCCATCACAACTAAAAAGAACATTTGGCTCCATCACAACTAAAAAGAGAATTTGGCTCCATCACAACTAGGAAGAGCATTTGGCTCCATCTCAACTAAGAAGAGCATTTGGCTCCATCACAACTAGGAAAAGCATTTGGCTCCATCACAACTAGGAAGAGCATTTGGCTCCATCACAACCAAAAAGAGCATTTGGCTCCATCACAACCAAAAATAACATCTGACTCCTTCACAGCTAGAAAGAACATTTGGCTCCTTCATGGTCAGAAAGGGCATTTTGAGTTTGGTTTGTGAATTTCAAGAATTTATGCAGATCTGCTGTCCTGTTCACTGTGGAAAGAGCTGACAGACTTGCTTGATGGTACCAAGTATGGAAACTTTAGGGCTAAACAAGAAGTCCTTATTGGTTTATTTATTGAAGAGTTAGGTGGTGAATGATAGGGTTTAATTGAGACTCCAAAAGTCAAACTATTATGCATAAGATGGGACAAATCAGAAGTGTGTATAACCAGCAAGCTAGAGGAACTATCACAGTGCACACTTTGTGTGTCACCTGTTGGAAGCACCTGTGTGTGTTGATGTAAACTTGAAAAAATCAGCAGTCATGAGTCCTTCCATCATCAGTGGAAATACATCCCAGATACTTGAATTCTGCAACAGTTCTGGCTTGGTCACACCTTTGTTAATTGAATAATTTTACCTTCTTAGATGTGCACATTTACATGATAGCGTGTGTTCCCCAAGCTGAATGGACTCTACTTATGTTGTGTTGCTTTCTTGTGGACCCAAGGCAGTCTACAGCAACTGGATTGAAAGTAGTCAGCAACTTACAATTGATAGTTTGCATCAACATCAGTGAACCATAGCTGATCAAGATCTTAGTTTGTCTCCCCGTTTGTGCAGTCAATACAGTTATGGTTAGTCGACCATTCAGTACAGTATGGAAATCAACAACTAGATAAGTCATGAACATCACATACAAAAAATAGATCAGTATGACAAAAGACAACAGGCAGTTAAATCAGGTAGAGAAATTTAAATACCTATAAAGTCTAGTGACATATGACAATGTACAAATAGCAGAAATAGACAACATGGCTTGCTAAATCATTGGACACCACTACTGTCCAGCAAGGAAATAACAGCAAGTCAAAACAAATACTCAACAACACAATTTTCACTCCAATGTTGCACTAGCAGTGTCCAACATGGATGCTAGACTCTGGAACAATCCAAATAATAATCACACTGAAATAAAATGTATTAGAGATACATGATAACAGCTTGAGTGATAAGATCTTCATCACCATCAAGTACTGGGCCTGCTTGGCGTAGGTGGTCATGTCTCTCCACAACTTTCGATCTCAACAGTTATTTATCATTTCTGTTGTTGACTTTCTGCCAAGCCATTCTCTTAAGCTGTCTGGTATCTTTTCTCTTTTTATCCCTCTATCTCTTCGTCCCTCAATTTTACCATTTGTTACAATATATTCCAGCTGTTCTCTTCTCATTACGTGGCCAAAAAATGATGATTGTTTGTTCCTAATATTGGAAATTAGCTCTCTTTTTGCTTTGGCCTCTTTCAGAACATTTTCATTACTCTTCTTAGCTGTCCATAGTATTCTCAACATTCTTCTGTAAAACTACATTTCTACAGACTCCAGTGATTTTATTGTCTGTTGTCCTATTGTTCATGATTCACACCCATATGTTAAGGCTGGCTCTACGTAACATTTAAGAACTCTTTTTCTTATTTCTATTGTCAAAAATGAATTGCATAGTATCTTCCTCATTTTTTTTAAAGCTGCCTTAACCTGAGCCATTCTGCATCTCACCTCTGTTGTACATCTGCCGTCTGAGGTTAACAAAGATTAGATCAGAAATGAGGAATTAAGATAAAAGCTAGGAATAATGCCCACTGTTTAATAAATAAAGACAGACAGAATAGTTTGACCATGTGATAAGATATAAAGAACCAATGTATTACAACATATGCTATGAGAACACCAAATTCAAGTGCTGACATAACAAAAATTGCATACTTTCCTTATTTGGTATGGGTTTTTCTGTAAATTATGTGAAATTTTATTTTATTTTTTAAATTAATGCCATATAATCAGTTTATATGGGAAAAGACTATTTTTGTGAAATTCAACTAGACTAAAGATATATCATCATCAAGTACCATGCCTGCTGGCGTAGGTAACAATGTCTCTCCATAACTTTCAATCTCGACAGTTATTTATCATTTCTGTTGTTGACCTTCTGCCAAGCCATTCTACAAATACAGTTTTTTTAAAAAACAAAATGTATGTGCAATAGCAAAAAATGGCTCTGCTATAATGTGAATTAGCCAATGAAATTGTAACATTGTATGTTTGAACTGGGGTTGTAAACTATGGTTGGACACAAGGACTGGACCAGACAATCAGACTGTTGAACTACATTATTATGTTGCATTGCTGCTGGCAACAATAGTGAAACTCCAAGTCAATGATAATTCATCCATGCTACATTTCATTGTTCATATGTTGTGAGGGATTTTGATTTACAAATGAAATATTTTTTGTGGGTAAATATTTCTAATAATGCGCTATTGAAAAAAATGCTACAAAGATTTAACATTCTAATGCAATTTTAAAAAAAAATAACTGCTGCCTATTAACTAACAATTATCATATTCACATTCCCATCAATTGAAAGTTCAAACGAAAGTAGACTAAACTCTTATTTTAATAAATAATATTTCAATAATTTAATACTGAACATGTGAACTAGTAGGTTTGAAGTTTTTGAGTTGCTATTTTAGTTTTGCTGCTTATTTGTTGAATTTGAAATGTTAGTACTCTTTAAGATATCTGTACTTAAGTGTAGTAGCTTTGATTTTTGGGTCAATATATTAATAAATAATTTGTTGGTTAATGCTAAACAAAAAAATATTGATTTTAAATGTATGGTTGACCCAAAATACATGCTGACCCAAATTTTTAAAAAAATTGACAATTTGGTCAGGCAAGGAAAGATATCCTGGGTGATAGTACTGGCCCCTGCTTCCCCTAATGCTGTGTCCAACAGAAGTGGCTCCAACAAAGTAAATCTATGGGATATCTTTTATTTTAAAAAAATGAAATAGAAAATAATCATTTTGTGAATTTATTATTAAATTTACATTCATACATATTCTATGAAAAAGAGTAATAAAGACACGTTACAAGATTTAAACAATAACAAGAACTGAGCTAATAACACCATTCTTTAGAGGAAATACAAATATTATGGGTACGTCGAAAGACACAATGGGCTGGAAAGAACAATGAAGGAAGGCATTGCTCTTGGATGACGATTCACAGGCAGACCAAGAAGAAAGTGGTTTCAAGACATCAAGGAGACCTTTAACATGACAATGGAAGAAGTGGGAGATCTGACTAGAGACAGATATTTTTTTACGGGGTGCAATCTGCAAAGGACATGTGACCTGATGTTGATGATGGCACATTCTATTTGATCTTCTTGACTTTCTTCATTCTAATGAAGAGATCTCCCACAGAAAAGCTTGTACTAAAGCATTTATTATGAATTCACATGTCATCTTTGTGACCTGTTTTGTAATATCTTTATTTGCTTTCTTCAATGTTCTGTACATACATAAATTAGAACAATTTGCTAATTAATTTTCAGATGTCAGAGGCGCTGTCTATGAAACATCTAGCAAGTCAGGCAAAGATATTGGTAAGAGTTGATGTTATCATTTACTGTAGCTACTAATATCTGCTGGACTGGACTTTCTCTTTTAATGATTGTTTTTAATCTCTTCTTGCCAGTCATGTTTTAAACAAAATACTCTGGTGTAGCTCAAGTCGTGGAATCACTTGCACATATTTTGAGTATTTTTGTTAAATAAATAAATTATTTACTTTCATAAATGAATTTAGATTTGTCATTACTGTAACCAATAAAAAAGCAGGAAAGACAGTTCTTTATCTTTAAATAAAATATAAGACCAGGCAATTATTACCAATGACCTTGTCCTGACCTTTTTGATGAAAAGGATATCTGTATGGTTAAATGATGCATCTTTCTTCTTCTTATTCCTTTTAACTCCCTGTGGAGATTAGGTCAACTGACAGTTTCCAAGCCGTTCTGTTTCTTGCCATTCTTTTAAGATTATTCCATGTCTTCCCCATCCTCTTCATCTCTGCTTCCACCTGTCTTCTCCAAGAATATTTTGGGTTCACTCTTTGTCGCTTCCCCTTGGGTTTCCCTAAAAATGGGCATGTTGTGTAATACTTTCAGTTGGCTTCTACAGTGTGTGTCCTATTCTGTGACATAGTCTTCATTGTGTATCTTTGTCCACTGGTATTTGGTACTTTTTGATGTATCTTTGCTATTGTTTTAAGTTCTTTGATCATCGTCAACCAACCCGTCATCAGCAGGACATCTGAGATTGACAAGAGCCTTCATGTTAGAGGCCATGCCTATGAAGAGCAATTAGCTAACTGGTGGAGGAGGAATGTTAAGTCCTCAATCCATGAATATAACATTGTTCATTTGTTATGTTCACTTGTTTGCTGACGAGGCCTGAAAGGGGAGTAAAGAATTGCGGCCCTGTTCTTTGCCAGGCATGTTCATAAGAAACAACTAAGAAGGGTTAGACATGAGACTGGGTATCCTGTACTGTAAAAAAAATAAGCAGCAAACATTTCACAAACATGGACAAGTCAAATAAAGGAAAAAAAGTAATACTGCCATTCAGGATATATAAGGGCTGTCTGTCTAGGAGATATACTTGGAGAAGACAGATGGAAGCAGAGATGATGAGGATGGGAAGACATGGAATGATCTTAAGAGAATGGCACCAAATAAGATGGCTTGAAAAGTGTTTGTTGAAGACCTGTGCTCCACAGGATGTGAAAGGAAGTTGTGTGGTGTTCCTTCTCTAACATATTTTGTCTTTCCTTTCTTAATACTTTGATTGCATCATGACTTTGCAACTTTGTGGGTTTATTTCCAGGCAAACTTTGTTGCAAATAGACTCCTCTGTAATAAAGGCTGCATAAGCTGACAGTTAAGATAGCAAGTAGAAATAATGAACCCAACACCTCCAAAGGATAAGGTTAAATTTAGTGAAACATGACAGCCCAGTAGAATCATATATTGAATTAACTTTGCCATTTTACAGTTATTTAATGTTCTAAGCAACAATTCTAACTCTGATTGGCATCTGATAACTCAGGATCCAACATTTGACTTGAAGCAACTTTAAATGAGGACACACAACTTAGAAAGCCACGCGAGAGTATTACATGACAAGCCCTTTTTTAGAATCCCCAAGGAAAAAGACAAAGAGGAAGACCAAACGATTCTTGGAGAAGACAGATGGAAGCAGATTGTAAGATGATTGGGAAGACATGGAATGATCTTAAAAGAATGGCAAGAACCAGAACAGCTTGGAAAGTGTTTGTTGAAGACCTATGCTCCACAGGGAGCTGAAAGCTAGAACTTTAAATGCCAAATACTGCAGATTTTTACATATTTTGTTACTATGGGATTCTTTTATTTTCCAGTTAACTTGCAATAATGAAAAATAGTAATGTTGATAGTTTGACAACTTCATTATCATTCTTTCTGGGAGTAAACTGATGTATATGTTGATTTTTCATTAATTCTTTTAACTTCGATTATTTTTATTTTAAAAAATTTGAGTTTACATAAAGTAAATCCATTTTTATGACTTCTTTGCCAATAAAATTTCTAGTATTTCATATTCTTTTCTCACTATTTAAATATTGCAATGCCAATAGTGTGATAAGGAAACTTTATTCTACTATTTAGTGAGTATAAACCAAAATGATTTTTAATCAGTTTTTATATTTTGAAGAGTTTTTGTGGCACATTGCAGTTTCTGATTTTGCTCGTGTGTGCTTAACTTTGTTATCAACGTAGTATATTGTTTTCTATTGACTTCTGGTAAATTGAAAATTATTACATTGATAGTGTGAAAATAAACTTGGTTTTATCATGTGGAGATGCGATAGATGGTTGGTTTGATACAATTAAGATAAATATTTTACAAACTTTTATGTGTTACTAAATTTCAAGACAGGAAATAATTCATTTACTCCGTGATGACTATTTATTAAAATATTTCGAGGATTTTTGTGCTGGAAGCTATCATTAATATTTGTATGGAGCTTTCTGATTTGATCAGCTGAAGTAAAACAGGATATCTATCTATTGACCTTTCGAGCCATAGCCGGCCCATAGGGCATAGACTCAGGTACTCTTTCTTTATCTAAATTTTTATTCTAGCAGTTTTCAATCCTTGTAAGATCTTTTATCAAATCTCACCATTTGTCTCTGTTCTGTGCAAGCAACTCTATCTCATTGAGGGAGCCGATTCCTGATGCTCTTGCCTCTCTGATCAATGTTCTTCTCAGTGTCAGCCTTTTTTCCTCTTACCTATTGTTTCCCACATGAAGGCTTGCTTTGCTATTCAGTTATTACCTCTCCTCATCACATGTCCAACATATGACCATCGTCTTTTCTTGATTACTGAAGATATTAGTGGTTGCTTGGCGATTTCTTTAATTTCGTTTGTTTTGAATTCGTTCCATGCTATACCAAGTATTTTCCTTAGACATTTATTTTCAAGTGCTTTCAACTTTGTTTCTATGTCTCTTATTTTTTTCCAGCTCTCACATGCATACAAAAGGGTTGATAGTACATTTGATTCGAATAGTCTAAGTTGTGTGTTTGTGCTGATGAATTTTGATTGCCACAACTTTTCAAGGTTTCTGAAAAACAATGCTGCTTTAGCTATTCTGATTCTAATTTATTTACTTGTATCGCCTTCTCGGTCAATCAAGTCAACGTGACTTCCAAGATATTGTTATTGTTATTGGTTATGGAAGGCCTCGGTATCACAGCAAACGAATTAAAATCCATAATCGCTCAACCGCCCGTGCCAGTGGAATCATCCGAATTACCAACTCATCTCCCAAACAAAGAAAGGTAACTGTAGTCCCCATCGTAGCAGTCTCAGCACACGCCAAAAGACATAAGGCGAAACCGCGCAGAAAGTGAACACAGCCAACTGTTCCCTGTCCTACGATATCATCATTCATTGTAAACAAGCGGGATATCGAAGCAGGATCAAAACGGATGAGACACACAGCTCACGGTGTGCACAGAGCACTTAACTCAGTAGCTCCTGCAACAAGCCGGACTTGGAATATGAGGAAACTGCAAGAAGGAACACTTTTCAGACATAGCCTTCAATGGTTCCTGCCGCCTATCCACTATATACCATGGGAGTTCACGTCCTCCCGAAAATGATGATCATCATAGCACTTGATGATGTTAGGCCGTCATTGATGACTCCATTTCCAAACATATAGACACACAGTGGTGGTAAGTTATCATTTCCAATCCAACAGAAACCACATGACCTGTAGTTAGTAAAACCACAGAGAGAATATGATTTTGTGACCTTCACTGATTCACTCTTAGATGTGAATGTGTAGTTTACACAAGAGGAGAAGTTTTCAACTACAGTGATCCCATTTAAGGCAATTCTGGGATAGCAAGGCAAGTCTCCTTTATAGCAGCAGAACTTGATGTTCTCCGCTTCCTTCTTGTAGCTGCTGCCACACGATTCTGATGTCTCATTAACTTGGACATCATTCAAGAACAATGTCAGATTAACATTCCATAGATCTGGCTCTGCTGATGAAGTGCTTGGTGCAACAGTTGTATCAATCATACTGGAGGCTCCTGGTCTGTGGTCATTAATATCACAGACGGCACATGGTGTTGTTATATTCAGTATTTCTTTCTGGGGTGTAAATATGTGGCACACACATGGAGAGTGGTTTGTGGTCACAGTAATCCCATTAAAGGCAATTCTAGGGTAGCATGGCATAGCTGTTTCAGAACAGCACAATCCTATGATGTTTTCTGTGTTCGCTATAAAGCTGCTGCTGCTACACAATCCTGACCAATTATAGGTGTGGACATTATTCACTTGCAATGACAAAACTGCTTTGCTTACATCATAAACCTCTGGAAGCGAATCATTTATGGGACTAATAGTACAATTTATTCTTCCATCGGGGATATCTTCATTGAGTCCCCAAAAAAGGTCTTTGGTTAAAAAGCACATATGCTTTTGAGTAAACACACAATGAGCCCACTTCATAGATTCAAAATGATCTTTGCCAATGCCATCCGTTTGCACAAGTTAGGTCCTTGGCTACCAACGTCAAAAATGTCTGAAACAAAGCCATCGAATTAACGACTTTATCTACAGCGAAGGTTAACGAACTGTGAACAAACATTTATGTTCAAACCCTTGAAAACATTTTCAAAAATCTGCCAACTCGCAGCAATAACATTTATCGTGTTGTTCAATGTAAACATTGCTGTCCATAGCTCGAATATAAATAAGCTGCCATTTTGGTGCGTCCCATGACGTCATCCTTCCAAAAATATAACTAAAAATTTGCTGGAAAAGATACTAGACAGCTTAAAAGAATGACTTGTTATTATTGATATTCCAAAATCACCTATGGCTTCAATCTCTTCTTTAGTTATATTTTTCCAAGATATATAAAGTGATAGATTTCCACTGGTTTGTTTTCCATGTATATTTTGTCACCTGTTGGAATTAAGCTTTTTATGACTCTAGTCTTTTCATGATTGATCTCAAGCCCAATTTTGCTGGCTATTGATGATAGTTCATTTGTGTTTTCCTGCATCGTTTTTATCTGACTGCTGATGAGGAAAACAGGATAACAGTGAAAAAAAGAAAACAATTAACTTGTGATTAGTCTATGAACATGATAAAGTTTGTTTAAAATGTTTTATTATTTTGTTGCTTCAAATGTAACATTTGAACTCTTACTTGACAATTAGATTTTAGTTTAATTTTTAAACTGTCCATATTTTCATATAGCACCAAGTTTAAGATGGATGTAAGGCATCATTTTAAAATTAATTAATTTGTACAAATTATGTTGTTATCTTTGCAGTTTTTCTAGTCTTTGGAATCATCATTAAGTACCATGCCTGCTGGCATAGGTGATCATGTCTCTCCACAACTTTCGATCTCAACAGTTATTTATAATTTCTGTTGTTGACCTTCTGCCAAGTCATTCTTTTAACCTGTCTAGTATCTTTTTCTTCCCTCTATCTCTTCATCCCTCGTTTTTCCCAATTGTCTCAATATATTCCAGCTGTTCCCTTCTCATTACATGACCAAAAAATGATGATTGTTTCTTTCTAATATTGGAAATTAGTTCTCTTTTTGCTTTGCCCTCTTTCAGAATATTTTCATTACTATTCTTAGCTGTCCATGGTAACAACATTCTTATGTAAAAACACATTTCTACAATCTCCAGTGATTTTCTTGTCTGTTATCCATGATTGACATCCATATGTTAAGACTGACTCAACATAACATTTAAGAACTCTTTTTCTTGTTTCTATTGTCAAAAATTGATTGCACAGTATCTTCCTCATTTTTTGGAAAGCTGCTTTTGCTTGAGTTTTTCTGCGTCTGACCTCTGTTGTACATCTACCATCTGAGACTAACATTGTTCCCAAATATTTAAATTCATTTTATTTATAAATTCAAATTATGGTCACTAACACAATATTCCCTATACACCACAATATGGCTCTTTCATTTTTTTTTTGTTTTACCTCTTTTAATATGGTTTCATTTGTCTTTATTATGCATTGCAGTGATATCTTTTTCTTTGTTACCACAATTACTTCTCTCTTTTTGCTATTGAGGCTGAGCCCTTTAATTTTGCTTTCCTTCACTATAATGTCCAACATTTCTTGTAACTCATTTTCCCTCTTAACGATTAAGACTCTATCATCAGCATACCTCAGACTATATTATGACTTCCAATTGTTATTCCAGGCAGGTCCCTTGTAGATCTCAAAATAATCTCACTATATATATGAAATAAATCTGGTGACAGCACACAACCTTGCCTAAAACTCTGTTTTATTTGTTGAAATTCAGAATTGAATTGCACTTATTATGGCCAGTTATCTTTGCTGTCAACGTTTATGCATTTTAAAATTTTGATTATTTCTTAATGCCTTACTTTGTCAAATGGTATGATATAATCTATGAAATATAGGTATAGATCTGTTTTCACCTCTATGACTTTTTCTACTAAAGATCCTATGATGTATGTGGTATTGTTTGTACCTTTACCTCGATGTTCGTCACTAATTTCTGGACTGATTTTATTTCGCACTCTTAGCATGATGATTCTTAGTAATATCTTAGTCATATGACTCATAAGGCTTATTGTGTGATGATCATTGCATTCAATCAAACCAAATTTCTTTGGTTGCACTATGGTCATTGATTTTAATAGGTTGTCTGGTAGATATCATTAAATATTTTTGTTATTATTGATATTCCAAAATCACCTATGGCTTCAATCTCTTCTTTAGTAATATTATCTGGTCCATGAGCTTTTCCTGCTTTCATATTGCGCAAGGCATCTTCCACTTCTTCTTTGAGTATTTCTGGTCCATCCCCATTATCCTTAATATTTACTTCTGCGCGTTCATTATCATAAAGATCTTTAATTATGTTCTGTCCATTGTCCCCTTCTGCCTTCTTGTTCAATCAACAGTACTCCATCCTTTGATCCTAAACATCCAGTTTTTGATTGAGTTTTTCTTCATGTTAATTCTTCTATTTGTTTGTATATAGTTTTGGCATCTCTTCTTTGTTGCATCTCTCGTTTAGCAGTGCTTCATTGTATTTTATTACAATTTCTTTATGCAATCTCGTATACTCATCTTTATTTCTTCTTCTTGTATCCATTAGCTGTAAAATGTCATCTGTCATCCATTTCTTTCTTGAATTTGTCCTCACTGGAGGTGTGAACACTATTAATGTTTGTTGCATTGATTCTTTTAGCATTTCCCACTGTTCATCAATGCTTTGTATCTTTTCTTTTGCATTGTACTTGTTCTGATATTATTTTTGTCTTGTCTGATTTGAGTAGATATAAATCTAACTTCACATTAACTGATGCTTTTTGCTGTTTTTAATTTTACTCTAAAGCTTTCCAACGGGTCTTTGGAATACAGGAATGAAAGTGATGCAATCTTCTTATTTCCTTCCTCATTCTTCTTTTCTCTTTTCACTGATACCTAAAAGGTGTGGTTTATATCATTTGTCGTTCTTGAGCTGCTCGAACTGTCTGAATTAGTGATTTTCCTTTGTTCTTACATGTCTCTGTCACTGCATCTATCCATCTTCTTCTGGGTCTTCCTCTTGGTCTTTTTCCATGTATTCTCGAGAAGAACGCCCTTGATGGTGATTGGTAAGGGTTCATTCTGACCAGGTGGCCAAACCATTTAAGTTGTTGTTCTATATATTCTTGGCAGGGTTCCTACCATTTTTCTTATGGTTTCATTTGGTATTCTACCTCTTCTTGTGTTTGTTACTTTTCTCAAGCATTGCATCTCACATGTATTGATCTTTCTTAAATGGAATTTAGAAAGGGTCCATGTTTGACTTTCATAGCACAAAGTTGGTATGAAAATGCTATTTATTATTTGTTGTTTAGCTGGCATAGAAATGTTTGGATGTCTTCCTCATTTTTCTTTTAATATCGAGGTTTTTTTTTTAAAAATTGTGCAGTGATTTAATAATGAAAGAGCTAGACTAAATTATATTTCGTTCCACTTAGAATGCATGACTGCAATACAACTTTATATCATGTAGCAAGCTATCCTATAGCAAATAATACTAACCTCAATGCCACTTTAGAATTTAACTTGTGTTTTTATTATGAGACCTGCAATTAAAAAACCATTCAACAGAGATCACAGACAAACACCAATAAACAAGATGGAAAAACAGCAGCCTTCGCTGAATAGGACACCTACAGCAGAAGTCAACTAAAAGTAGTGAATAACAAGGTTTTTTTTGGAATCCCCAGGTTTAAAGACAAAGGGAAAGGCTAAAGTATACTTGGAAAAGACAAGTGGAAGTAGAGATGAGGAAAATTAAGACCTGGAATGATCTTAAGAGAATGACACAAAACAGGACAGCTTGGACAGTGTTTGTTGAAAACTTGTTCTCCACAGGGTAAAAGAAGCCTTAGCAGAGAACAGCTGCAAGTGGAGTAAGTCAACTTCTAACCTACTTAGGTAGATGTCTCTACATCAACTGCAGCTGCGCAGGCATAATGTTACACAAATAATTTTTAATCAGAACAGGAATCAGAAATAAGGCAAGGATACATACAACCCAAATTATTATTTATTACTTATATGGGCTAAATAAGTTAGCCAATCCATTCGGCACAGGGGGAGTGTTGTAGTATTATATAGTAATGAGCTTTCATTCACAGACATTTAGACAGTGAAATATGAAAAAAATGTAAGACCTGCAAGAAAACTAACACTTGGTTCAGGAAATAACCCTAAGGGCACTCTACAATACAATCTTCATACCAGACTTGGTTCAGAAAATAACCCTAAGTGCACTCTATAACACAATCTTTACCCAGACTTGGCTCAGGAAATAATCCTAAGGGCACTCTACAATACAATCTTCATACCAGACTTGGCTCAGGAAATAACCCTAAGGGCACTCTACAATACAATCTTCATACCAGACTTGGCTCAGGAAATAACCCTAAGTGCACTCTATAACACAATCTTTACCCAGACTTGGCTCAGGAAATAACCCTAAGTGCACTCTATAACACAATCTTTACCCCAGACTTGGCTCATGAAATAATCCTAAGGGCACTCTACAATACAATCTTCATACCAGACTTGGCTCAGGAAATAACCCTAAGTGCACTCTATAACACAATCTTTACCCCAGACTTGGCTCAGGAAATAACCCTAAATGCACTCTATAACACAATCTTTACCCCAGACTTGGCTCAGGAAATAACCCTAAGTGCACTCTACAATACAATCTTCATCACAACATATGTCAGACATGGTCTATTTATGTAAGATCAATCAGAAAAATAACCACTATTGTGTTAGAAGCATGGCAGAAAGCAGTCTGAGTGATAATGTGATAAGTTAGAATTAAGAAAAAAGGAATAATGCACACTTTTTAATATAAAATTATAGATAAAATAGTTTGGCCACTTGGCAGAAAGAACAAAATATGACTCAAGTCACAACAAATACTTTTGGAACAGCAGATCTGTGCTGACCACAAATAAGTTGGATTTATGAAATATTTAGGGACACTAGAAAACATAGCAGGAGAGGCCAACAAAAGAGCAAAAGGCCCACAAACTACATCTCTCAAAATTTATAGGCAAATGAGAAAGGATAAAGGACCACCAAATATTCCTCCCCATTCATGTAATTTTCAAGCAAATGTCTATGTGGCAAAAATATTAACATTTGTTATCCAATGGGAGGGCCTTGACTAGCAATATGCGACCATGTTCATTAGTTGGTCTTTGCTGCGGCACACAGGTGAATTCATCATCATCTTTGTTCTTAAGGAGGTTACTCTAATGCAAATACTAACTTGCTTAGTCACAATACAACACACGGATTTCTTATTACCATTAATTCTTGTTTTTTCACCCCCTCCATTACAGATAAAATCTTTGTGAAGATTGCCACAGATTACCTAAACTCAAAACAGGAAACCTTGGAAGAAGGTATATATTTTTTTTCAAAAGTTAATAGAGTTTAGAGTGTAAATGCAATGTGTTCATTATCTGCATTGTTTGCACTAAAGTAAGTGCTGAGACAGCTGCACTAGTTGATGGTGATTCATACATTGTTTTTTGCAAGAAAATTGTACAGCTGTTGTTACTAGCCATACATGTTATGTGCACTCAATAACCTCCACTCATTCTGTTTCAGACACTACTGACATCATTAAGCTACACCCACCTAGGAAGCATTTGTGCCCAGCTTGTCGCAGTTGATTATTGTGCCTGACAGCGTGTTGCATATATCCAGAAAAGTGTAATGTTTAGACATATTTACTTGCTGCATCATTCACAGTTCGAAGCTTTATTAAATCTGCCATGGTGAATTGTCAGATACAGAATATAATTGGTTATACTTATCTAAACTTTGTGCTGTATATAATATGTTGCAGATTTTGAAGCATTTATGTATCCAGGGTGGTTATGAGAGGCTCTGTTCATTTCAAAGTATGTTTATTATTTGCAGGATTTATCTGACCAATGCGGTGTTCAATGTATTTCTTTTTAATTAAATTCTGTCAACTTGTGGGTTAACTTGAGTGGTTGTATTTGCAAACATCCTAAACATATACTTCTTTTTTTTTAACCTCATTTGCCTTTCAGCGTCGAGGGGAGATATAATTCGCAGTCTTTTGCTCTCCTTTGCTGCTGTTATGTTTCCTAGTGCTTCTAATATTCCACCTATCCATCTTTTTCATGGTCGACCCTTGGGTTTGGTATTCTCGCAACATTTATTGTGGGGTTGTTGTGATCACTCTGCCTTGTCACGTGGCCAAATCATTTTATCTGTTGTTTCTTTATATATTCTATGGCGGGGCTATTCCTAGCCTTTTTCTCAGTTCTTCATGTCTCTCAGGCTGTTTCGTGTCATTTGTCTAACACATTTCATCTCAGTAGAGATTATTTGTCTTATTGCTTCTAGGGTCCAGAACTGGCAATGGTAGCACAACGTTGGGATGAAAATTGTATTGTAGAGTGCCCGTTTTGCCTTGAGTTATTTTCTTGTTGGACAAAAGTGATAGATGAGTGATAGATGTCCAATGATTTGACAAGCTTTTATGCATCTTGAGTATTTCTGCTGTTTCTTAATTATCTTTTGTCATTAGACTTCCTAGGTATTTAAATTCCTCTACTTGTTTTAGTTAACTGCCTTCTACAGTTATATTGATGTTCTGTTTATCTTTGATGACAATCATGACTTCTGTTTTATTGATTTTCATGTTGTATTTTGTGCCTGTGCTGTTTTGAGTTTAAGTGTTCTTCTTGTAGGTCTTAACTTATACTTACATTCTGGAAATTGTTTAAACATAGAAGCTGCTGTCTGTTTTAATGATAAAAAATTTCAGGAAAATTGGATCATGTTGAGTTTGTTATTTTATATGATTTGTGGATTTGAATGTACATTTATTCTTTGTATGCATTTAATGTTAAAAAAAAAGTTTTTTTTTTTTTTTTACAATGTATGTGAGACACTAATCAAGTCACACTTTGGTCTGGAATAAAAGTGATACAAATTGCCCTTTAACAACAGCTTCTATTGTAATCAGTGGAAATGTGTGATTTCCTCTTTCTCTCTCTCTCTCTCTCTCTCTCTATATATATATATATATATATATATATATATATATATATATATATATATATATATTCTTTAAAAATCACAGATTTGATAAGATGAAATTCTATAAATTTGGTTTGAAATGGTTGGGGAGACAACTATCTTTGCAGTATTGGTAATAAGTGTTAAGATATAAAATGTGTTCTCATGGGTAAAAGGAACTGTACATTAGCAATAGTTGAACTGCTAACACACACCAGTGTCACATAGGGACCTTAGCATGTAGCTTTGTGAGGTGAGAGGGACCTTAGCATGTAGCTTTGTGAGGTAAGAGGGATGTTTGCATGTAGCTTTGTGAGGTAAGAGGGACCTTAGCATGTAGCTTTGTGAGGTAAGAGGGATGTTTGCATGTAGCTTTGTGAGGTGAGAGGAATCTTACCATGTAACTTTGTGAGGTAAGAGGGATGTTAGCATGTATCTTTGTGACATGAGAAATGTTTCTGGATGAAAGTAATGCTGGAGAAATAGAACAACTGATATATGAGCCACCAAGTCCTAGTTTTCTTGACAAATGAAAATCGTGAAACCATTTGAGTTTTGAGATAATATAAACTTCAGCAAACTAGTCCACAGCATGTATGTGGCTCTGGCAGTGTTTATGACACCACCCCCCCCCCCTTTTTTTTTCTTTCCCAGTTGAGTTTGACAGAGTCTGCAGATTGGTGCAAGAAGGCATGTTACACATGTAAAATAAAAATAGGGAATTACATTTATCTTTATCTTTTGCCCATTTATTAGGTGGGTGTGCATGCTGGCTCTATAAACAATTCATATTGTTTTGATTTGGTGCTTGTATATACACACATGCATGCATGTTCATTGTCCAATAAACTTCATGTCTTGGCAATACTGTTCCTGTGATATTTCTTACATGTAAATGGCAAGGCAGAAAATAAAGCAGCCACAATATTTTTCTGATTTTGTTTTGAATATTCACCAAAATAAAGAAAATGGACAACCACTTTTCTCTCAATCTTTCTGCTACTAAATGAATGAAAGCCTAATTCTTGCACACAATTATGTTAACAGTCACAAAACAAAAAGAATAATAATACAAAGAAGAGATTTTTAAAAAGCCCAATCCAACTAAGTGGAAAAATTTATTGGACACAGCATGACAGTTAAACTAAAAGCTTTGTTGGAGAGTCACATCAATTCAGTGCTTGTTTTTCTAATAAATGAAACAAGCATGGAAGTTTTCTTTTATGGAAACTGTTGCAGCACTGGCTATTCTAGTGAAAGAACTGTTACACAAGATGTGTTAAACTATGGGACTCATCTATTGGTTGTCTTTACCTGGTACACAAGCTGTATTAAACTATGGGACTCATCTATTGGTTGTTACCTGGTACACAAGCTGTATTAAACTATGGGACTCATCTATTGGTCATCTTTACCTGGTACACAAGCTGTATTAAACTATGGGGCTCATCTATTGGTCATCTTTACCTGGTACATAAGCTGCGTTAAACTATGGACACATCTATTGGTCATCTTTATCTGGTACACAAGCTGTGTTAAACAAACTGTGAGACACATCTATTGGTTGTCTTTATCTGGTACACAAGCTGTGCTAGTTAACTCTTTTCGTATGGACATTTTTTATCAATGCAACGGAAGAGATTTCAGAGACAAAATTTTCAATGGTTTTAAGAATCAATCTAGATATTTATCTAACATATTATATATGGATTTTTAGATAATTAAACAAGGTATTAGATTTCACCAATACCAAGATGATATAGGACATGCAAAAAAAAAAATATGATTTGATGACGGTTCACAATAATCAAATTGAGAATGGTGCACTATGCGGCGAATCGTATGTGGCCGAAATCAGTGTGACACACAGTGCAGTGAAACGTACGGAAAGAGTTAAAACTATGGGACTCATCTATTGGTTGTCTTTATCTGGTACACAAGCCGTGTTAAACTACTGGACTCGATCTATTAGTTGTCTTTATCTGGTACACAAGCTGTGTTAGACTCGATCTATTAGTTGTCTTTATCTGGTACACAAGCTGTGTTAAACTATGGGACTCGATCTATTAGTTGTCTTTATCTGGTACACAAGCTGTGTTAAACTATGGGACTCGATCTATTAGTTGTCTTTATCTGGTACACAAGCTGTGTTAAACTATGGGACTCGATCTATTAGTTGTCTTTATCTGGTACACAAGCTGTGTTAGACTCGATCTATTAGTTGTCTTTATCTGGTACACAAGCTGTGTTAAACTATGGGACTCGATCTATTAGTTGTCTTTATCTGGTACACAAGCTGTGTTAAACTATGGGACTCGATCTATTAGTTGTCTTTATCTGGTACACAAGCTGTGTTAAACTATGGGACTCGATCTATTAGTTGTCTTTATCTGGTACACAAGCTGTGTTAAACTATGGGACTCGATCTATTAGTTGTCTTTATCTGGTACACAAGCTGTGTTAGACTCGATCTATTAGTTGTCTTTATCTGGTACACAAGCTGTGTTAAACTATGGGACTCGATCTATTAGTTGTCTTTATCTGGTACACATGCTGTGCTAGTTAAACTATGGGACTCATCTATTGGCTGTTTTAGTAAATAAAGCAGGCCAAAAGATGTGCTAGTCAAAATATATCAGCCACCTAACAGCATAGATTTATGTTTCAGATGTCATGGTCCTCTGACAGTGGGTAAGGTGCCATTGCCTTATCCTGACATGATATAGACCTGGAATACAAAGTTAGCAAATCCTTGAACATGATATAGCTTCACTACAGGCAACCTTTATTTACAGCAATGTCTAGAATATTTTAGAAATAACATTTGGTTTATTTTAAATAAACAAAATAAAGCTGAACATATGACAGCAATCAGATACTGCAAGAAACCACCACAAGTGACTGCTTTACAATTACTAAAAATATTGAATTCTGAAATGAAATGTAAATTCCACTTTAATGAAGTCATTTACTGAGCACTTGCGTTAAAAAAGAATGTTCCAGATTACTCAATCTCACAACCTGATTTATACATCATATAATGCATTCATATTCCTTAACTGGGATCTGTTACCAAACAAGAACATAATCATTGTAAACTGCATTGTTTTCTAGCAGTATCCCCTAATAGAAGTACATCTGATGCTGTTAAAAATCACAACGAAACACCCACCTTTCAATGTAACTTTGATTAAATTGAGGTTATCACGGCATTGTTCCACTTGCAAATGTGCATGATCAGGTACAGAAAGTTCACAGACTCTTCACAACAAAAATGTCAACTTAATGTAAATATACATCTCTCATCACAGTATTTCCCCATCGTGAGGAATAAAAGACACTTTCCTGTACTCTCGCTATGTGGATGTGTGTAAGGTGGGTTTGTTACATTTTACTGTTACATTTTACCCCCGAAAGAAACAAAAATCCTGACCACATCAGGGCTCGAAACCACGAGAGATCTGTGTCGTTATTGATCTGCTGGCTATTTCACAGCATTATCTGGTGGCTGTTCCTCTAAACAGCATTGATTTGCTGGCTGCCCCTCAAAACAGCATTAACTGCTGGCTGCTCCTCTCAACAGCACTTTGCTGGCTGTTTCTCAAAACAGTAATGTACCAAAATGGAACTGCAATACAAAATATGAAGCTTTTGTTGTATTCAGAAAGTTAACACAACCCATGTACACCAAAATAAACATGTAAAAAACATAGACATACATTAAAAAAAAAAGTCATGGATTACATAGCGAGGAAAATAATATTTCAGGAAGACAACACATGAAAAGCTGCACTATTTAATTATGCATGTACCAATTGGTAAACAAGTGAATATGAAATACAACCAAAGTGAGCAAAGTAGGTTCTTTTTAATATAATCATCTAAACAATATGGTTGGTGTACAATCCAAAAAAAAAACAATTTTAATTTCTGACACTATAGACAGTAGAAATAGATTTTCTTCACAGTATATCATCACATATTTCTACAGAGACTCTCCAATAGACAAGGAGCACAACTATAATTTCAATAATAGTTTTGGAATTACATGTAATCAAAGACACCTCATCAGTTTGGCCTCCCCAAACACTGCATGGTATGACAAATTGTGTTTTCTGGCAGTCACATATTAATCACATTCAAATATTTGTTATATAGATGTAGGAAAAAGGTCAAGCACAATGTGACGCAGGAATCTGTTTTTTTGAATAAATTCATCACTCATGATGGCAATAGCAAGGCAATAATGGGCAACCTTTCATTGAGGAAACCATGCCCAAATTGCCTGTCACACACCTCAGTTTCTACATGCTGGAAACCTGTTAAATTCCTTATTACAGGTTGCAAAATATAGAATGTATTCCCTGTAAAACCAGAAACTGTAGTCCCAATGAAATGAAAATTGTTTGACAATTGGATGGTTATGGTGATAAATACCAACAGAAAATATGAGCTGCAAACAAAAGCAAGAAGGTTAACTGTAAAAATGAACAGCACTAAAATAACCAAGCACACATTTACACACTGCATAAGCCAACACACACAATCAAAGTGTCATTTTGACAGAAGCTAGGTAGAGTCATGATCACAGGGATAACTGAAGGAACAACTGGCTATCATACAGGCAAAGCTTCACAGGGGAAAGAACCGCTGACAATGTCATAACGCTGGTTGCACTTAGTTATGATCACTCATAGCATCAATCCATCAATATATACCCAAGAAGAAAAGTATAAAAGAATCTTTCGCAGTTAATGTTATGGAGTTTAGTAATATGTGCTTGTATTTTATAACTTTTATATAAAACATGTTACACTATATAATGTGCATCAACTTTTGGTATAGTTTCAGAGAATTTTCACAACTCAGGTCAAATAAATGTCAATTATATTTTGTATATAGGGAAAACAAACAAACAAACATAAGTGGCACATCTTTCACAATTACTGTATCCTCCAGAATTGTTTAAGCTGAGGGAAAGCTTTCACTCAACTCACTGTTCATTGTAACCAATGGTCACATGTCATATCAGTTCAGTTAGAGTGAAGAGAAGCTAGTGGGGTTTATTGAATACAAATTCAAAGGGATGTAATCATGATGAGATCTTGCTCCAAAGTACAAAAATAACAACAAAATAAAAACAAACAGTACATCAGTCAGTTTCCTATCACTGTTTGACATAAACAATCCAGAATTTTGCTAGTTTTTTTTTTTATTCCTGCATTTGCCAACAACAAATAGAAATATCTGTTTGTGTACTATGGCTTACAGTAAAACATTTATAGACAGGCATTGAAAATGAAAATCAACAAAGAAAAACTAACACACATAATCTAGTCAACAAACAGCTGATGATGCATTACTATGTCATTCTAACAACTAAATACAGCATACATGCCAATTTGTGCCCTTCTTTATTTTTAAAACATACTGTAATACAAGGTTTTATTTGATCTTGTGTGTGTTAAACATGACCCAGAGTTATGGTTTGAAAGGCCAGGTACTTAAAAAATATCTGCTTCTGTCTTGTGCCCCCCCACCCAGCGTTTACTAAGGGAGAGAACTCACAAACACTCACTCCATGTTGGCTCTAATGAAAGTCATCATTGTTCATCAGCATAACAAAAAACATGAACTAATGGGAAGACAGTAACATTAACAAAAGTAACAATTTTTTGAGCTAGGACTGCTCATTGTTCAAGAGCAACTTAGCAAAGCTGAATATGAAACTAATGGGAAGATATTAACAAAATAACAATTACAACCATTCAATCAAAAACATATTACTATATTTATTTATCCCTTTTCTGGGTATGACAGGTTCCCAGCGGACCAGAGAAAAGACCACATGTCCACTGAAGTTTCCAGATGGTGAAGTGGTGGAATTTTTATTTCGCCCTGAGAAAAATAACTTTTTAATATTACCTGGAGTTGGACTAACACCTACCTGATCCTCAATCAAATCATGCACACTGCAAATGATTGAAAATAAAGAAGTTTATCTAGAAAACTTTACATGACAACTTCTTAATTAAACAAAATAAGAGAATTACTAGAAATAACTGTGACCTGAATCAAGAAATATTACATCTAGAGAAGTTAACTGGCATACCCTCTGAATACTACTAGAATGATAGCCGATATAATTCTGAACTTTAATACAAGTAATGGCAAATACTGAACATGAACACTTGAGAAACCATAACAATCTGCTCAGAAGCTCTGTATGAATTGAGTTATTTACAATCAATGGGCAGGAAGAATATAACTAGGAAACAGTACAGCAGTACAAAAATTGAACATGTAACAACAATTATACATTAACAAAATCAAGGATGTAATATGTTATAATATATTATTTAAAAGAAAGTATAATTGTATCATAAACTTTATCACCAATTGTACTAAGAACTGAGTAAAATACATTTAAAAAATATAAAAATAGTTAATAAGTTTAACATAACTGAAACTTGTCCATTTCAGACTATTCTCATTATCACACAAAGATCACAACATCACTCTGCTCCTCTCATGAAACAGTCCTGAAGGACATTACTTTCTACTTGTGCCCCCCCCCCCCCCCCCAAATGAGCCCATGACACGTTCACGTCTGTAATGTATACGTGGTCAGTGACGCCTACAATAGCTAGTATTCATATTGAGGATAGTCTCCTTATGATAAAATGGAC
This sequence comes from Megaustenia siamemsis, assembly GCA_032433765.1. NCBI lineage: Eukaryota > Metazoa > Mollusca > Gastropoda > Stylommatophora > Ariophantidae > Megaustenia > Megaustenia siamemsis. The sequence continues at coordinate 188,752,609 of JAVIAB010000092.1, forward strand.
CACTACCCTCCCTGTAGCATCAGATTTGATTATTCTTTATACTATACCAATTGTACACAACTTATTTTGACTATAGGATTTCATATCTTTGTTGCTATGAAACCACTTCAGCTACACTTCTTTTTAAGTATATTTTAATGAAAATATAATCTAAAACTTCATATACACAATTTAAATTACCGATTTTTGAAGATCTGGTTGCGTTCAACTTTTGTTTAGACTTCCTCATTAAATATTTAAAGCAGCTACAGAACCAAACACAAAGGAATATTCATCTCAACTCTTTAACTTTCCTCAAACTGGCAGTTGCCCTGGGCTACTCCCTCAAGTCATTATTACTTCTGGCCATCTCATATCCATAGAACATAAAATAGAATCAATACACACAAACGCTGACCACAAATAAAAGGAGATCTCGCTATTTACAATCAAAGAACTTCCCTAATCTGATTAACTGGATACAGCTCTACATGAAGATATTGTAAATTGTATGAGAGCTTGTTTTAAGTGCATCTGAGGTTACCAAATTGCATACTTGCAACAAGTTTACTGAAGCAGTAATGATGAATTAGAAGCATCTTTTGAGACAACAATGAAGCATAACAGTAGAGCCCTGGCAGGCAGTTCAGAAAACAATGTAATCTTTACCTACATATATATATATGGTAAAACATAGATACAATTATTCCTTAATGTTATTTTGTATGTCTAGGATGAGATAGAAATATTGCATAATTAGTCCACAGCTAAATGACATCACGATAATAGCAACAGTCACAAGTAACAATGTCCATGTTGATTATAACATATATAAGTGTATGTGTAAAGTATGTGTACATTAGTACAACTACAGCACAAGGCTTGCATGTACATCCATATAAATGCTAAATTGTACAGAAAATATTGCCTATGTTGTTGACTGTATATCTTAGAAATGGAACCAATTACTGTGAGCAAACAGTGAAATAAACTATTAGATAACACGTGAAAGAAACCAACAGAGAGCTTTCATGTGTGATCATTAACATTCTTTACTAAGTTTCATATTGAAGGCAAATCATTTTATAAACAACATGACTGTCTCCTAATGTAACTGTGGTAGAAAGTTTCTACTGGGCTTCAGTTCTTTTATAACTATTGTGTTAAGCTTGATGATGTTGCAAAATGATGCTGTAATGAAGGCAGAATCAAAAAAATAATTTGCTGGATATAAAAAAAAAAAGCATGCTACAACAATGATAGTAATTTTCATAAATAATTGCTGGCGTATTGAAAGATGAAGTAAAAAAAAGTATTGGTAACTCTTAAGGAGTCTCTGAATTTGGTTATCGTTGCTGTACTCTTTCACCTAGATGGCACTCTCTTTGTTCTCCTTGCTCTTCTTCTTGGAGAATGATGGGATACGAAACTTTTTCTTCTTTTTCTTCTCCTTGGTTGGTGTGGGATGCTCTTTAGTTGGAGAGCCCTGAAAACAAGAGATTTAACATTTAATTTTCTATTTAAATGCCTGTTGACAAGACAATTTGGAACAACCAAAACAGTAAAGAATAAATTAGTCATTCAGCTTTTTGGTGTACCATGAGACAGTATATATATATATATATATAAAACAGTAAAGGTTTCCTCCATGTCTTTCCAGGTGTATTGGAAATGTGGTGTTTATGACCACATTCTAGCGTGATGTGCTTGGTACCACATCAGACTGTCTTTACTTATTAGAAAAATCTCTGGCACTCATTTTTTTAAACCCAAGAACCTTACCAGTTTTAAGGAAAAAAAATACCTTTGGGATTTGAACCCAAATTCCTCTGATCAGGAAGTTGGCATACCGAGCACCAAGGCTATGCCATTAAGTAGAAAGCAATATTATTTTTGAACTTGGCACATCTCTGTGGAGTATCTTCACACAACAATACAAAGCAACAAATGTGGCTTTCGTGTTAGTTTCAACTCAAATATGACAATATTACAGCTGCAAGGCAGAAGGATGGATAACTAAGAGGTCATGATGAATGCTCACTTGTTTTATATAACACAAGGCCATGATTGTGAACACCTTATTGTGAGACCAACTTTTTCTATTTAACGCAGTGCAAGAGGTCATTATCATAAACACCTTATTACAACACCAACATTTTATACTTTTTATTTTCGTTCACCAGCTTTCACCTCTGACGAAGTCCCTAGAGACTAGGAACTGAATTTTGCGTGTTAATCCATTTTTCCCTGGCAGCCGTGTGCACAGGGGTCCTTCGCAGCACAGGCAGATAACTCAGACTTTGGTGGTACTCACTGAAGAGTAATTGATGCTTCAAGCCGGACCTTGCTGGTGAGACCAGGGGTGGTTGCCACAGAGAGAAATCATAAATAAAAAATCCCAACCAGTGCAGCGTGATTTGAACCCACAACCTCTCTGTCTCGAGGCTGGTGTCTTGCCTCAAGACCAACCAGTCCCCTTCTACTTATTCAACACAGGGCAAGAAGTCATAATTGTGAATTTTCCGTTGTAAAGATGGTGGGATCTAAGTCACGTTCTCTTGACCGCTGCAGTAAGTGCATTCGGAATCTGATTAATTTTGGTTCTCAGTTGTACTTTTCTGCGTTAAAGTCAAAGTGATGATCTTCTTATGACATTTGCGCCGCTAAAGCGATGTTGTACACCGGCAACAGTCCAGTTTTGACAAATCAAGTGTTGTGAATGCGACCTTCCAACGTCTAGACTTGATCTGCGCTTTACGTCACATTGGTGCTGTTCATGGCCGTTGTTGGAATTCCTTGACGCAAGTAATTTCCATGTTACTTATCAATGTAAACTACTTCATCAGCCGCAGTTTTATCTCTTTACGAAATTTGCACAGTGTTTTGTTCATCTTAGGCTGCTTTTACTAGAGTAATTAAAAATCGAAAGGGAGTGAAATTGTGTGTATGACTTTTTTTGTGTGCTACATCGTCATAATGGTTCATCGTATATCCCTAGACTCTAGACCGGCCATACACTAATCTTACGGTTGGTTGTTTGATGTGCGACAGGGATAATTTGACGACTGTGTGTCTATATGATCGGAATTGGAGTCAACAATGATGGCATAACATCATCAAGCGCTCTACATTTAAAAAAAATATGACGATCATCATTTTCAAGAGGACGTGAACTCCCGGTATATGGTGGATAGGCGGTGGGAACAATTGAAGGCTATGCATGAAAAGTGTTCCATGTTGCAGTTTCCCCATATTCCAAGTCCGGCTGGTTGCAGGAGCTACTGAGTTAAGTGCTCTGTGCACACCGTGAGCTGTGTGTCTCATCCGTTTTGATCATGTTCCGATATTCAAATTGCTTTCGATGAATGATGATATCGTATGACAGGGAAAAGTTGGCTGTGTTCACTTTCTACGCGGTTTCACCTTATGTCTTTTGGCTTGTGCTGAGACTGCTATGATGGGGACTACAGTTAACTTTCTTTGTTTGGGAGATAAGATTCGGATGATTATGCTGGCACGGACGGTTGAGCAATCATGGATTTTAATTCGTTTGCAGTGATACCGGGGCCTTCCATAACAACATAACCAAATATTGTGAATGCCTTGTTATATGGCCAACTTTTTCCATTTAACTCAGGGCAAGAGGTCATTATCGTGAACCCATTATGTGATTAACTTTTTTCTATTTAACACAGGGCAAGAAGTCATTATCGTGAATGTCTTGTTGTGACCAACTCTTTTCTATTTAACATAGGGCAAGAGGTCATTATCATGAACACCTTATTATGTGACCAACTTTTTCTATTTAATGCAGGGCAAGAGGTCATTATCGTGAACACCTTGTTATGTGACCAACTTTTTCTATTTAATGCAGGACAAGTTTAAAAATCCATAAATATCAATAAATGCTTTGTCTAAACATGGTAAAAAGGAAAATAAAGTTAGTTCTTCGCATTATATAAAATACATCTTTTAATTATTGGAATTTCACAGGAAAAGGACAATGTTCCATTTGTAATTAAACAAATCTTAAAAAGCCAAAGTCCTTTAGTCGCAACAGGAGGGACAAATAAAAGATCAGAGTGGCTGCTAAAGGTCGCACCAGATTAAAAAGGGTTAATAATGGTATGTTGTGTTTTAATAAATAATTAAGTGTAGCTATACTGTCTAGTTTATCTGTGATTGAGTTAATTTTTGCCAGCAACCATAACCAACCTAATTATAACTACAATTTTCAAGGGTTGTTGACCAAGACTGAAGAATTTACAAAAGCAAATAGGAGGGAAGATCGAATGAGAAAACTAAGATCATACTTCTTTACTACTCCTTTCTTCAAGGGTTTCTCCACCACTAGCACTGTCTGTTGATCTGATAGTGTCTGACTTTGATGGGGATGATGGCTTGCCCTCTCTTAGTTCTTCTTCTGAAAGAGAATTGTGTCTGGTTACTTTAATATCAAAACTGAAGCTGAAGAACAAACATTAAAAGGTGACCACTACTTGGAAAGTGGTGTTGATGCTGATAGTTTTAGATGGCATAATCACCAACACACTCTTGAGTTTTCTGGTCAGCACATTGTCAGGTCATAGCACTTTCTCCAAAGAAAATCTCAAGTTCTTTCCCACATTTACTTGATGGCTAAAAGAATTAATAGTCCCTCTCATCACCAGCTTTTAAAAGGATGCTATGTGAGCACAGATGCGCTGAATCATAGCTTGTACCTTTCGCTTCCACCATATCAGATTTCTGCACGTTGTTTTTGAGTATCAGGTTGCCTTTTTTCTTTGGCTCTATTCACTTGACCAGACAGGTTAGTCTGTTTCTATGGGTATCAAGGTAGAGTATGACCTGGATAGTTCTGGTTCACCAATCCTGGTGCAAGCAATCAGCTATGAGTTGCTGACCAACTTCAATTCTGGTGCTGACTGGTGACAGGTCACTAAGTTCAAAGACACGGCCAACCTGTGTTGGTCCAAAAGACACTACATTTTTGAGTCAAAAGTAGAAGTAAAGTACCCCTTCCCAGAAAAAAATCCGGTACCCATTTAAGGCTGGGTGAACCCGGAAGGCGTCGGTTGGGATCGAACCCTACCCCATTGTCCTTTGTAGTCCAGTTCACTAACCACTGAGCTATCGCGGCTCTCACATTTGTGAGTCAAGCTTGCAACAAACTAATCTGTAGATGATTGCAATCATCACTTCATCATTGCAGGTTTAATAGACAAAATGGAAATTATCCACACACAAACATGACCATTTACTTGTGATTGTCATTTACATTAAAGCTACCATTAACATACAGATTTATCATCAATTTCTGCAACTGTAACTTCCACATTCTGTAAATAAGATTTTGCTACATTTTCTGCTACTTTAGAGTACCAAGCTACAATTAATGAAGACAACTAAGATATAATAAAAGAAAACACCACATGTATTATTCATGTGACAGTTTTCTGGCAAGCAAAACTGCATTTTTCCATGCAACAAAGTGAAACATGCACATTGAATGATCAATGGAAGAAAACATTAAAATAAGCTACCAAGACAAGGTGCCAAATAGCAACAGTTTATCATTCTCATGCCCTGTCATGCATGACCTAGCTATTACTCATGCTTTGTCATGTATGAACTGTGTAAATACAGAGTTACCATTTTCTTTCCCTCTTCTGTAACAAGATTAACTACAGCGATAACACAAACTGAGTGAGGGCAACTTACTCTTTTTAGGGCGGCGATCAGACTTTGACCTTTCAACATTTTTGCGCTCCAACTGCTCAACAACTTAACATTAAAAGAAAGGAAAACAAAAGGAAATGAAGAAAAAAAAAAAATAAAAATAAAAGTAACAAAACCAAGATGTACAACCAAACATTTCTTGTCAGATTTGAGTGCAACCAAACATCAAAACTAAACAAAAATGCTCAAACTTCTGATATTAGCAAAAATTAAGTTTTATTTTAAAACCAAAATATATAAATTTTGCATAGACATATCTGCAGTATTCTGATTTTTTTTTATTTTAAGTGTGATCAACAAGTTTTACTGCATTATTTTAAGTTACTGATAATCTCTGACAGTTTACATTTGCAAGTTTTAATAAATATACACAAGAACCTGCTTAAAAAATACAACTGATGAGGCCTGAGTCAATTTGTTGAAATATCTTTCTCAAATTAGATTGTTTACTTAGAGTTTCTTTATGTATCTTTGGAAGTTAATTAGAGGAACTTACTCTGAGGACTTCTAACAGGCTCTCTAGTTGACTCTGATCGTTTCACTGCCACAGGTGGCTCTGTCAAAACATGCAAATGCACATGAACAGCACAACACTTTAACAACAGAACAACATTCCACCAAGCACAAGCTATATTTATCAACAGCTAAAAATAATGGTTGCAAAATAATATCAACTTGGCAGATGCACACAAAAAAGTTTTAAAGTTAAATGAGCAGTTTTTCTTAAACATTAAATTTTTTTTTATTTTTGAGAGTTTTAATCAAAGTTGTCTTTTCAAAAGCACATACAAGTTATATATGAGGCAATAACTGAATTCAAGTCATCACATATTAATTATCTTCATGTATTCAACAATATACCATCACTATAGTAATCAATTTTAAACAAATGTGCTATATTTGAATCTGTCTACTACTTCCAAACAAGAATATTTAATTGTAAGATACATTATTTTTTTTCAAACTGGTTAACTATTTGGACCAAGGTCCAAAAATTGTTTAGTATAAACAAAGCTAAGTAATATATGATTAATAGTATTAGTTAACATTAGCAAATATCACTTAGAAGAAATTTTAGCACAACACACATTTTAATGTTTTGTTACAATTGGAAGTTTACATTGGAGTATGCAACAAAAGAGGTTAATGTTTGATAAAAAGATAAAAAGCCAATGACAGACACACAAGGCAGGCAGTAAATGACCAATGTACAGATGACTTATTTAACCAAACCAAAACACCACAATTTCAAGTTGCTATCCCTTATGTTCTTAAATTGCTCAGAGCAAACACAAGAGTCCAGAAACAAATACATTGATTCAAATAAATTGGTGTACTCAATCTCTGTAATTTAGTACAGGGCTGTCCATTTAAAATATAGATTTAAAGTCAAACTGCACTTTAAAAATAAATGCATATTTATTCGTCACCGTTGTACTACATAAATTGTTCTAGATCCAGTTCATTATTTTTTAAAAATGTTTTCATGACTTGAGATGTTGCTCACTCTTGGTACAACAGTGTAATGACAAAGTCTATACACTTTCTCTGATCAGGTGCCTTTCTGAACCAGGTTATACTTTGTCCCCTAAGACCCACCGCACTTATGACTGCTATCATAAGGACCAATTTCTTTGATAGCATAACTTTGTATGAAAATAGAGCATTAAAAATATATAAAACCACAGTGCAGATGCAGTGACTATATTATTTAAATTTTACAAGCTCACACAGAGTGTGGTTTAGACATATTCTTTTGAGTTACATCTCAATCAAATTGAAACAAAAATTGTGTACAATTTTATTTAAATGATCACTGCCTTGAATGTATTGTCAGTTTGGAACATAACTTTATTTTTAACCCAAAAAAAGTAAAATAAGGATATGTAATTTTTTGTATGTTTAAGATTTAAAAATAAAGATAGCAGAAAACACAAAATAAGCCAAAAATATTCTCAGAAGTCAACTATGATTAAAAAAAATATTGGCAACCCTGATTTTGAAACTCAACAGAACAGAATGGTTCAAATAAATGAAAAACCTCAACCTTTATGTTGGAAATCATAATTTAGCCTTAAAAAAAAAAAGAAAAAAAAAGAATATAGCTGGAGATCTGAGTAACAAGAAAGTTTCAAATATTATAGACAATTAAAAAAACATTAAAGATATTGGTATTCTGAATGAGGAAATATGTGAAGATAAAATAGCATGACACCTGAAAGAGACTGCCTACTTGCACTGAACAATATCTGTGAGAAAAATGCCTTTTCTTGAGTCCAACATCAAATAATGTTGTCAGATTTTAGTGTTTCTAATCTGACAATATTATGCTTTCTCTACTCAGGGAATAAAAGGTATGAATGCTACCGGGGCGTGCAGTAAGTCCTTTTCTGTAGTCATCACATCAGACTAAAAATGTAGACAATAAAACACATTGGCCTCTGAGGCAGAATTGCAGACCATGAATTTTGAAAACTTCTTGCATAGATGCCTGTTATTCAACATACAGATCTCGTGGGCTTTCGCAGCTCATGTTGAGGTAGAACTGTTCAGGAAGATAGTAGATGCCATGTGTATTTCCTCAGTGACTCAATGAGTATAATCTGAAAGATTGCAATTGTCTGGGCTCAACAGCAGCAGTCAGAGTTCCTGAGGAGGTCTAATCTAGCAAAAGCCTGCTTCATTTTCATGTCAGGGTATATAGACAATGAGCGTGCTGACATGCTTGCTAATTTAAGTGATGAGTGCAGAAGGGTTATGGACTGCTTTGACATTATCAATGCCCCCAGAAATACTGGATGAAAAAGAACTAAAAAACACACCCAATTCTCAATCATAAACAGTCTGCACGAATATCATGTCAAGGCGGGATATGCTAAACAGGAGCATTGAGCAGGAATCCAAAGAAGAATTGTCAACCAACACAACACATGTGTCATTAGTCAATACACATTGAAGAATATACTTTGGAGGAGATATAAGCACTTATGGACTTTGATGTGTAAAGACTAAACTAAACGTTCTCTACTAATTTATTAACTAGATCAGCCATTTAGTATTGGGTAGATTGGACCCTGTCAGTGTAGCAAACCCAAAACCTTTGAATCCAACAGCCAGTAGATGAATTCATCATATCAGTGTTATAACAACTTTTAATACCAGAAATACTGAGAGAGAGAGAGAGAGAGAGAGAGAGAAAGAGAGAGAGAGGAGAGAGCTTGTTTTTCTTTGAACTAATTGAGAAGATCAGCATCTAAGAAACATGACCAAGCAACAAATAAAAGTGCCTAGTGAACAGTGACCTTAAAACAACAACAGAACAAATGCTACAAACTTAAATTATGTATTCAAATTTATTTAAAATTTTAAAAAATTACGGTTTGTTTTTCTTCAGATAATGCTTAAATACCATAGGTTACAAGAACGTATTTAAGAGACAGATAAATATGCCACCACCCTGACCACCACCATAAGCAACAATTATTAAAATCTTGACCTAGCATTGCCCTGTTTAACACAAGCAGCAGTGAAGCATGCAGCACTTCTACAACTTGAGTGGTTAAAGCAACTACAATTAGAGCATGTTAAGCAAGCAGGATTTCAAATACTTGGAAGGAATATCAAACAAACATTTCTCACATGGCTGCACAATAAATAGAATCATCATTATATGCACCAACTTTGTTTACATGAAATGATTGAAATGTTCCCAAACTTATAATAAGAAAAATAAATTTGTGATGTGTGCCTATCCCCATAACCAATAATAGGTTAAAAAAGTATACATTTTTAAATGGTACAGTGGGTGGGTGAGGAGATTAATATATAAATAAACAGAAAATAATTTGAAGGTTTGCAGGGGCAGCCAGATACATCAAGTAGCTAGTGGACTGAATGGGCCGTCTGTCAAATAGCTTTTATGTAATTTACCAAAGACCTGTACCACGCCAACCATGAAAGGACCGAATCAGTAATAAATAATTTAACTTAAGATCAGCTTTAGAAATGACATAGCATTTACTTGTGGAGTACAGATAAATGTTCAGCTCTACACCATATCTAGCCCAATCAAAATCTCTGATGTCAAACACTAAACTTCATTAGGCCAATAAGCTGGTACAACAAAGTAGAATTTACAGAACAGCTGATTTTATTTATGTCAGGTATTGTGTTAAACAACAAATTAAAAACAAAAAGAGTGCTTCTATACAATCATTTTTCTAGATAAACAGCACAGACTAAACAGTTTTAGTCAATCTATTTTCTACAATGGTGGAAAACCTTATTATCCCATCTATCTACATTTCTTTTAACTACTAAGATTTTAATAAATGGGCTAAACTAGATTAGAATTTAGAGTCTACACTGTGAGCGTAAGTGTAATCTATGTTAAAATGAATAGTCCACATACTTTCTGCAGGAGCATAAGCTTTACATATACAATGTCAGTTCCATCCAACAAAAAAAAGTTATGGCAGAGTCTGAATTCAGGAAGTGAGGTAGTCACAGCTGATGCTTAATTCTCATCAAAATGTCAGGATTTGTCTTTTAACTCCATAGACATTTCAACTTTAAGATACAGCTGGTGCTTATTTCAACTAATATACTTGTTAGTGATACCAAAATTTCAATGATAATATGCACTGAATGTTTATTAGCTGAACTAAATGCAGTTAATGTTACATTACAACAATGACTAAATATGTCACATTTGTTGTATGTGTGTTTTGTAACCACTAACTCAAGCCAGGACACATGAGCTGTTACAATATGCAATTCTCTATAGAAGCATGTTTTTACAAGGGTTAGGATGGAACTGTATGATACAATTCAGTAAAGGCAAAGTAAGGACAGTTAGAGCACCTAAGGCACATCTTGTGCAAGCATGCATTAAAAAAGAGATACAAAAAGATGGTGTTACCAGCAGGATGTGCAGATTGGTCATAACTGGAGGGCAATCGCTGCCTGGTGGGGGCAACAGATCCAAATGAGCTGTCCCCTAACAAGGCACGTGAATTAACACATTGCTGGGCTGACATGCACAACATGATCTATCAACTGCTATGTTGGTGCACAGTCTAATAGAAACATGCTTACTGCACCTTCTATATAAGAAACTAACAGTTCCATTCTTTCACCATGGTTCTGATAACTGCTCATTTAATGAAAATATTTATTTTAAAAAAAGCTATCTTTATAACATTACACAATTTCTGGGGTTTGTCGTGGAGGGAGGGTAGATTTATAGGATCAGAAAATGAAAGCCGCTAGTCCAGTACTGTCACCACGATGATCTAAAGTCCAAGTTTCCATTTCACGCTTAACAAAGTTCCATTCCATTAATTTCAGCTGATACAAGGCGAATGAAAAGAATGTGATGATGGTCGTTGAAAGAAGCAGTTGTATCTGTGGTCTGATTGTGATGAAATGTGCTGAAACCAGGTCTCTGTCGCCTATGTTTTGGCTTGTTTATAAAGTAGTAAACTTACTGTAGTAAAGTTCTGAATCAAGATGTGTTAGACAGAACTCTTGTGAACGCAGATCTCCAAATAGTCAAGTTTGAATTCAGATGTGTTGGGACAGAACTCTTGTGAACGCAGATCTCCAAATAGTCAAGTTTTAATCAAGATGTGTTGGGACAGAACTCTTGTGAACGCAGATCTCCAAATAGTCAAGTTTGAATTCAGATGTGTTGGGACAGAACTCTTGTGAACGCAGATCTCCAAATAGCCAAGTTTTAATCAAGATGTGTTGGGACAGAACTCTTGTGAACGCAAATCTCCAAATAGTCAAGTTTGAATTCATATGTGTTGGGTGGGACAGAACTCTTGTGAATGCAATCTCCAAATAGTCAAGTTTTAATCAAAATGTTTGGGATGGGACCAGCCAGTTGCTTCCAAATGGATGGTCAAACATTACACAAGATGTGTTGGTGGGGGGGGCCAGACTAAGTACAAATTCATGCCTTCATTTATAAGGCGTCCATTTAATGCAACAAAATTGATTTCTGATTCGCTACATCCAAGAAAATTTTTAGGTAAATGAAAAGTGGAGGAAAAAAAAGTATCAGACCTGAATGCTTTAACAAGTGTAAAGAACTAATAAAGAAAAACTAAAACAAAGGCCAAAAGTATATACAGAATAACTGCGTTATGTCAGGGCATATTACTTTTTTGTGACCACAGATTTTTCTTTCACCATCACATATGTGCAGGTATTGATGTGAAATGAAGTAATAAATACTAGCGGAAGCTGCAAACATTCTCTCGAACTGTAACTTAACAATTTAAAGATGGAAACATGTTGACCTTCTCAGCTTGTCTGCCAATTATGAAACAGAACAAATACATTGTTATGGCAAGAGATGAAATAAAAGATGGCAGAAATACCCGAGGTAAATAAATAACAGACTAACAAAGAAAAAAAAAACTGCGTGGACAGAACCTTGTATGTTCGAAACTTATTTTGTAATAGACTTTACAGAAATCACTAAACGCATTTATCTAATCGACAGCTGCCAACTATAACTACCATTTCTCATAAAGAAGAAACAATAATGATGGTAAAGAACAGTTTCAGCAGTTGGCAACAAATAAACAAAACCATTAATATATTACAACAGTCAGAAATTAATAGTGAAATGTGATAGATACAATGTACTGTAACTATGTGGACACCAAAACTAGAAATAATCATAAAAAATAATTAGAGACATACAATATTCAATGGCAAAAAAAACAAAAAAAAACAGTAATTTAAAATAATGTATACCAAATGCAAAGTCAATTGGAAAGAATTTAAATTATCATACTTGGGAAAAGAAAACTATCCAATAACCATTAACGAATGCACAAAAAGTACTGTGGCCAAAAAGGCATTCCAACAGATGAAACTAAAAACTGCATAAACAGTATAAAGGATAAGGAAAAGTGAATTCCTAACAATCAAATTCTGAAAATGTACACCAGATATGGAAATAATATTCAAGTATAAAATATAATGGATTGGTAATGATCAAATTTCTATGTACATCTGATTTGAGAATAATTTTTAAGTACAAAATATTGGCTATTTACAAAAAAATAAAAAAAACTGATGAAAAGAGAACATGAGAAAACAGAGAGGAATGTATGTCTTGAGCAAATAATCCTGAAGGCTCACAGCATGGAAGATGAAGAAGAATCCAACTTATTATCAGGAGGGGGTGGGAATGGTGTCTCAGTGGAAGTAGCCAATTCTGAGTCATGAATGTTGGGTGGTGGTACGCCAGATATAAAATCACTTAGTCTGGCCCCTGACATTCGACCACCAACATCTTTATTAACACTTGATCTAGTAGTTATAATGTCAGTCTCTGGGATTCTGGATGACTTTGGTCTCAAGTTGACATCCATTACAGCACTGGATGGTCTGTCTTTCCTATGGTCAGCTTCTTGTAAAACTGCAGTTTTCACATCATAGCTAAATTCATTCTCCATGGTAAGCCATTCTTTTCTTGCCTCTGTCACATTTTCAAAATTGTCCTTAGGACTAACAGGTAAGCCAGTTGCTATATCTGACTCCTGACTTCTGTTGTAGCCCAACCTAACAGGTCTTGCAATGCCTGGACTAATATTAGACTTTCCAAAGCTCATAAATGTACTAAATTTGCCTTCCTCTTGATCTGACAGATTCAATGTGCTTGGCACTTCAGGAGGTGCCTTCTTCACTTCAGGAGGAGCCTTCTTCACTTCAGGAGGCGCCTTCTCCACTTCCTGTACCTCTTCTGGGTTTTGATCCTCATCTGAACTAAATTCTCCAAAAGTATCAAAGCTGTCTGATGGATCCATGGAATCTGATAAAGGTTCAGGAAGACTGAAAGGCGGGGCTCTCATCTGATAGAAGTCACTCCTACTCAAAGATGACAGCCTGGGTGGTTGTACTTTAGGCAGCGGTGGAGCACTGTGATCTGAGCCTTCTTGTGACTCATTATGCAATGCCCCAAAGCTATCATCACCGTGATTGCTGTCCGATTCAGGCTTCTCAAAGTAGAGCACCTTCTTCTCCTCCTTTTCCTTCGATTTTGATATTTTCTTGATTTTTCGTTTTTCACCTTCTTCATAGTAAGCTGTTGGTCGTTTCTTTTTAGATTTCCCCATCATTCTAGCAGCATCTGCACTTCTGCCACCAACACAACTAAACAAATTAAAAATGCTCTTCTTCGGGGAATGAGGAGATGGATTTTCCTCATTGTCTACTGCTAATTCTATAGGGTTGTCGTGAACTACTGCACTAAAAGGATCATTTAAAGATGTATCTAATTTTTCTTCACCTTGATCTGTCTTGACAGGAATATCAATCTTAGGTTCTATTGTTTTTGTATTTTCTACCCTATCACGAGGCCTCACATTTGAATCTTCATCTTCAAGGCTAACACCTCTCATTGGATGAGCCTGTCTTCCACTCCTTCCAGTTCTTTTTACAAACCCTGCATACTTTTGCTTCTCTTGTATCCTCAAAGAAGTTTCTGGAACCTCATAATCACTGTGTACAAATTTGTCACTCTGCTTTAGAGGTGTTAAATTTGGATTGTAAAATCTTCTATCAATTCTCTCATCTATCGATCTCCTTTCTTCATCTGGAAAATCTGCACCAGACACATTTCTCAAAGCTTTTTTAACTGGAACTTCAGAAACAATTTTGGAACTTCTACCTCTGACATCTCTATCTGATCTTCTGCTATCCTCATCGTAAAGATCAGCATACACACTTACTTCGTTTTTCTTTACAGCTCTGGCCTGATATACTGGTTTGGGGACAACATTAGAAACTACTTTTGATGCACTAGTCCTGTCAGCTCTATCAGGTCTTTTTCTCTCTTTATCTACAAGATCTAATTCAGCCACACCCCTTTCATTCCTCCTGACAGGAGAGAATCTTCTGGTCTCACTTGCAATTTTTGGAACAACCTCAGAAACTACTTTTGATGCACTAGTTCTGTCACTTCTATCAGGTCTTTTTCTCTCTTCATCTACACGATCTGCTTCAGCCACACCCCTTTCATTCTTCCTAACAGGAGAGAATCTTCTGGTCTCACTTGCAATTTTTGGAACAAATTCAGAAACCATTTTTGATGCACTAGTTCTTTTATCTGTATCAGATCTTTTTCTGTCATCTGAAAAATCTGCTTCAGACTTGTTCTCATCTTTTATTGGAAAAGATCTTTTGATTTCACTTGCAATTTTTGGAACAACCTCAGAAACTACTTTTGATGCACTAGTTCTGTCACTTCTATCAGGTCTTTTTCTCTCTTCATATGAAAGATCTGCTTCAGATCTGTTCTCATTATCTTCCATGGGATAAGATCTTTTGATTTCACTTGCAATTTTTGGAACAACCTCAGAAACTACTTTTGATGCACTAGTTCTGTCGACTCTATCAGGTCTTTTTCTATCTTCATATGAAAGATCTGCTTCAGATCTGTTATCCTCTTTTATTGAAAAAGTTCTTTTGATTTCACTTGCAATTTTTGGAACAACCTCAGAAACTACTTTTGATGCACTAGTTCTGTCACTTCTATCAGGTCTTTTTCTCTCTTCATCTACACGATCTGCTTCAGCCACACCCCTTTCATTCTTCCTGACAGGAGAGAATCTTCTGGTCTCACTTGCAATTTTTGGAACAAATTCAGAAACCATTTTTGATGCACTAGTTCTTTTATCTGTATCAGATCTTTTTCTGTCCTCATCTGAAAAATCTGCTTCAGACCTGTTCTCATCTTTTATCGGAAAAGATCTTTTGATTTCACTTGCAATTTTTGGAACAACCTCAGAAACTACTTTTGACGCACTAGTTCTGTCACTTCTATCAGGTCTTTTTCTGTCTTCATATGAAAGATCTTCTTCAGATCTGTTCTCATTATCTTCTATGGGATAAGATCTTTTGATTTCACTTGTAATTTTTGGAACAACTTCAGAAACCATTTTTGATATATTCATTCTGTCATCTGTATCAGATCTTTTCCCAACATCAAATGATAAATCTGCCTCTGGCAAATCACTTCCCCTTACATATGATCTCTCAACCCTTTTTCTGGGTTCACCATCAAATTCTGGAACAATCTTTGAAGACCAGTTAATCTTATCAGGCCCAGCAACAATCTTATCATCAGTAATTTCCCCATCAGGTATACCTCTCTCGCTCTTGACTGGATACCATCTGTCTGATTCTCTTCTAGCTTTGACAATAATTCCAGAAGCTACTTTTGACGGTCTCATTTTGCCATCTTTATTGAATCCTATTGTCTCTGTGACAATTTTTCCATTGTCATCAAAATCATCATTTACATTAGGTATGTCTGTTACCATTCTTTCACTTCTCTGAACTAGATAGATTTCTCCTCTTTCAACTTGACTTACAGTATTAGAAAATCTACTACTGTTATCCGTAAAGGGATCAAACCCTTTGCTACCTTCTCCATAGCTGCTTGTATATGAAATGCCTTTGTCCACATTTAGAATGGATTTCTTCTCCATATTTTCTTTTTCTTTCTTATCACTCGGAGAAGTCTCTAAATTATTTACTTTATCAGAAATCACATCCACTGAAAATTCACCTCTTTCCCCTGGAATATATACACCTTTTACATTTTTTTCAGCTTTCTTGTAAAATTTTGATGCATCCTTTTCAAAAGTTTTTGGTGCACTGTCAATATCTGTTTCTAAAGTTTGAGGAATCTTCCTGGGTGCACTGTCAATATCAGTTTCTAAAGTTTGAAGAATCTTCCTAGGCGCACTGTCAATATCTGTTTCTAAAGTTTGAAGAATCTTGCTAGGTGCAGTGTCAATATCTGTTTCTAAAGTTTCAGGAATCTTGCTGATTATCTCCACTTTCTCTGCTGTACTGCCCTTCAGTGTAAGCTCTGAAGCTTCTTTCACATGACTTTCATTTTGTTTTAACAGCTGACTTCTGCGCATACGAGAGTCATACTTGTTGGTTTTTACAACTACCTTATCTATTTTATTCATGTCCTTTTCTTCAACAAGCTCAGTGCCATCCTTCTGGTAATATTCAGATTTTAAGTTTTCAAATGCTTCACCAAAATGTTTAGTGTCCTTGTTTCTTGTAGACCAATCTTGGTGTTCTGTAAAGACATCATGTTTAGATAAGTCGTCTTTATATACATCAGACCTAGATCTATCTGCCTTATAGGCAGCAGACCTAGATCTGGCTTCCTTAATGGCGTCAGACCTAGATTTGTCTTCTTTAATGGCATCAGACCTAGATTTGTCCTCTTTGTATACATCAGACCTAGATCTGTCCCCTTTGTAGTCATCAGACCTAGATCTCTCCTCTTTGTGTACACCAGACCTAGATCTATCCTCTTTGTGTACACCAGACCTAGATCTGTCCCCTTTGTAGTCATCAGACCTAGATCTGTCCTCTTTGTGTACACCAGACCTAGATCTGTCCTCTTTGTAGTCATCAGACCTGGATCTGTCCTCTTTGTGTACACCAGACCTAGATCTGTCCTCTTTGTAGTCATCAGACCTGGATCTGTCCTCTTTGTGGTCATCAGACCTAGATCTCTCCTCTTTGTGTACACCAGACCTAGATCTGTCCTCTTTGTGTACATCAGACCTAGATCTGTCCTCTTTGTGTACATCAGACCTAGATCTGTCCTCTTTGTAGTCATCAGACCTAGATCTGTCCTCTTTGTAGTCATCAGACCTGGATCTCTCCTCTTTGTGTACACCAGACCTAGATCTGTCCTCTTTGTGTACACCAGACCCAGATCTGTCCTCTTTGTAGTCATCAGACCTGGATCTGTCCTCTTTGTGTACACCAGACCCAGATCTGTCCTCTTTGTAGTCATCAGACCTGGATCTCTCCTCTTTGTGTACACCAGACCTAGATCTGTCCTGTCTGTAAATATTGGACCTAGACTTATCCTCCTTGTGGACAGCTGACCTAGCCATATCTCTGTCATAAGCAGATTCCACATTCTTCCTCACAAATGCCTCTTCTACCATGCTTCTCTCTTTGCCAGATTTAGCTCTGTCTTGATTGCTAAGGACTTCAGATTCTCTATTCTTTTCTTCAATGTTTGCCATGTCAGTTTCTCTTAAAAATTTATCCATAGGCTCCATGTTGACATTAGCAGACATGGTACGTCTATGAGTAGTTTCTTCATCATTAATTATATCATCTTCAGGGACAGCTTTAGGTGCCCGCCTACCCCCTTTGATAAACCTATGAGTCTTATATTCTCTTTCTATTTCAATCTTGGTATTTTCTATAATTTCAGGAGTCTTTTCTTTATTTGCATGCTTCTCTTTCGCATTGACATAATTTCCTAAATCAGGTTTGCTCTCTTTCTGTCTGTTTCTTGAATTCTTCTCCTTACTTTTATTGGGTTGTTCTTGTATGCTTGCAGAAAGTAAATTATCTACAACTTGTTTGAAGATACTTGAATCAGCCTTGGTCTCTTCTGTTCCCTCATTGCGAGAAGTGACTCTTGGTTTCTCAAATGTATCTTCTTTGATCCTGTGTGAGTTGTTGACTTCAACATCCTTTTTATTATCAGTGAGAGCAAAGCTCCCATCAAGCATTTGATCATGTAAAGGTTGTGCTTCATTTAAATCCTGCCTTATCCTACTGTCTTTATCAGCAAATTGATGACCTTTTATTGATTCTTTTATTAGTGGGTGAGCAGAAGGTAGAAGTTTGTCCACGGCTGGAGCATCTTTTGATGTAAGATAATATTCTTCATTTAAATTAGGATTGCTGCTTACACTTCTTGAATATTCTGAATCAGCAAGTTGAATGCTAGCTATTGTACTTTGCTTTGTGCTATCAACATATTCTTTTGTAGGTTTAACTAAATCATCTTTCTTCCTACCTTTGGACCATTTCCCCCTGTCAGGAATCTCTTCTCTTTCAGATTGTTCTAATTTCTTTCTATCACCACCTCCTCTTCTATCCTCTGGATTCAATTTTGCCTCATCTTCAATGCCAATGTGAGTGCTGTCTGATGATTTATCAAGTGCATGAAGTTTCTTCTCTCCAACCTTTGTTCTGTCAGATGACACATCTGCAGTGTGCGAGCTCTGAAGACTCTCTGGCAATTCACTCTTGCTAATGAGTTTTCTTGAACTTCTATCTCTCTCACCATTTCTGCGATGTCTTCTCCGATTGCTATCATTCTCATTGTACATTTCCTTCTCTGCCAGAATGTTTTGATTACCTTGCCTTTCATGTTGACTTGTAAGTGTGTCTCGATCCTTGAGCTGAGTATGAGTACCCAAGTTCTCTTTATTATAATCAATGACTTTGTCCAATGTATGATCCCTCTTTCTTGTCCTCCTCTCATCATCACTATTCCTTCTATCCTCTTCATTTTCCTGCCTCTTTCTGTGTTTGTGCCTGTCTTCACTCCTCCCTCTATACCGACGACTACTACTCTTTCCGTCACTTTCACCCCGCTTTCTATAATCACCCCTTCTATTCTCAAAACCCAGACTTTCATTCTCCCATGCATGGCTGGCATCATCATTTCCATCTATATCGGTTTCCAAGATGACCCCCTTCACGTCGCCCTCAGAAAACCCACTCTCTTTGACTGGCTCAGCGACAGGCAACTTTTGGCTGAAAGACAGATCAATGACTTTAGCCGTCAAAGTTTCTATCTGTAAAGTTTCTATCTGTAAAGTTTCTATCTGTAAAGTTTCTATCTGTAAAGTTTCTATCTGTAAAGTTTCTATCTGTAAAGTTTCTATCTGTAAAGTTTCTATCTGTTTTCTTGTGGCCCTTTCTCCTTCATGACTGACTTTTTGTGTTTCCACTTCTTGAATGAACTTTTGCCCTTCAGCTTCACGGATGAGTTTTTTTTCCTTTGCTTCAAAACTGAGTTTTTGCTCTTCAGCTTCACGGATGAGTTTTTTTTCCTTTGCTTCAAAACTGAGTTTTTGCTCTTCAGCTTCACGGATGAGTTTTTTTTCCTTTGCTTCAAAACTGAGTTTTTGCTCTTCAGCTTCATGGATGAGTTTTTTTTCTTTTGCTTCAAAATTTAGTTTTTGCTCTTGAACTTGATCATGAATAAGTTTACTTCCCTTTTCCTTCAGATTAAATCTTTGTTCTTTTGCTTCGTAACTTTGTTTATTTTCCCTTTCTTCAAGAATGAGCTTTTGTTCTTCTGCTTCCCGAATGAGTTTCCCAAATAATATTTGCTTGTCTATGTCTTGATTTTTCTCTAACATTCTGCTTTTCCTATCTTCTATTTTGTTTTTCAATTCTTTTATCAATCTATCATCACTTTTGTTGGCAGAATCTGACTGACCATGGTCTGTACTGTCATCACTTTCCACTTCAATTTTAGCACCTGACTCTACATACCTTCTCTCATGTTCGTGCCTTCTTTCTTTTCTCAAATCTCGTCTATCATGATATTCTCTATCATTTCGTCTATCACGATATTTTCTATCATCTCGTCTATCATGATATTCTCTATCATGATATTCTCTATCATCTCGTCTATCATGATATTCTCTTTCATCTCGTCTAACTCTTTCACTTCTATAATTACCTTTTCTGCCATAAGGCTCATCATCATCAGTGTATTCTTGATCTCTTCTTGGCGGAACATATTCTCTGTCTCGTCTCTGTTCAATATACTCATATTCATGGTCATTCTGTTCATCTCTCCTGTCTACTTCTTTTCTCCTGTTGCCACTCAAGTCTCTACCTCTGTTACGTGTTTCACCACGTGAAGTATGTACATCCTCATTTCTCCTCCTCTTTTCATCCCTTTCTTTACGATAAGCATCTCCTCTCACAGTGTCTCTCCCATCCTCAACCTGGTATTTATCTCGTTTATTTTTCTGTCTATCATAATTTCTTTCCTCTGATTTCCCATACTCCCTGTGTGCTCCATCTTTATCACTGCCCCCAGTCACCCCAGACTCAAATGCTTGCTCCAAATTTTTTTCTTTCTTTTGTTTGGGTATCCATTTTTGCCTTGAAGATGGACTCTCAGAACCTTTCACATCTGGACTTGTGCCTTCTCTGCTCTGTGTAGTTCTTGAAGACTGGACTGGGTGTTTATTTCTTTCAAAACGTTGCCTGTCCCTGTTTGTGTTTGATTCTCTTGGGCCACTTGAATAGCCGTCCCCTGAGCTCATGTTGTCTCTGATCACCGGGTAAGCTATTATTACGGGTGGACTGAAGAATGCCATTGTATCAGCACTGTTTATTGGGTTGTAGATGCCTGAAGCAATCAGTGGGGAGGTGCATTTCTCCCATTTTGAGTAATATGAGCTGAAGTTATCATTTGTAACACTCTCCTTAGATTTAGCAAGTAGAGCAAGTCCTAACTCTAAAAACCATTTGATCTTCTGATGACGAAAGTCCAAATAAGTGGGTTTCAATAAACACAATCTTCTGCCTACATCATCAACGGTTTTCTCTAATCCATAGGGAGATCTTGCAGCTAAAAGTGTATGCTGACTATCACATGTTGAGATGTTCAGTAGTGACTTCTCACATTTCTCATTATTTGCTTTGTGACTCAACTCTGAAGTATCACAACCCACCTGTTGTGAGCTTGTCTGCTGAACTAAGATTTCTTCATCAACCTGTACATTTGAATCCTCTCTTGTCTTGAATGCTCTAATAAAAGGAATATCATCCTTGTTCCATTTATGACAACTATTTTCAGGTACAGAGGTTCTGATGAAGTCCTTTGTACTTGGGTAACATGAATTTTGCTGCAGGTTTTGATTGCTTGCAGATCCACTTTCAAATGCAGAAACTGGATATTTCAGATGCTTCTCAATTTGTCCAAATTGGTTCTGCAGCTGCACTGCATTGTCATAATTGGATATTGAAAATACTTCTTTTGGAACTTTGGCAGTTTTGGGATGTTCCATACTGTTGCAACCAGCTTCAGGATGTTCTATGTTGCTGATTCTAGCTCCTGAGTGCTCTGAACCACTACAACCTGCTTCTAGATATTTTAAACCACTGCAGCTAACTTCAGAAAGATGATATGGCCCTGGGACAATGTTACTGCTTAGTTCTGTTATTATACTCTTCCTTTTAGCTAGCATTTTATGAATTCTAATGATGTTGCTACCTTCAAAATGTCTGTGATAAATCTGTTTGCATATCTGGTAGTATGATTCAAAGTCCTTTTTAGAACTGGTTGCTCCAGTTTGACAATGACAAGCTTCTGTCTCTATGGTATCGTTCTTATGGTGCCTACCAAATTTACAATATCTTTTGCTGAACTTCTCTTTGTGCGTTCTATAAGAATAATGATGGTGAAAATCTGAACATTTATCATCATGAGAAAAATTTTCATAATTTACAACACGAGATTGATTTCCGTTATACAAATTAGCATATTCTGCGTGGTTGGGAAAAATCTGGCTACCCACTGAACCATGGTTTGAAAAATGGTGCTTGTGCAGGGGTTCAGCCCCCAGGAGTATCTGCTGCCCCTTACCCTGGCGTGCGACAGACAGTGCATCGTGGATGACTGTCTGTACCACTCTGTCAGCCAAGCTGGCCAGCATCGCCTCTTCATTAATTGTGTGGTACCCTAGGGTTACAGTTTAAAACAGCTTAACTATATTAACCAATACAACATTTCAGTATTTTAAAATCATAACATATACTTGCACTACATTTTTTATAAATTATTTTTACAAAACTGACAATAATAAATGTAAACTATGTTATTGATCAGTGTCATAACAACATACAATGAAATGTCTGTTAATAATATGTGATAGCAGAATGTTTAAAGTGTATCTGTGTTAATACCTAGTTTTACTTCACATAAGCTCAAACTCCAAGCATTAAAAGGTCAGTCTAAAGCTTGGAGATATGTGGAAGCTCAATAATGATGAGATGAAATCATTCCAGTAAATGTTTTCTGATCAAACCAAAGGAAGATATGCATGTGCAAATAAGAGGCTGGGATATTTGTTTAGAACCCAAATAAAAAGCCTGAGACAATGAGCTGCAGCAAAAGCCTCTAGGGTGGTAGAAAGAACAGAGAGCAGAGCTTGATTATTTGTAGAAGTCAAATGTTTCTGCTAATTGTCTATGCCACAACAAAAGAAATAAAATAATAATAATAAAAAACACTAATCAATTGAAGCTTTGCACAAATTCTATGCTATCATTAACATTCCTTAAATAACATTGTAGAACATCATTCAAAGGTTTGCCTAACCCTCATGTCATAGAAAGATCAAAATTGACTAGTTATAATGGAAACAAACAGGCACTTGTTATTTGTTCATGCTTCTAGCAATGAGACAGCGACATTCCTCAACCTCCCCTTCAGATATTACTGAGCTAGGATGATCAATTAGTATGTTATGTATAGCAACCAGAGGCCAAGCAAAGCCATTGTGGTCCCTACCTTGTGGAGGCTGATGTTTAATGGCATCTGGTGCTTCCCTGGCTTCCTCCAGTGGTCTACTTCGTCTAGCTACAATATTAGCAATGACAACATAAAAGACTATTACATGCAGCAACCATTACAGAACAACATCAAAATGTGAACTACACCAAGCCATGTCAATAAATAAAGGTAAAGTACGAGACTTGAATCGGCGTATTTACACACAAGTTTTCACTCATATGTGCTCGGCCGCCTATCTAGAAGTGTTCTGAGACTTCTGAATAGTGTTGCTTCAAACACCGAAACTCACGATGCGAGGCGGCATTTCTCACCTTCCCAGAGTACTACCCTAGTACCAAAATTTTGCCAGTGGCTGGGTCCACCGCAGGGGTATTTTTTTTCCCCAACCATGAGTACAGTTCACACTGCTTCCAGCAGGAATCTGAACATCTGCAGCCCAGTCGGGTGGTAGTTTTCCCAACTAGGCTACCATGATTCCCCTATAAATAAACAAATAAATGCAGCCATTCAACAGGCATAAATTTTTTAAATTGATACTCAGATTTGCATTTTGATCAACATCTAAATTATTGGATAAAAAAAAGTTGAATTCTGGTGAACTTTTTTCTGTGATTTGTTTCTTGAGAGTAAACTACATATATTGACAAATTTGGGTTGACTCAATATTGTTTGATGGGGAATTTGCAATCCAGACATGCCACACAGTTAGAAAATGTAATGCTGCGTGTACACAAAGTTGATAGGCTCTGGGTGGATCATGCAATTCAGTGAAGCAGAATACACACAAAAACTAAAGCTTACTAACAAGTACAAAGTAGCCCCTCTACCAGATGTTCAAGAGGCTAAACATGATTTTAAAAATATATTTAATAAATTATATTTTAACATACAAAACAATAAATTTGGTTTAGAGTAAGGGAACACACATTCTGAATTTACTGATTCTGGAATGGTCAATTTCAGTTGGTTTGAATACTCATTACATTAGGCAGAAAATTATATTTATATTTGGTGAGTTCATAAAAGCAATATATATAATATTTTTATATATTTATTTTAAAACAGTGTCAATAGTGACAGTTGAGTAATTTTGAAAAATTCAATGATCCCAGGGATTCGAAGGCATGAATTTGGTATTCTGATTTATACTTTAAACACAAGAATAAGTTCCAGAAAATGAATACGGCACAACATGGACAACAGCTTCAGATCAAACAATTCCCATGAAGCACATTATCACCCTACCTTCCGTATCTCGTCTCTCAGGCTCTGGAGGTTGTTGCTGAGGAGCTGGCACTTCCTTCACTACTTCAACAACAGGCTCTGGGATTTTCTCTTCAACTTGTACTACCAAAGTGAGAAAATTGATCAGAAATTATTTATGCATTCATTTCCACAATCTTTTTTATAACAGAACATTTAAATAACTAAAAATATAAAAAGTGTGAGCTTTAGGACAGTGCGTTTTCTCATTTATACTCTAGCAAATTGTATGTATGTGAAAGATGGCAAATGAGAGACAATTTTTCCCACAAGTTAGCATTTTAAAAAAATTTGTTTGGGGTAATCTTTTAAAGAAACCAAATCTTTAATCACTGGAGAAGGTATGCCATTATTAAAGACCAATAATAATAAATGAATATTATGGATGAAAACTTCTGAGATGATAGATCAGTGAACCATCTCAGAGGAAGTGGCATGTTTACAACACTGAAAAAAATCCACAAATAATTAACAGGAAAAAAAAGAAAAAAAAACAAAGAACGATAAAAAGCCCAAAGCAGGATCAAACCCATACTCAAGTTTTAATGCCAGTTATGTACAAATCTTTGAAAATCTGTTGGCCACAATAATTGCAAATGTCAGCACTACATGGCATTGGGGAAAGGACCCAATAGCTGCAGGAACAATAACTAATCAATAAAAGGCTTGTCATCATTGCAGAGTAGAAAGCATCTCACCAATCGCCACAAACTTCTATTGCTACTTGATCTTTTCTTCTTGGTAATCTCACAGACAAAAATTGACAACTGCCCCTAACACTAAGATATGTTTGTTTCTTGCTGGTTGCAGTTATGCCAAACATCAGACATTATAATTGCACACTAGTTAACTCAACGCGCTGTTTTATTTTGCAGGCTAAATTAATAAAACTCCTCTAAAACCAAATTACCTGAAGCTATGAACCAGCATACCTCATTTTTACCAAGCATATTTCTTGCATAAACAAGCATAATTTGTTAAAAATGTACCCCATAACATCTGCAACTACATAATTAAAACATATACTACAATAAAGTAAGAGTAGCATGGGCAAAAATGTCAATCAAAAGAACAATTACATCTGAACCGATATCCTGACAAAAATACTGTCGCGCCTTGTAATGCACTAATAATATACCTTCATGAGTTTAAAATTAAATCAGTCAGTTTTAAAAAAAAAATAGGAAGACACTTGATATAGTCTGTGGGTACTGACTTTGACCTTCATGAGCTCAGGGTAGAAAGTAACCAGAAAAGGAAGTATGGTAAAGTAGATATATAGTATGACAAGTAACATAGTAATATCAGTGTTAAATGTTTAACTATGGAAACTCTATGTGACCACATTCAGTTTAATCAACCACAGCATAAATGTCAGCACTACATGGAATTGGGGAGCCATGAAATTGGAGCACAGTGCTATATCTAAGCTAAGTCAACATATACAAATACCAAAGTTTAGGCAAATGAAAGAAAGAAAAAATAATAACTGTATTTTAGAGTTAAAAGTTGTTTCTCCTGACCTGGTTCTCCTCTCTCTCTCCTTTGTACCTCTGCCTGGTACTCCTCAATTTCAGCCTCAGTCATGTTCTCAAACGGGTTTGCAGCGTAATACTGGCGATAAACCACAGCATTGTGTTGATGGTCTCTCTGAATGATGCCCTTGGATGCAGCCCCAAGTACAATCAACTGGTCGCCCGAGGTATTCAGCTGACCATCCTGCCAATGCAAAGAGTCATGTTACTGCCATGATCGTTATGTTACTATAGCTCGTTCAGAAACTTGTACTCACAGAGTTTATCAATTATCTTGGAAACTTTGATGAATTTCTGTCATTATTTTTCAAGAAATCTTATTTTTTCACCAACCTTAAGTCTGGTTTTTCCCCCCTATTGTCATGCATTTTTTAAAAAGATTTTTGCTTCTCTGAGGTATATAAAAATATGTTTGTTAGAAAATTAACACAATTTACAGTAAAATCTAATGTTTAAGGCACACGGTTTGATATTTTCTTAAAATTATATATACAAAAAATGATTTGTGCAAAATTCAGACTACCTTTGTACTTAAGTGTTATAAAATGTTAAGGTCGGTGAAAAAATAAGATTTCATGAAAAAAGAATTACAGAAATTCATTCGACAGTCTCTGAGATAATTGATAAACTCTGTGGGCACGAATTTCTGAACGAACTATACCATGATCATTATACTACTGCCATGATCATTATTTATAATACTCTTATATTGGAGGAACACATTGAGAAGCAAAAACGTTTTGTACTTAACTTCATCGACTTCAAAAAAAACATTTGACAGTATTGATCAAGATTCTTTGTGGAAAATTCTGAAGCAATATGGCTTACCATAAAAAATCATAAATATTATCAAAGACATGTATGATGGTTACACATGTGCAGTTCGAACAGAGGAAGGACTGAGCAAATGTTTCCCAATAGAAACTGGGGTTAAACAAGGATGTATTTTATCGCCCTTGTTATTTGGAATAGTTATGGACTTCATAATGAAGAAATGTGGCACTGGTAATAAAGGCATCAAATGGATTCAAGGAGACCATTTGGAAGAACCTTGACTTTGCTGATGACATAGTTTTCATCAGCAGTCAGATAAAAACGATGCAGGAAAACATAAATGAACTATCATCAATAGCCAGCAAAATTGGGCTTGAGATCAATCATGAAAAGACTAAAGTCATGAAAAGCTTAATTCCAAAGTCGACAAAATATACAAGGAAAACAAACCAGTGGAAGAGATCAATCACTTTATCTATCTTGGAAGTCACATTGATTGAGAAGGGGATACAAGCAAAGAAATTAGAATCAGAATAGCTAAAGCAGCAATGTCTTTCAGAAGCCTTGAAAAGTTGTGGAAATCAAAACTCATCAGCACAAACACAAAACTTAGACTATTCAAATCAAATGTACTATCAACCCTTACGTATGCGTGTGAAAGCTTGAAAACAACAAGAGATATAGAAACAAAGTTGAACGCATTCGATAATAAATGTCTAAGGAAAATACTTGGTTTAGCGTGGAACAAATTCAAAACAAACGAGGAAATTAGAGAAATCACCAATCAACCACTAATATCTTCAGTAATAAAGAAAAGACGATGGTCATGTGATGAGAAGAGATAATAACCAAATAGCAAAGCAAGCCCTCATGTGGGAAACAACAGGTAAGAGAAAAAGAGGAAGACCCAGAGAGACACTGAGAAGAACATTGATGAGAGAAGCAAGAGCAGCAGGAATCGGCTCCCTCAATCAGTTAGAGTTGCTTGCACAGAACAGAGACAAGTGGCGAGATCTGATAAAATATCTTTAAAAGAATTGAAAACTGCTAGAACAAAAATTCAGATAAGAGAAGGAGTATCTTGGTCTACGCCCTATGGGTCGGCTACGGCTCGAAAGGTCAATCGATAGATGATCATTATACTACTGCCACGATAATTATATTATTACCATGATCGTTATGTTACTACAATAATCATTGTTACTACAATAATCATTGTTACTGCCAAGATCATTATGTTACTACCACCATGATCATTTTATAAATCATTAACGTTAACCTTCAGCATGCACCCACATAATGACATAAAATAAAGCACCCACGCACACTAAGTGTAAACATGGAAAGTGATACTGCACTTAATAATGGACACCCAGGTGTGCCCATGGTGGGTTTATTTAAAAATTGAAGTTGTAGGTTAATATCATCAGACTGTGTGGGCGTAAAATTAAAAAAACATATCTGCAAACTGTGTTGGCGGACGGACACAGAGTCAACAAATATTTATATTTATTAACAGCCACGTTAGCGGGGAAAAAGGGAGTGCCCAGTATATTTATAAGGACTCTATTAGAAAGAAAGAGAGACAAGATGAGAGAGAAGAGGAAGAGCAACGAGTAACAGAAATAGCAGCGAGCAACAACGAGCAGACACAAACCTTAGAGTTTAGCAGAGAAAGGTAGAGATAAGCACAGATTATCAATAACGAGCAATAATTACCAGACAGCAATTAGTAATGTTATGATTACTAATGAGAAGTTAATAAATGGCAGATATAGTCAGTCCACAACAGGACTAGTGTTTAGACATCTAGAGATGTGTTGTGTGATTGACTGATTCCAGGATTATGTGAGTCCAGTGGTTATCCTGACCGCCTGATAGTTTGATCATAATTTTCTTGTCTGTTGTCCTATTGTCCATGATTCGCATCCATATGTTAAGACTGGCTCTACATAACATTTAAGAACTCTTTTTCTTGTTTCTATTGTCAAAAATGGACTGCATAGTATCTTCCTAATTTTTTGGAAAGCTGCTTTTTCCTGAGCCATTCTGCATCTCACCTCTTTTGTACATCTTCCGTCTGAGTTCCCAAATATTTAAATTCATTTATCTGTTTTAATATTGTTCCACTTGTCTTTATTTTGCACTGAGGTGATGTCTTTTTCTTTGTTGTTACCATTACCTCTGTCTTTTTGCTATTACGGCTGAGTCCTTTATTTTTGCTTTCTTTCACTATAATGTCCAACATTTCTTGTAACTCATTTTCACTCTTAGCGATTAAGACTGTATCATCAACATACCTTAGATTATTTATATTATGACCTCCAATTGCGATTCATGATTGTACAAAGAAATTACGATGATGGTTTTCTGTTGCCTTCCGTTTGTTTACGGTTGGCTCCGCTAGCCTTTGACTAAAGTCTCACCCACAAGGCAGTGGGGTTGTTTTACTTCGGGGTACCCTCCCTTAGCCTTTTACTCTCCCGAGCTTACCAGCAAGGCAGCAGGTAAAATTACCTGACCTGACCTATACTATACTTTACTATGTGCTAATATAACTCGTGACTGTAGGAATGTAATAACAGTAAATAAATAAATGTGTCTTCATGTGATGGAACACTTCAAGAGTTTGACTGTCACAAATAGATGTTATTTGAATGTGATAAAGAAAGACGAATGACCTTTATGCAGTACACAGAAAAAGCATGAAAGACATTACATTATATTTAAAAGTTCAAATAAGTAGATATCGAGGTAGTCTTCAGTTCATCTGTGCAACAAGATCGAATCAAAATTATTTTACAAGAATACAAACACACTACCTTCACTTTCTGTGCCTCTTCCCAAGTTAAGCCTTCCAAAATCTTTGACTGTGGACCTGCTGTAATTCTTTCTTCATAATAGTCCTTCTTAATCTGTTAAAAGCAAAATACACAAAAAATGATAACGCAGGAAACTGTTACTGTCATACATGCACTAGAATAAAACACAAACAAAAATCTAAACTAGAAGCGGAAGGGTATAAAAAGTTGTATGACACTGAATAGAATACTATCAGATGAGGAGAAAAAGTGCTGTTTTTGAGAGCAATAGAATACTGTCAGACAGAATGTACCAATGATTGAAGAGACTATCCAAACTTTGATGCTAATAAAAAAAGAGACCTGGCACATGCTCATGCCAGGATGTCCAACAACATTCTAGATTTCATAGCAATAAAATGTGACTTACACTCTTCTGTCTGTCTCTGTATTCACGTGGGTTACTTCCTTGAGGAGCAAACTGGTTGGGATTATCAACTTTAATGGGTGTCCCTGCTGGTCTGTTGGGAGAGTCGACATCATTGACCCACTGAAATTTCAACCAGTGTTCATTTAAATATATAATCAAATGTACTCAGCTATGATTTAATTAATAAATTAGCCCTTAATAACGAGATCTATCTATCTGTAACTCTCCCATTTATGATAACAAAACCTATCTGTCTGTAACTCTCCCATTTATGATAACAAAAACTATCTATCTATAACTCTCCCATTTATGATAACATAATAAAAATTACTACCACTTAAATGTGGTTAGTGAACTGGACTACCACGGACAAGGGGTAGGGTTCGATCCCAACCGACGGCTTCCGGGTTCACCCAGCCTTAAATGGGTACCGGATTTTTTCTGGGAAAGTAAAGCAGCACTGGCGTAATACTGACCACATTACCCCAAAAATCATGTGCTGAAGGTCTGTAAAATATAGAGTCACTAACACCATATTTCCCTATACGTCACTTGGCGTGACCGGGGTACTTTACTTTACTCAACACTTAAATGTAGCATTAGGTGCTCTAAAAGTAGTATTTTCTCTGAACTTTTGACACACAGCCCTAAAAAAATCATGTGCCGAAGGTCTGTAAAATGTATGGTCACTAACACCATATTCCCTATACGCCACTTGGCATGACGGGGGCACTTTACTTTTTTTATTTACTTTGACACACAGCCGTTATGTTCACACTAGGCAAAACAGACACAGAATTCCTGGTTCAGATTGATCTAAGACCCGAGTTTCAAGGTCCTGGATCAGACGTGTTACAATGTCTATCAGTACAGTTGCCTCAAGTCCATCAGTATGTTCGGCTACCTCATAGTGTTATTCTCCTTTTTTTCCAGAGCCACAAAGGGTTATTTGATGTTTGCCAATGACAAAAAAAATTTCCCCCGGTCACAGCAGCAAACAAAAAAAAAAAAGGCAAATTTCTAACACTCCGGGACACAGGAAGTAGTAATTAGGTAATGATTGACCACTGCAAAATGTCAAATGTGTGTGTTTGGAATAATTTGTGTTTTGATGCAGTAATTTTTACTACAGTATCGTTATCTAGGGTTAAGACAAGAAGACCCAAAATAAAATAAAAAGCATAACATAAAAGCTATAAAGATTGTTTAACATAAAAGTCACACTGAGTAGAATGATTTACTACATAAAAGACAAGACGTTTAGTCTCCCTGAGGTCACCTATGTTCCTATGAAGTGTGTACCTTATGTCATTGTTTAAAATATGTCTAGATTTATCAACAGGTTAAATCAAAGAATGACAAACCTTTGTTATTTTCTTGGGTGTTGTTGTACCAATTTCTTCAACCTCTGTTTTCTTGTATGCATTCGGTGTTGTCAACCAGCCTGCTTTGTATGCCTTTTTCTGTCTCTCCATTGCAGCTTTCACAGGTGATCTAAAAAACATAGTAAGTGTAGTCAAAACTAGGGATAAAAATAGCCACATATACAAATAATGTACAGTAGACATGGCAACCTTTTATTGTGTAAATTTACTTTTACACCATTCAGTGATTAGGGAGAGAAAAGTCCATGTCCTCTGATGATTTTTCACTGACCCAAATTAAGCCAGTCACAGATTGGCCCATGGGATTTGGCATAAAGTAACTAAGTATTGATGCAAAGCTGGAGTCAAGTAAAGTGGAGAGAAGAAAATAAAAATTGTACGCAAAATTAACAGATTCATACTTCAAGCGACCCTAAATTGAACATTCCACAGTGCAAACAAGGAGCCTCAGTGGCTGAGTGGTTAGTGTGCTTGCTTCCTGATGAGAAGATCTGAGTTTGATTCCCAGAAATGGTGGATTTTTTTCCCCAAAATATCCAACAGGATAGGACACACACTGTGGAAGCCAACTGAAAGTATTACATGACAGGTCTTTTTTGGAATCCCCAGGGGACGAGACATTGAGAAAGACCAAAATATTCTTGAAGAAGACAAGGGGGAAGCAAAGATGAAGATGGGGAAGACATGGAATGATCTTAAAGGAATGGCAAAATACAGAATGATTTGGAATGTGTGTTTTTTTTTTAAAGACCTATGCTCTAAAGGAGTTGAAAGGACGATGTTATACCCCGCCACTTGTTCCCTGCTAGCAGCTTTACCGCACCACTGCATTTATTTGCCTGTTCCCTAAGTATGTGTAAACAACTGTGAGGAAAATTTTGAACATGGGAAAGAATAGGACAAGAGCCAATCAAGCACCAAATTATGAAAAGAAAATGGAGATGGATTGAACACACACTAAGAAAATCTGATGTTAACATTGCAAGATAGGCATGGAGAAAGGGTGAGGGAGGAGAAAATTGGTTGAGTTGCAACTCCGGGCTTCAAGCTGGAAACATCAGATTGCAGGCAATCAGAGGGAAAAAAAACTGATTGTAAAGAAAAGTGATAGACATGACCTAGACATAAAGTAGAGTTAAAAAGATATCCTGGAATGGACTGTGGTGTAATTGATAAATTCTCCATATAGTCAGATATATATATATATCTATCTCAGATATATATATTCCACACAATGACCAATTCAAGCCGATCTAGCATGCCATTTTAGATGGCTCAGTGAGACAGCATCAATTTTATGTCGATGGGTGCCGATCATGATAAAAAGAAAATTAGG
This sequence comes from Megaustenia siamemsis, assembly GCA_032433765.1. Classification (NCBI taxonomy): domain Eukaryota; kingdom Metazoa; phylum Mollusca; class Gastropoda; order Stylommatophora; family Ariophantidae; genus Megaustenia; species Megaustenia siamemsis. Next base: position 188,785,264 of record JAVIAB010000092.1, read on the forward strand.
CAAGGGAATATTTCCTTGAAATTTACCACACTCATGTAAAAATGTATGCTGAATCTAAATATCCATTCCGAATTACTGTAAATTGATTTAACTTAGGTGCAAAATTAAGAAAATCTACTAAGCAGAAAATATTGAATTTTAAAAAAATCGACAGGAATTCTTGTGGCCGTCATTTTTATAATGGAGAATGAACCTCTCCTTGATTGAAAACCATTTCTGGTATCCTTATAATCATGTGATATCCTGTTCACAAATAACATCAGTTATGGACTCACTATTATGCTACTTTCAACAGCCTTGACGCAAAGTACCCAATATGACCCGAATACCCAGAAGTAAAAGTTGTGTTAACTCAGATGTCAAAGTACCTACATGGCCACCTTCAAGTCAAGTGAATATTCTGACTCTACTCGTCATCAGTAATGAATCCTTTAATTCCTACTTCACTAACAAACTGTAACAAAGGAGATAAAATAACGGGGTAAGTCTTGTTGCAATGAAAAAGACATGAACCCTAGAAGAATGATCTGAGTTATGTGACTTAAAAAAATCACAATTCAAATTAATATTTTCATTTGTGTTAGCTTTTGTCACCTATACTGCATGTAGGCTTTGGTCATAATTACTGATACTGTTGTTTGTTGCCCTCCTACATCATAGTGGGTACCAAACATTACAAAACTAAAAGATTGCTATGAACATTATATTATATTGGCAGCTAAATAGACTTAATGGCTTTGAAGGGAACTCAATGCAAAAATAAATTTTGCTTTTATTTGACAACAGAAATAAGTAACCATTTAAAAAATATTTTACCACAGTATGAGAATAGGAAAGTCAATGCACAATATAACAACATGCAAAATGGTGTCAGTTCTGGACAAAATAACCAACAAATTTGAGTGGTCTTGTAGTCTGAAAATCTATTACTGATTTTATCAAATGAAGCACAATTGTATAATGCCAAGAATAGTCTTAATAACCATTTTTTTTTATAACACAAAAAGGAAAAAATCCACATAAATAAGTATTCACAAAATTTCTTACGCATATTTAGAGTGTTCAAAGTCTCCGTCAAAAACATAGGTGAAAGAGCTTGATGATGGTGGAATCTCAACTTCACTGTTGGATCTCTCCTTCTTTTCTTGTTTAACCACTGGCATCTTATATATGTAGCCAGTCCTAAAGCCCTGAACAAATAAACAAATGTAATAATTTTTAGTAGGGTCTGCACAAACATTTCACATTACAACAGATTATTTTAATATTAAAAAGCAGAAATAATAAGGCTCAGCACAAAACAAAACTCATAGTAATGCTTTGTTATCACAAGTATAAAACCAGTGGGACACAACACAGCAATTAACAAAACAATCAAAACAGCAAAATAAATAGTTATTTTCTACACAATAAAAGCTAGGAATATTCTCTTCCTTGGTCAGAGATTCTGACCTAATCCATTATTAACATTATCATTATACATATGAAAAGCAGTGATAATAAATTTAACTTGGAGAGGGATGCGCCCAAGACATCCACCCACCAACAGATCTGAGAGCAATCAGCAGCATACAGCAGTGAACAGGGCTGATCAAGACCCTACTCCACCCCTTAACAGTGCACCTAGAAACAGACTAGTCAGTATGGCCAAGGAAGTAGGAGTCAAAGAGGGAAGGCAACCAGTTACTCAAAAATGCGGTTCCAAAGTTGGATGTACCAGGCAGAAAGATGCAAATATCACAGCTTAGATGCAAACCACAACACATCTCTGTCAATTTAATGTCCTTTTGAGGAGATGTCTAAGAGGAATATTCATTCTTTTAGTAAAAAAAAAAAAATGTTTTAGCATTAGCCAAATACTTCATTACATAGTGATAGACAGACCTCAGCTGATTAACAAAGCAATAGCTAGATGGTCAATACATAACAAATATTTCAATGAAGTTAAAAATATAATCAAATTTATGTGTTTCTTGAACACTGAGATCAATAAATACCAACAAGCTCATCAGGTCCCAAGTACTCACAGAGTTATCTAATGTCCTCATCAAGGCTTCAAATTCTAGTTCTCCTGTTTTCCACTTACGACCTGCTGAATCCACGCCTCCACCTCCTTGATTGGCTACTCTAAATGTCTGCTCTCGAACTTCTGCACTTGGTATCACTATATTGTCCAAGCCCACTGGCATAACTTTAACCTGTTAAAAAAATATGTTAATTTTCTTAAAACATTCATCTTCTGCAACTCAAATTCTACTTCAATACAATGACCATTATCATAGCTATTAATTATCCTCTTTCAAAATCTTGTGATTAAAGAAAATGACAATCAGGGCAATACAGTGTATTTTTGGTGTGAAGGAAGAAGATTATGACAAAAAGAATGCTGTTAATAGAAGAAATATTAAATTCTGGAGTCGATGGTTAAAGAAAGAACTTTGTGAAAATCAATTGTCAGCTGGCTGGCAACAGCACAAAGAGATCTTACCTAGATGAAGAAATATATTTAATGTGTCTCTTGTGTCTTATTAATTTATGTGTCTTCTATGATATTGCGTTATCTCAGTCTATTTATTAAATTATAAACATATAAGGTAACTACATGTTGCTCTTTTTTTTTGTTTTTTGCTGTTCTTTGTTTCATGAAAGTTCATTACTAAAGTCTTTAGTTAAATGAAACTTTGATGTACCCCTCTCAGACTTATATGACTGAAATAATGAATTCTCTAAACTATTACAATCTAGACATATATTTCATGATTCTTGTGGTGAAAATGATATAAATTACAACAGAATAGCTTCCAACAAATGCTAATAATTGTAGAGAGGAAATAATTAATACAGTTGTTAATAAGTTTAATGTGAAACATCTACTACCTGGGCCTCACACGCTGCCATCACGTTAAAAGTAAAATGAAAAGCTTCATCAACAGTCTCACCACATGCTAGCACCCCACGGTTGCGAAGAATCAGAATCTGTTCGGAAAAAAAGTATTTATTTTTAATTTTACACAAAATGTTTTATGATAAATATAAAAAACACACACACACACACCTCCACCCACCTGGCAGGGTTTCCCAAAGTGGATACTATTGCCCCATGGAGGTAGTGGAACAGTCCAGGTGAGTGGTAGCAGCCTTGAGTGCATTGGGGGGGGGGGGGGGTGTGTATGCGTGTGTGAATATAAATGAGTGGATCTTCATCTTTCTTTCCTCATCTGCCTTTCAGCGTCGAGGGGAGATATAATTTGTTCTTCTGTTCGCCTCTGCTGCTGTTATGTTTCCTAGTGCTTCTAATATTCCATCGATCCATCTTTTTCGTGGTTGACCTTTGGGTCTGGTGTTCTCACAACATTTGTTGAAGGCTCATTGTGTTGTGTTATGTTCTTTCTGCCTTGTCACGTGGCCAAACCATTTTATCTGTTGTTTCCTTATACATTCTATGGCGGGGGCTATTCCTAGCTTTTTTCTCAGTTCTTCATTTCTGATCTTATCTCTCAGACTGTTTCCTGTCATTCGTCTAACACATTTCATCTCAGTAGAGGTTATTTTTCTTATTGTTCTTGCATCTAGGGTCCAGGTCTGGCATTGGTAGCACAACTTTGGGATGAAAATTCTATTGTATAGAGCTCGTTTTGCCTCCAGAGTTATTTCCTTGTTGGACAATAGTGGCAATAACTGTCCAATGATTTGACAAGCCTTGTTGCATCTTGATTCTATCTCTGCTGTTTGAGAATTATCATTTGTCATTAGACTTCCTAGGTATCTGAATTCCTCTACTTGTTTTAGTTGTCTGCCTTCTATAGTTATGTTGATGTTCTGTTTATTTTTGGCGACATTCATGACTTCTGTTTTGTTGATGTTGATTTTCATGTATTTTGTGCCTGAGATGTTGAGTTTGTTTAAGTATTCTTGTAGGTCTTCTATTGTTTCATGTATGCCTGATTGTCTGCAAATAAAAGCACGTTGATCTCGCCTGTCTCTGATGGGTTATGGCTAGCTTGCATATATAGTCCATGTATGTAATAAACAGTAGGGGGGATAGTACACACCCCGTCTTACACCTGATCTAACTTCAAAGTGGTCTGTGTAGCCTGCTGCTGTTCTGATCCTGTAGCTGCTGTGTGTGGTGGAAGCATAAAGTAAGAAGAAAAGAATTGTAAAAAAAAACACTCTTAAAACGTGCATTGCTGAGATTATCCGTGTGCATTTGACCTTTTCTAAAAATTAGACAAATTATGCAATCCTACATAAAAAAGTAACACATGATGATTTTACCCATCGACACCTATTTCGAGGGGGGTTTTCTTACCTAAATTCCTTCTTTTCAAAAGGACAATAGATAGATTATTTGCCACCTGTCCCTAATATTCTATTATACATGAGCACAATTTAAAGGGGGCATGGCAGTCTAGAGGCAAGACATCGGCCTCTGGGCAGGAAAGCCCTGGGGTTTATTTCCACCAGTGGGAATATTTTTCAAACATAAAGAAAAATCAAATCTGCGCATTCTTTGTGGCTTTACCCTTCCCTGGTTTCTGGTTAGTGAGATCCGATGTTTAGCCCTCTCTGGTTAGTGAGATCCGATGTTTAGCCCTCTCTGGTTAGTGAGATCCGATGTTTAGCCCTCTTGGGTAACAGAAAAAAAACAGGAGATCCCATGTGCACTCATGCACATTAAAAAAAACCCTTGGCAGTAAAATTTTTTTTTAAAAATGGCTGCTGCCCAGGCAAAATTGCCAACATAAAAAAAAAAAAAAAAATCTACCAACACCAATGGATCCCAGGCCATGCATCGAAGTTTGTGCATGAGGGACATAGTGCTCATTGAACATTCTCAATATTTCATGGGGAAAAAAATCGAAGCACCTAAGGGTTAGTCCGGTGTGCAGTGATGATGATTCTAACATAACTTAATGATTACACACAACTACCAATCTTCCCCTTATAAAAATTGCATGTTGTTATTAAAAAAAATCTGTAACGTACTTTATTATGAACACCTAAATTTCTAGCCAGTTTCTCTTTCTCATCAGCATCCAGAGCAACATGTTGAAAGTCATGATAACTGACACTGCCACATATCAAGGCTTCCTGACTCATGGCAAGCAGCCCACACTTCAATGCAGAAATCTATAAATAAAATAAGACAAGTGACAAGATCAAACAGAATCCAAACATCAATGTGAAAGCATTCTGGTAGTTATTAACAGTAAAACAAATGTACAAAGACATCACATGAAATACTGCTTTACTGTTAACAAATGTAGATCAGCCAGGTTTAGGCCAATTTATGATTGATCATAACACTTCTACGGTTTTTTTTTCATTAGTGTGGTAGCCGTCATCTTCTCCTTCCCTACCTCAATTGTCTTTCAGCCAGCATCAAGGAGAAATACAATTGATAGTCTTTTGTTCGCCTCTGCAGCTGTTATATTTCCTAGTGTTTCTAATATTCCATCAATCCATCTTTTTCGTGGTTGGCCCTAGGGTCTGGTGTTCTTGCAATGTTTACTGAAGGCTCATTGTGTTGTGTTTTGATCTTTCTGCCTTGTCACGTGGCCAAACTATTTGATCTGTTGTTTCTTCATATATTCTATGGCGGGTTTATTCACAGCTTTTTTCTCAGTTCTTCATTTCTGATCTTATCTCTCAGGCTGTTTCATGTCATTCATCTAACACATTTCATCTTGGTAGTGGTTATTTTTCTTATTGTTCTTGCACCTAGGGTTCAGGACTGGCATTGGTAGCCGTCATCATTTATTAAATAAAACTTGACAATCCACTGACACATTTTTAAGAAAATGTAACACACAGGTAGATTAATACATAATAAATCAATGCGTTAGAAATTGAAACAGGAATGATGTTTTATAACTGAGCTAATTTATTTGTATCATATTTTGAAATTGATGCACATCACAAGACAACCAGAGAATAAAAATGTGTGCACCTGATTGGCAAGCACTAGGTTCACTCACTACAGATTTAACAACTCCCACCATTAAGAGTCAATATTTAACTATTAATCTGAGACAGACAATCTAGCCATCAAGGCTGCCCTTTATCATATACTCATGAAAGTTAACATATAAATGTGACTGGGCATGCCATTTCCCCCTAGGAGCATGACTCCCACAAGCAAGCAACAACATACAGTATTGTGTTTCTGTTTAGAAAAAAACAAAATATTCTGATTGTTGTATAAGAACATTCAATCTTTTAGACGAAATATTCTGATTGTTGTATAAGAACATTCAATATTTTAGGACACAATACAGGGGCAAGCAATCTACTGATGATGGTAACATGTTAGTTACAAGAGATAATGGGTTAAGAGCAAGTGTGAGAATGTTGTCAAAGATCTCTGATTGTTCCTGGTAAGTGAAAGTGAATGAATGACAACAATTACTCACTGCTACAGCAGCTGGTGTATGTAAATGAACTATACACTTGATGTCTGGTCTGGCCTGATGGATGGCTGAGTGAACTGTGAAGCCTGCTTTGTTAACACCAAGGTGGGTGGAACCAGGATCTACAATATCTCCCCTGATGTCGACTTTCACCAGTGATGAAGCTGTGATCTCTGAGTATGTCAGGCCAAAAGGGTTCAGCAGGAAATGCTCACTTTCTGTACTCACACGGGCCTGAAAAGCAGAAATATATATATATAAAGACAAGTGGAACAATATTAAAACAGGTAAATAAATTTAAATATTTGGGAACTTTGTTAACGTCAGACGGAAGATGTACAAAAGAGGTGAGATGCAAAAGCAGCTTTCCAAAAAATGAGGAAGATACTATGCAATCCATTTTTGACAATAGAAACAAGAAAAAGAGTTCTTAAAAGTTATGTAGAGCCAGTCTTAACATAGGGATGTGAATCATGGACAATAGACAAGAAAACCACTGAAGTCTGTAGAAATGTGGTTTTACAGAAGAATGTTGAGAATACCATGGACAGTTAAGAAAAGTAATGAAAATGTTCTGAAGGAGGTCAAAGCAAAAAGATAGCTAATTTCCAATATTAGGAAGAGACAATCATAATTTTTTGGCCATGTAATGAGAAGAGAACAACTGGAATATATTGTAACAACCGTAAAAATTGAGGGTCAAAGAGATAGAGGGAAGCAAAGAGAAAAAATAACAGACAGCTTAAGAGAATGGCTTAGCAGAAGGTCAACAACAGAAATGATAAATAACTCTCGAGATAGAAAGTTGTGGAGAGACATGATCACCTACGCCAGCAGGCCCGGTACTTGATGATGATATATATAACTGTTTATTATTACAATATACCAATTATAACTGTAGATATACACTACAAATAAATGGAGCTGAACAGGGCAATATATCTAGCAACAGCCAGCACCCTCCATTGTAACTCCTTTACTATGACCTTAACTGACAAGTTAAGGACCACTGTCCAATCTCCGATCTTTATCCATTTGTTTTTTGCCAGTTTGCCACTTTCTGCAAGATGGTCTTCGCAAGACTGGACCCGCAAAACAATAAAGTCTGCATAGTTTTCACTATGGTCACAGAGTTTTACTAGAGACATAAATGCTGCATGATTATGTTTTAAATCTCTTTGCTCATAATTTGGATTATGCTTCTGAACTCTGAGGATGGAATGAACACACCAGGGAGCTCTGCCATAGAGGTGTGCACATGACTTGATCAGTCATAGAAGTGTGCACATGGCTTGGTCAGTCCTAGAAGTGTGCACATGACTTGGTCAGTCATAGAGGTGTGCACATGACTTGGTCAGTCATAGAGGTGTGCACATGACTTGGTCAGTCATAGAAGTGTGCACATGACTTAGTCAGTCATAGAAGTATGCACATGACTTGGTCAGTCATAGAGGTGTGCACACATGACTTGGTCAGTCATAGAAGTTTGCAAATGACTTGGTCAGTCATAGAGGTGTGCACATGACTTGGTCAGTCATAGAGGTGTGCACATGACTTGGTCAGTCATAGAGGTGTGCACATGACTTGGTCAGTCATAGAAGTGTGCACATGACTTGGTCAGTCATAGAAGTGTGCACATGACTTGGTCAGTCATAGAGGTGTGCACACATGACTTGGTCAGTCATAGAGGTGTGCACACATGACTTGGTCAGTCATAGAGGTGTGCACATGACTTGGTCAGTCATAGAGGTGTGCACATGACTTGATCAGTCATAGAAGTATGCACATGACTTGAACAGTCATAGAGGTGTGCACACATGACTTGGTCAGTCATAGAGGTGTGCACACATGACTTGGTCAGTCATAGAGGTGTGCACACATGACTTGGTCAGTCATAGAGGTGTGCACACATGACTTGGTCAGTCATAGAGGTGTGCACACATGACTTGGTCAGTCATAGAGGTGTGCACACATGACTTGGTCAGTCATAGAGGTGTGCACATGACTTGGTCAGTCATAGAGGTGTGCACACATGACTTGGTCAGTCATAGAGGTGTGCACACATGACTTGGTCAGTCATAGAGGTGTGCACACATGACTTGGTCAGTCATAGAGGTGTGCACACATGACTTGGTCAGTCATAGAGGTGTGCACACATGACTCACACAGAGCATAAAAAGGTAATAACACGAAGGAGTAGTACAAAACTCTAAGCCTTCGTACTATAAGTTTAAAGCACCTACAATGTATGTTATAGCCTTCGTACTATAAGTTTAAAGCACCTACAATGTATGTTATAGCCTTCGTACTATAAGTTTAAAGCACCTACAATGTATGTTATAGCCTTCGTACTATAAGTTTAAAGCACCTACAATGTATGTTATAGCCTTCATACTATAAGTTTAAAGCACCTACAATGTATGTTATAGCCTTCGTACTATAAGTTTAAAGCACCTACAATGTATGTCATAGCCTACAATGATGTAACCATGTATGATGTGCTACAACATATTTAAATCATAATTAAATGGGAACATAGAACAAAGTAACGACAAGACATATTTAACATAGGGACAACTAAAGAAGCAAATAAGATATAAAATCGCTGTGACTGGCCCAATGTAGACCCCAGGTAAACTGCAAATGACCTTAGTTCTTTCTAGGGAATCTTGAACTGAAAGAATGTTAAATGTTCACCTTCAGTTCAAGGGGTTAGATTAGAGTACGCAGATCTCAAGCAGAAATTTAACCACAAATACAAAGAGTCACGTTCCCATGATAACAAGGAACCTGGATACAAAAAACTGACAAAAGTCCTTGTGTAGGAAAGTCACGTCCAGCACGGAAAGTAACAGATGTGAACCTGACCGACCGACCGGACTCTGGAAATTTCTAGAGCTTGGTTCAGAAATCTGTCACAGTGAATGGACAAAGAGAAGCAGGAAGTCAGGTAAATTTTCGGTCAGAGGAGAGGGGTATATAAAGAGAGAACTAGAGGATGAGAACTAGAGATAGCCATGGAGGACGACAGAGAGATATAGACAGAGATAGGAAACTCAGAGCAGGTAGTCCATAGTAAAACTCAGCCATTGAAGAAATCAGAAAGCGAAGAGGAATTAGTAACTCCAAGAACAACCAAGATTAGATCATCTAGAGACAGTCATAGAACTCAGTTGTGCAGTGTTTTCAAGGGTCTTCCAAAATTGTGCTCCAAAGAACTAATAGTAAGTAGATGCATAGAAGTGTAATGTAAGAGAGTTGTGAGAGAGATAGAATAGAAGTGTAATGTAAGAGAGTTGTGAGAGAGATAGAATAGAAGTGTAATGTAAGAGAGTTGTGAGAGAGATAGAATAGAAGTGTAATGTAAGAGAGTTGTGAGAGAGATGGAATAGAAGTGTAATGTAAGAGAGTTGTGAGAGAGATAGAATAGAAGTGTAATGTAAGAGAGTTGTGAGAGAGATAGAATAGAAGTGTAATGTAAGAGAGTTGTGAATAAATTAGCAAAAGGGCCTTGCAAACAAACAAAAATAATGTGAGTACTCACGCTAATGTGGTTGTGAATACCATGTGACCATCCACACAGGTCCATTATACGGTACAGGGCAGCTAGTTTACATCGCAACAGCTTCTCTCCTTTTACATAACCTAAGGACTCAGTTCCCCTCAAATCATTTATTGGAATGACAGAAGAAGCTGTGAAAAATAAATACGCATAATTAAGCAACAGGTTTTTTTTGCTTGCTGTGCATGCAACTAGCTTGATATCTCTAGTGAAGTCCAGTGGAATTGAATTTTGAGTCAATATCCCTTTCTTTCACTTTCACAGCAGCAGCAGTTTGCTCAGATGACCCTCACCATACAGGCAGATATTATCTGAATTCAGAGAAGCTCTCATTTTTTAAAAAATACTTTAGTTTTTTTTTTTTTTACATTTTTGCCACAGCTACAGCATTTTTGGGCAGGTTTTTGCCTATAAATTTTGCCACAGCTGCAGCATTTTTGTGCAGACTCTTCAATTTCCAAGTGCCAAGAGTTCTTTGATGTGAGCAAAATGCTCATAGGACCTGCCACTCTTTGCTGTTATATAACAGAGCTAGATATTGAACCTCACTTCCCAGAGGTCAGTAAAGCCACGAAGAAACAACGGATTTGAAGTGAAAAATTCCTGCAGCCTGTTTTAGGATTCTAGCTTGGGACCTTTGTCCAGAGGCTGATGTCTTACCTCTAGGCCATCTAGATCCCATAGCATCTGCTACAGGTCACACATACCATTGTAATGAATATTTTTATGCACATAATTTGGTCAAACAAAGAATCTGATCTACATATTTGCAGTCTCATTTGCTTGCAATCTCTAATCTGAATGGTTACAAAGATACAATTATTCGAAGTATTTCTAAATCAGTAATATTATGTCATTGAGGGAAACATGAAGTTCATTGAATGGATTGGTCAAAATGGGTCACATGACGAGCACATCATGAAACAGCTGACTAATAAACATGAGCACAACCCATCTAAAGGCGCAGTAAATAATGTATTATTGCATGTAAATATTTCTAATTTCAAAGACACATTAATTTGAAAACTTCTAAAGACTATTTTATGCATTTCAAACTTCCAATCAAGCTGTGACCACATAGTCAATCTGTTAGTGTAACTTACACATTGTTTTCATGTTTGTCTAAACTAATGGATAATTGAAAATGTTATTTCAAGAGCGGTCTATTCAAATCTCATGAAAATTGGCAGACATGAGCACTGCAATGTTGAATGTTACAACCACATTTACAGAAGCTTGTTTGTGATACAAAATATCCACATACTCAAAAACACACACACACACCTCCACCCACCTGGCAGGGTTTCCCAAAGTGGATACTATTGCCCCATGGAGGTAGTGGAACAGTTCAGGTGAGTGGTAGCAGCCTTGAGTGCATGGGGGGGTGTGTATTATGTGTGTGTGAATATAAATGAGTGGATCTTCATCTTTCTTTCCTCATCTGCCTTTCAGAGTCGAGGGGAGATATAATTTGCTCTTCTGTTCGCCTCTGCTGCTGTTATGTTTCCTAGTGCTTCTAATATTCCATCGATCCATCTTTTTTGTGGTTGACCTTTGGGTCTGGTGTTCTCACAACATTTGTTGAAGGCTCATTGTGTTGTGTTATGTTCTTTCTGCCTTGTCACGTGGCCAAACCATTTTATCTGTTGTTTCCTTATACATTCTATGGCGGGGGCTATTCCTAGCTTTTTTCTCAGTTCTTCATTTCTGATCTTATCTCTCAGACTGTTTCCTGTCATTCGTCTAACACATTTCATCTCTGTAGAGGTTATTTTTCTTATTGTTCTTGCATCTAGGGTCCAGGTCTGGCATTGGTAGCACAACTTTGGGATGAAAATTCTATTGTATAGAGCTCGTTTTGCCTCCAGAGTTATTTCCTTGTTGGACAATAGTGGCAATAACTGTCCAATGATTTGACAAGCCTTGTTGCATCTTGATTCTATCTCTGCTGTTTGAGAATTATCGTTTGTCATTAGACTTCCTAGGTATTTGAATTCCTCTACTTGTTTAGTTTTAATCTGGAACTATATTTACGAAAAACATTTCTAAAATCAAACTGACAAGCACAGAAACTTTCTTTGCAGAAGCATGGACTTTTACACAGTGAACAAATGTGTGAAAATATATGATGCTGTGATATGTATAAACATGGTAAGATAATTTGGTAGATTCCAATATGGCAGCTGTTTACCTAGGTTACCATGGTATGAGAAAATAACTTTTTAATATTTACATTTTATTTCTTTATTTATTATTTTCTTATAATAATACTATTATATTATATAAAAATAATTTAATAAATTGATGTAACTAAAAATATTGTTATTACTGACTTTCAATGCCGTAAAATTAAACCATTTGTGAATTTTATTAAGATCTTTTAGAGTACTCATTGGCTATTATATATATATATATATATATATATATATGCCATTCATTTTAATTTTATTTTCATGTCACAAGCATCCTACAATTTTGAAGAGACAAGCCTGGAAAGATATATAAAAATGAAAGCTTACATCTAGCTAGACTTCCTAGGCTACCCTTAGATTGTGGTAGTAGCAGGTCTGTGATTTGTTGTAAAGCAATGAGACTGGCTGGGTATGGGCCATTGCGGAGCTGTTCATCAACTACTTGCTCTAGCTCTTCCTTAAATGCTTGACTGTTAAGTATGATCGATACTCGTGATCGATTTTCCATCTGTTGCAAGTCCTCCTTCACTTCTGCTGGACGCTGCAGATTCTTGATGTAGTCAGGGTCATCTGGATCTGAAAGGAGATAATATATTTGAAATAGATATTAACACATTCCGTACCAATACCAAACATATCGGTTCGCTGAGGAAGCAAAATTTTGGACCATTAACCGACAAATCGGCTTGTACGGATATGGTTGAATATTTTACATGTAAAGAGCAGATTCTATATTTATATCCACCAAAACTTGTATTTGATACACAGAGCAGATACTTCCTGGGGATTCCAAGCATGAAATTTCAACTTTTGGTGAATTATATGTGTGTTTATTTCTGAGTAATACTGGTCAACCACTACTTCTACCTCTTATGCATATTTTCATTATTTGTGAACACAAATGCATCAAATAAATAGTATTTTGAAGAACTTTGGATTACTTTGTATAAATTTCAAGAAGAATGGATAGCGACAGTTCTAGTCATGGGAAAATAGAGGCACATACAATACAATATTTTAAATTGAATATTACCTGTCTTTGCATATTTTATACAATATATATTTTTTCCTTCAGATATTAATATATCGCTATTTTCATTTTCTGCACCCATTTTCCTTCCCAGTGGATTATTAATACACACCACATTTAATTATATTATTGTGTGAAATTGTAAAACTAAAATGGTATGTGCTGGAATTTTTTTAAACTGAAAATTAATTAGGTACAAACCTAAAGAAAAACTATTTTTAAAAAATCAAGCTCAGAAAGAGTTAAATACCAACAATGTGGATCATTCTCTTAGCAACAATGCGGATCATTCTCTTAGCAACAATGTGAATCATTCTCTTAGCAACAACGCTGATCATTCTCTTAGCAACAACGCTGATCATTCTCTTAGCAACAATGTGTATCATTCTCTTAGCAACAATGCTGATCATTCTTTTAGCAACAATGTGGATCATTCTCTTAGCAACAATATGGATCAAACAGTATACATGCAGGCAGTTTCTAAACAAACTCCTTGTCTACTGATTTTTCCATTCCTACTTTATTCTTTGAAAAATAGTAGAGTTCCTGCACTATTATTATTATTGCTACTCCAAGCAGAAGTGTCCAATGTTACTAGTGCAGCATTACTTTACTGCTTACTATTGAGCATGCAAACTTGCAGAAAAATGAATCACAAAGCAGGTCCTCAAACAGGAAAAAGAATAGGTGGCTAAACTCAAGGCACACTAAGAAGAACATTGGTGCAAGAGGCAAGGACGGCTGACATCAACTGCCTTACTGAGATTGAGAAGCTTATGGAGAACAAGGACTTAAAGCCAGATACACTGTGTGATGATGTTTGACAGTATTAGATGCATGATTCACTTTCCGGTGTCATGGCGGCTACGTGCAGTCGTTTTTATATTTCGGCTCTTGCTGATGTATTTAAATGATTTACATGACAGTCGAGTTATGAAATTATGTGCTGCTATTCCCCGTTTGGTGTATGTTTTACTTTGAATGTGTGGATAAACTGTGATTACCGATATTTATGTGGAATATGATTCTTCTTTGTGTCGTGTGTTCGCGATTCAATCAACGGCCCAGAAAGCGAAAACAGTAAAGTGTGTGGTACACATGAGACATATTCAGAACACGAAAGACGAATATGGCAGATCACTGTGAAAGAGATTGGAGCCTCATCACGTAACATTGCAAAGAAAGCCATGGAGAGAAATTCTAACTATTGATATCACAGTTGAGGGAAAACATCTGGAGACAGTCCAGAGCTACAACTACCTGGGACATACTATAACCAATGATGGAAAATGTAAAATTGAAATAAACAAAAGAATAGGTATGACAAAAAGTAATTTTAATGCCATGAAAAATATACTAACAACAAAACAAATATCAGCAGGGCTGAAACTAAGAATGGCAAAATGTTACATCTTCTCAATATTCCTGTATAGTGCAGAAACATGGACATTAGACAGGAAAACAGAACAGAAAATTGAAGCCTTTGAAATGTGGATTTATAGAAGAATACGTAGAATTGGATGGAAACAAAAGATAACAAACGATGAAGTTTTAAAACAACTGAAAATAAAAAGAGAACTGCTGAACACAATTAAAATAAGACAAATTAAATTTTTGGGGCATGTTAAAAGACACAACAGCCTACTAAAAGTAATATTGGAAGGAAAAATACAAGGCAAAAGAGGCAGAGGCAGACCAACAATAACATGGACGAGTAACATCAAAAGATGGACAAGTCAATCTATGACAGCCTACACCATCAAAGCAAGAAACAGAGTAGAATGGCGGTCCATGGTAGACAACCTTCGTTGCGGAGAGGGCACACGATGATGATGATGATGATGATGAGTGCAGAAACAAGGACATTAGACAAGAAAACAGAACAGAAAATTAAAGCCTTTGAAATGTGGATTTATAGAAGAATATGTAGAATTGGATGGAAAGAAAAACAAACGATGAAGTTTTAAAACAACTGAAAATAAAAAGAGAACTACTAAATACAATTAAGACAAGACAAATGAAATTTTTGGGGCATGTTATAAAAGACACAATAGCCTACTAAAAGTAATATTGGAAGGGAAAATACAAGGTAAAAGAGGCAGAGGCAGACCAACAATAACATGGACGAGTAACATCAAAAGATGGACAAGTCAATCTATGACAGCCTGCACCATCAAAGCAAGAAACAGAGTAGAATGGCAGTCCATGGTAGCCAACCTTCATTGCGGAGAAGGCACTCGATGATGAGATGCATGATGGTGATTGAGAATGTCATTAGCAATAAGATTTTAAATTAATTAAAACCAGACATTACAGCAAACATAATACTTCAACTTACCAATGCCATCTATGTATTTGCCAGTAGGGCTGGCTGGCCCATTAGAATAATGACCGGCCCCACTCATCCCTCTATAGTGCCACTAGGCAGCCTGCATTGAGAAGACAGTTGACTGCACATAATAAATAGATCATTAAAAAAACACAAATACTTAACTCTTTCCGTACGGAAGCATTTATCAATGCAACAAAAGAGATTTCATAGACAAATTTTTCATGGTTTTAAGAAACAATCTACTTAAGTATATTTATCTAACATATAACATATTATATATGAGTTTTTAGATAATTAAACAAGGAATTAATTTCACCAATACCAAGATTATGTCAGGTCGGGTAATTTTACCTGCTACTGTACGCAGTAAACAGTACAACCTGTGGCTGCCCTGCAGGTAAGCTCAGGAGAGTACCCCAAAGTAAAACAACACCACTGCCTTGTGGGTGAGACTTTTTAGTCAAAGGCTAGCGGAGCCAACTGTAAACAAACTGACGGAAGGCAACAGAAAACCACCGTCATAACTTCTTTGTACAATCATGAATCGCCACAACAATAGACATGTACTGGCAACAAACAGCGGCCATTAGAAATGGAAACCAATTGGGAATGTTTCAACAAATAAAACAGGGTGTTAGACAAGGTTGTGTGCTGTCACCAGATTTGTTTAATATTTATAGTGAGATTATTTTAAGATTCATAAGGGGCATGCCTGGAATAACAATTGGAGGTCATAATATAAATAATCTAAGGTATGCTGATGATACAGTCTTAATCACTAAGAGTAAAAATGAGTTACAAGAAATGCTGGACATTATAGTGAAAGAAAGCACAAATAAAGGACTCAGCCTTAATAGCAAAAAGACAGAGGTAATGGTCACAACAAAGAAAAAGACATCACCTCAGTGCAAAATAAAGACAAGTGGAACAATATTAAAACAGGTAAATGAAGTTAAATATTTGGGGACTTTGTTAACCTCAGACGGAAGATGTACAAAAGAGATGAGATGCAAAATGGCTCAGGCAAAAGCAGCTTTCCAAAAAATGAGGAAGATACTATGCAATCTATTTTTGACAATAGAAACAAGAAAAATAGTTCTTAAGTGTTACGTAGAGCCAGTCTTAACATATGGATGCGAATCATGGACAATAGGACAACAGACAAGAAAATCACTGGAGTCTGTAGAAATGTGGTTGTACAGAAGAATGTTGAGAATACCATGGACAGCTAAGAAGAGTAATGAAGATGTTCTGAGAGAGGTCAAAGTAAAAAGAGAGCCAATTTCCAATATTAGGAAGAAACAATCATCATTTTTTGGCCATGTAATGAGAAGAGAACAATTGGAATATATTGTAACAACTGGAAAAATTGAGGGATGAAGAGATAGAGGGAAGCAAAGAGAAAAAAATAACAGACAGCTTAAGAGAATGGCTTGGCAGAAGGTCAACAACAGAAATGATAAATAGCTGTCGAGATAGAAAGTTGTGGAAAGACATGATCACCTATGCCAGCAGGTGCGGTACTCGATGATGATGAATACCAAGATGATACAAAACTTGTAATAAGAATATAATTTGATGATGTTGACACTAATCAAACAGAGAGTGGCGCATGATGCGGCGAAATGTACTGAAAGAGTTCGTATGACACTTATACATGACATTACAGCAAAAAAAAAATTTCCCACGCACAATACTACATGAGAGGTAAATAAAATACAAGTTCCTATCTTGGAAGGTGTATGGGAAATATGATGTTAATGGCCATATTTTTCCATGACTAATGTCACATTTTTGTTTGATGTGGCCAATATGAGATAGTGTGACTGATCCAGGGAATAGAAGTAAAATATGACGAACATGAGAGGAAGAATAAGTTGAGGTCGGCGTAGGATGACATAGGAAACTGAAGAATTAGCAAGCGTAAGTTAGTCCACCTAACTCAGATGTCGAGGCGTAACAAGCTATCAAATTGCTTGGAAGAGACGACAGGTGTTCAATCTGAATGCGGAAGCGCAGACATTCTCCACTGGGCAGGTGAAGTTACGTAACACAACGAAGAATAGCGATGGACTCCGCACGAACAGGTGTCCGACACCTGTTGACATGGTATCGCTATCACTAGGCGAATTATGAAACAATCGGAGTTTAGCCACAGAAAAGGGGCGTAATCATGTCCGCACGAGACTCATAGGCGCCGCGACATCTTGTGATGTTCAGCGGTAAGAAACGCTTTGAGTTCTCTCTGACTTGAAGATCAAAGTAAATTCAGAGGAAAACTTAGGTTGGTCTAGGAGACCAATGACAGCTTGTATACTTGTAGCTGATTGGAGTGATTGACAGATGTTGTCGAGGCTTCACTGTAATTGACAGGCAGTGGTCAAACAAGTAACCAATAAGTTGATAGTCTTAGCAAGATCCCAAGATAGACCACGCCTGTAATCAAGGATAGGCGTTTTATTGGGAAACAAAAAGGCCTGAGAGACAGATTTTAAAACACTTTAGGCTCATGAAGCTCACGGGACACATCAGAGAGAAGGTAGCAGAAAAGACTAGATACCTACCTCAAGGCAGAAGATAGTATTAGGAGTTAGTTAGATAAGGAGTTCCCTCAAAGAGATTTTAGAAGCAACAGCAAGAATTAAAAGTCAGACTAATTTAAGAAACTGCTTCAAGCAGTAAGTTAGGAGTGAGGTAGTTAGGTTAAAACAGTCCGTTTAGAGATTTCGTGATATACATTTTGGATTCTGAACAATAGGATCTCAAGTTAGTATTATATATATATATATATATATATATATATATATATATATATATATATATATATATATATATATATATATTGACAAAGAACATTAATACGATCACGGAAGTTACTTGTTACAAACACCGCCGATAGGCTCTACAAAGTAACACTAAAGTAATGTTAAGATTGATAATAGAACTTTAGAACTTGTTGATTGTACCAGAAACATGACGTCAAACCATGTGTGGGTGTCAATAATAAAGACTGTGTTAAATTTGTTCAAAACTACGATGAGTTATGTTTTGTACTATATAGATGAAATGAAAGTACTAGTAAGCAAGATAAACAAATATCAGATGATCAACAAGATAACCAAATAATAATAGTTTCACCCACCCATCCATCCATCCATCAATCTATCGACCTTTTGAGCTGTAGCCGGCCCATAGGGTGTAGACCAAGATACTCCCTCTCTTATATGAATTTCTGTTCTAGCAGTTTACACATTCTGTATCAGGTCTACGTTTCATTAACAAAATACGATAGCGGCTTGTTAAACCTCTGATTAATGGTTCTATACCATGCCGGAGAAAAGTACAACTGGAAACAACAAGTTTCATCAACAACAATAAATATACTACAACAACAAATCACCTTTACTATCAGGTACCAATTTTTTTAGAGATTGGGTAAACCACAGAGCCTTTGTTTGTTTGAAAAAAATTCCTGTCACTTCTGGGAACTAAACATGGACACTTATGCTGATCAGGAAGTGAGCACACTAGCCACAAGGCTTCACATAAGAAGGATAATAATAACACATACTTCTATAGCACATTGCCTGCGAAACCTGAATGTTTACAGTTGTCATCAGTTGTCATGCCATTCATGTCGTTGCAATCACTGCAGGGCTAGTAGCAACCTCATCAGTCATATCCAAATCTACTCTAAGAAATAATGACCATCAACACAACAGTTGACATATACACTTTTCCCTTATGTAAAAGTTACATTTCAGAAAAAAAAAATGTGATTTGAAGTGTCATATGAACATCAGTAATGAAAGAAATCCACATTGTGATTAATTTAAGTTTTACATAGCTCCTTTCATTGTCATCAGTGGCACTGTTTTTATAAGTAATCACTCACATCATTACGTAACTAGGGGTGACTAATTCTACCTTGACAGCAAATAATTTTAATCCTCATTTGTTCAAGAAGTAAAAAAAAAAAAAAGTAAAGTACCCCCCGTCACGTCAAGTGGCGTATAGGGAATATGGTGTTAGTGACCATATATTTTACAGACCTTTGGTACATGATTTTTGGGTAATGTGGTCGGTATTACGCCCGTGCCGCTTCACTTTCCCTGAAAAAAATCAGGTACCTATTAAAGGCTGGGTGAACCTGGAAGCCGTCGGTTGGGATCGAACCCTACCTCTAGTCCTTTGTAGTCCAGTTCACTAACCACTGAGCTATCGTGGCTCCATCATATGTTAAGGAAGATGTCACTATAAAGTAGCAGTCAGAAAGTAAGCAATAATACAAGATACAGGTGTTCAACACACATATGGCACACAGGTAACTGAATAGCTGACACAACATTTAGCACATATTAATGCATGTAAGTTAATGATTATTGTCAGCTCTATTCTTCTGGTAAAATGAAGAAGGAACCAAGAGTGCCTGGTTTTGTCAGAATAAGGATTAACCAAAGTTAGTTCACAACGCATTTTCTCAACATACTGATTTTAAAAAATGTCAACAAAAACATATTATATTAAAAATACCCCCCCCCCCCCCCCAATTTTTACAAACTGTGTTGTAGCTTACAAATGGAACATTCAAATGTTCGTCATTGGTACATCTCATATTGAACTTTGGTTTGGCCAATCTTTGATGCTATAGCTCAGGCATTGGTACATCTCATATTGAACTTTGGTTTGGCCAATCTTTGATGCTATAGCTCAGGCATTGGTACATCTCATATTGAACTTTGGTTTGGCCAATCTTTGTTTGATGCTATAGATCAGGCATTGGTACATCTCATATTGAACTTTGGTTTGGCCAATCTTTGTTTGATGCTATAGATCAGGCATTGGTACATCTCATATTGAACTTTGGTTTGGCCAATCTTTGATGCTATAGCTCAGGCATTGGTACATCTCATATTGAACTTTGGTTTGGCCAATCTTTGTTTGATGCTATAGCTCAGGCATTGGTACATCTCATATTGAACTTTGGTTTGGCCAATCTTTGATGCTATAGATCAGGCATTGGTACATCTCATATTGAACTTTGGTTTGGCCAATCTTTGATGCTATAGCTCAGGCATGCATGTGTCTAATATTGAGCTGGTGTATCTACAGTGCACTTGGAAAAGTTGTAATCAAACATGTGACTCTGTAACAATGAAAGTAACAAGTCCCTAGTCACAGTCTCCTAGAACAGACTGATGATTTAGATAGTCTCTGCTTACATTATGCAGTTGCCTTTGTTTTTAGTGGATGTTGAAAATATGACAAACAATCTGGTCTAGAGATTATAATTCAGAGCAACCCAATCACAACCCTTATATGGTGACTAAGTCAGGACAAGAGACACAAATATTGCAACATTAGAATAGAGAACACAACATGCTATTATTTCCACTTTAAAAGAATCAAATCAAATATTAGAATATAAAAAAGCCCCTTAATGTATTCTATCAGTTGTATGTCCTTTGCAGAATGTTGCTTTTACCACAGCCCATCTAAAAGAATCTGTCTCTAGCCAGATCTCCCAAATTTTGTTTTCATGTTCAAGGGCTCCTTGATGATGTCCTAAAACCACCTTCTATGAATGAATCCCACATTATTAGCAAGATACTGTCAACAGCATAAAACAATGTTCCACACATGTTAAAGCACAATATTAAAGATGTAACGTTCGGAGTGCAATGATGATGACCCGCAAATAACTCAATAATTAAAGATGTAGTTAAGTCCAGTTCAAGCATTCTGATAAGATGTAGGTAAAGGGTGCCAAGATAATTATTATACAAATCTCCCAGGTGACTATCATGGTGGATCCCTTCTACAGGGATTGGCAATTGTTTCTGGGTTTGACAGACCTTCATCATTGGCCAAATTCTGAGAAATTATAGTTTCATACGTTTTTATATTGCAGGAAATGTAAAATTCTGATCCTTATTAGTTATTGTTCATTGGTGTACACTTCCAATAAAACACATATAGCTCCAAAGTTAAAAAAATTATGCACTGAAATTAAAACTGAAGCTCTTTGATTTGACTTAATTAACATTAATTTCCTCTATAAGTAATCTTATCTCTAAACTTAATTTTTTTGTTTGGTCTTTTCCCCCACTAAATCACAACAATAATAGTTCTTGGAAGTGCTATGTCTAAGTCTTTTTCATTTATACTTCAGGCCCTTTCAATTCTTGTTAACTGTCAGCCATTTGTACATTAAAGTGTAGTGTTATCTGAGAGCATGATCACTCTGTCCACACAATATACCAGTGTTGTTTTTGTAATATTTTTTGGGTCTTTTCTTTGTTTTTGTGTGCATTGTTTCTTCATGTGATGCTGTCTCACAGCTGTACATGCTGTCCTTTGAAAGCACTTTACTTACAGTTCCAATCCTACTATGTGTCTATATACTTTTTTGTTTGAATTTAGCATTATAATGTTAAAAGCATATGTTCTACCCTACTTTCTTATGTATATAAAGGTAAAATGATTTGTTATTATTCTTCAATGGCCCCCAAGCACTTTTATATTTTTCATCTACGGCACCAAACCAGAGTCATGATCCAGCAAACTTAATAATTACTATTACTGTTAGTAGAATAAAAGTTAAATAAAAGATGGTGTGTCATGTTTGCTTTCACAAGATTGGCTGTTTCTCTTCTCAGCATGAAATGACAAGTTATCAAGTTACTTGTTACTGTGGGTAGGTACAACAGTGTAACTGATGAGTCTTCACATTAAAAATAAAAAGTATCTTGACCTAAATCAGTATTCTACCTACTTCTTGAAGTTGATAATGTTGGCACCTGTCATTGGTTTATAAAATATAAAATTTAATTAATCATGTATCATGATATTGAAACTTTTATTTTATAATATTCATCTGGAAGAATAATAATATATTATTTATATTATCCCATTGAAACAAGCTACTGTTTTATTTCATTTTTTAAGAAGTCATAATAAGTAAGTTTAGTAAGTCAAACAATAAATAACTTTTCTGAGTTTCAGCTTAAAATATTTTATTTAAAAAGCATGACTAAATACTAAATCAGTAAATCAATCATTCAAATGCTATTAAGACTAAGAATGGCTTTGGCTTATATAATATAATGTATAATAAATAATAGAGTATAGAGAAAACACTGTGCTGGTATAGTTGTTGCCACCAGCAATTAAGCTACAATATGCCACTCAGTGTTAAACATTTTTTAAAAATAGGTGTTCTGCTTTTTCGATTAGGCCTATAATATATTGTTATGCAAATAAGATGAGACGAGACCCTTTTTTCCTCAATACTCAACTGGCCCGTTAAAAGGCGTTATAAAGCCATATAATAAAAATGATAATGATAATAGGAGGAGGCAAGTTAGTGAGTTCAATTTAAATAAACAGTTTAGTTTATAAACAGTGTATCAAAGATCAGACAGAGGGTAATTTCGAAAACTGCAGTAATTTTATTTATGACGTTACACAATAATTTTTGTAACTTGGGGTAATAATGCCCTTGGCCATAGGTTCGGCATTTCATCGAAAAGGGCCGTGTCTGGATGGGAATGAGACAACATGGCGGCTTCCGTGTTCAGTTTGTGATAACCTGCAGAGGTTACCTGGCGAATGAACTAACTGAAGGAGAAACGCTACTAGAAACCGTTCCTTACGCATATTTAAATAATGTTTACTTATATAATAGGAAGCTGTTAGCGAGAAGCGTTACATAGAACTGCAACAATCTCCAGCACTGATTAATCACTGACTCAGTCACTGCTGAGGCTGAGGCTGTCTTCGTCGACTGGTCGTCTCTAGCAGTAAAAGTTAGCGACAACTGCTGAAGTTGAAAACAAAACTCGTAACAAAAACCTGGTTGGTCACTGATATGCACTTTGAATAAAATGTGCGATAAAGCTATGGCTAAACGACGTGTCAACCGCTACTAAACAGGAAAACAAAGTAGCATGACAAGTAAATACCTGGAGACAAGTCGAAATCTTGGTTTTCAGGGCCTCCTCTCTGACCTGGTCTTCCTGGCTTCCTACTGGATATGCAAATTACTGGAACAGCCTACCGGCCGATCATCTGCCCTTCCATCCACCTCCCTACATGTCGTTATTGTATTTTTCTTGCCCAGACTTTAAACGTAGAGAATATAATTGTATTTCATAACAAAAATAATATAATTGTGTATTATTGCACATGAGTAATGTTTTGTTCTAGGGTTGTAATCAATTAAATGAAACGCTACTTCATTTGCTTGCTATGCCGGTGGGTAAATGTCAAGTATCAAAACAACTGAACCAAAATAAAACACAAATTGATAGAGAGGTCATCTCATTTGGCTAACTTCGCATTTTTTTTTATTTAATAGCTGTACTAATGCTCTCAGTTTCAGCGTCTCATTTACATTTTAAACGAGCTGCACAGTAAATAGCCTCCATGATAATGTATCGAACATAATCTGTACAAGACCTTCAGTAGGCTCGCTGATGACAATAGTTTCCGGCCCCACCTGTTAACATCAAATTCTTCCTGAGCCAAATCTCAACTCCATTTTGATTATACCAAACAACTAATTCATACTTGTGTATCAGTTTAGCGTATCCGACTGACGGTATCCCATCTCATTCAGGTGCCAGTATTTTATCACCATGGTATATAAGCAACAAGAAAGGTCTCAGTCTGAATAGTAAGAAAACAGAAGTAATGGTTATATCGAAGAAACAATCATCAACATCATACAGCGTAAAAATAAACAAGACAAACCTGAAACAAGTGCAACGTTTGAAATACTTGGGCACAATAATAACATCAGATGGGAGATGCAACACCGAAATAAAAAAGCAGAATAGCTCAGGCCAAAATAGCATTTCAGAAAATGAAAAATATCTTATGCAACAAATCTATGTCAATAGAAATGAGAAAGAGAATTCATCGATGCTATATAGAACCAATTCTGACCTATGAAAGCGAATCATGGACAATAGACAAACAAATGGAAAGACGATTAGAGGCCACAGAGATGGGATTTCTCAGAAGAATGTTGAAAGTTCCATGGACAGCTAAAAAGACCAATGAGAAAATTCTCAAAGAGACCAACACAAAAAGGGAACTTAAAAAAACATCAGAAAGAAGCAATCAACATTTTTCGGACACATCATGAGAAGAGGAAAGTTGGAATACTTGGTTACAGCTGGCAAAATAAAAGGAAAGAGAGATCGCGGACGACAAAGAGAGAAAATACTGGATAGCTTGGTATCATGGCATGGAAAACAGTCAACAACAGAACTCATACGATGCACTGTGGATAGAAGATCGTGAAAGGACATGATCGCCAACGCCAACCCGTACGGCTCATGATGATGATGATGATATCACTTAAAATGTCTTATTGTCTCCCTTTCTTCATTTTTTTTTCTCTTCTGACACTTGTCGGTTCATTGGAAAGACATGCCACTCAGCGTGTTGCCAAGAAATGTTTAAAGTTGTCTTGGTAAAACAAACACTGCTTGCGTGTGTTTTAAGTGTTGTTTTCATGTGACACGTTCTGGTTTTATTTGTCACTTCTCGAAAAACGTTCGACATTGTTATCTGGTGTTATATTTGTTTACCTTGTACGTTACTGTTGATGTTCGTTTATGTCCTCATATACATTTCTGTTTAGCCAAACACCAATGGGATACAACTATTCAAGTTTGAATAAACTAGGCTGGTATGGGGGGGGGGGCCGCTACAATATTTGTTTTGTGCGTGTGTATGGTGTGTGCGCGCGCGTGCGTGCGTGTGTTAAACATAGAAAATAGATACTTGTTGAATCAGCACTCCAGGTTTAGATATGTCTAACGGAAATAAAGCCCCAAATCAGCTGCATTTGTTCAACAAGCCACGCAAAATACTTCTAAGTTCTGAGGAATCTGTTTTCTTCTATTACAAAATATGGATTTTAGTTGTGACTATTCTCTCATTGATAATTGTTTGGTTACATTAAAAGCACGTATACACAATACTCGTTAAAGACTATAAAATAATCCCAAATGATGAAACGTTCGAAATATAATTCTATTTGTTTCGCTGCAGCTGACGTTTTTCTATCTCAACCTGAAGTGGGCGTGTCTATCTGGTTTCTATTGTGATTGATGAAGTGGACAGGAATTCGTTGTACACACACATTGACTGGTCTAGTTATAGCACGTCTGTGCGACTTTTCTTGTCATTTGTCTTGACCATGAGTCACTCTGTTATTTTACTAACAATGCTCTTGTTTGTTATGAGGTGAGTTGTCAATATGTTATCTTTATTTTCTCAGCGATGTCCCCCCCCTCCCCTCCCCCCTTGATTTTGCAGCATTGGCCGCTTGATCCTAAGAAGAGAGGTAAGAAGGGGTCTGTTTACAGCACTCGGAAAAATTGACAAATAATGAACAACAGAAAAAAAATATGGACCAAAGCAGGATCGAACCCGTACTCAGTGGCACAGCACCTTGCCACGAAAAGTCAAACGGTAGGGAACACTGCCACTCGGATAACTTAAAAATTAGCTTCGTAGGCAATGTCTTTCGCGCAGGTGTTCTCATAACTATAGCATAAGGCCGCGATCACAGCTCGGAAATACATAGTGTATCTGTATTTATTCCTGTTAAGACAAGTATCTCCCGGATAGAGTAGGGCTAAATACTTGCGTTGCAGACAAACATTTAGGACGAAACAGCGCGAATAGTAGTTTCCAGTGGTTTAGGCTGGAGACAAATAATAATAAATGAATATTATTATAGAGGGAAACTTGCGAGGCGATAATCAGCGAATCAATTCAGAGGAAGAGGTATGTTTACAGCACTCGGAAAAAATGATAAATTTTCGTGGCAAGGCGCTGTGCCACTGAGTACGGGTTCGATCCTGCTTAGGTCCATATTTTTTTTCTGTTGATTATTTGTCATTTTTCCCGAGTGCTGTAAACATACCTTTTCCTCTGAATTGATTCACTGATTATCGCCTCGCAAGTTTCCCTCTATAATAATATTCATTTATTATTATTTGTCTCCAGAGAGGTAAGAACCCTCGTCGTTCCTCGAGCGAAGAGTGATGTTGGCGATTGTTTTGTTTAATGCCAGATATATGTGCATGTGTGATCACGTGGACTGTACCAAGCCAGGAAGTTTTTCTTTCTCTGGAACCAATTTAAACTGAGTCAACCCAGGGCTGTGGGTTAAGTATGACAAGAGTACTTGGGGTAGAATAGTGGCGGTGAAGTATAACAGGAGAACTTGGGATATGATGGTGGTGGTTGAGTATAACAAGAGAACTTGGGATTTGATGGTGGTGGTTGAGTATAACAAGAGAACTTGGGATATGATAGTGGTGGTAGAGTATAACAAGAGAACTTGGGATATGATGGTAGTGGTAGAGTATAACAAGAGAACTTGGGATATGATGGTGGTGGTTGAGTATAACAGGAGAACTTGGGATATGATGGTGGTGGTTGAGTATAACAAGAGAACTTGGGATATGATGGTGGTGGTTAAGTATAACAGGAGAACTTGGGATATGATGGTGTTGGTTGAGTACCTAGAGAACTTGGGATATGATGGTGGTGGTTCAGTATAACAGGAGAACTTGGGATATGATGGTGGTGGTTGAGTATAACAAGAGAACTTGAGATATGATGGGGGTGGTTGAGTATAACAAGAGAACTTGGGATATGATGGTGGTGGTTGAGTATAACAAGAGAACTTGGGATATGATGGTGGTGGTTGAGTATAACAAGAGAACTTGGGATATGATGGTGGTGGTTGAGTATAACAAGAGAACTTGGGATATGATGGTGGTGGTTGAGTATGCATGGTGCAGTTGAATACAGTGACTTTAGAACAATAAGCCTAATGAGCCATGTTATAAAGATCTTGCTAAAAGTTATACAAGGGAGGACTCAGAATAAAATTAATACTGAATTAGATGAGCAGCTATTTGGATTAAGGAAAAATAGCGGGACAAAAGAAGGCATATTCTGCATGAGAACATTAATAGAAAAGTACACAGAAGTAAACAAACCAATATATGCCTGTTTCATAGACTACACCAAAGCTTTTGATAGAGTACACCACAAACAACTTATAGATTGCCTAAAAAAGATACATCTTGATGACATGGACATACGACTAATATGTAATCTTTACTGGGAGCAAACAGCAATAATAAAATATAACAAAGAGAACTCTACACCCATTGATATAAAAAGAGGAGTAAGACAGGGATGCATCATATCGCCAAGCTTGTTCAATCTATACACTGAGCAAATCTTTAAAAACATCAAAGAGATGTCAGGCCTACAAATTAATGGAAAGATAATCAATAACCTAAGATATGCTGACGATACTGTACTACTAGCAGAAAATCCTAAATACCTACAACAATTACTTAATGAAATAAACATGCCAAGCAAAAAATATGGACTAGATATGAATATCAAAAAGACTAAAACTATGATCATAAACAAAGAAAATACTCAAAACCAACAAGTGGATATTAAAATTGAAGGAATAGACCTGGAGACAGTTCAGAACTACAACTACCTTGGACATACTGTAACCAGTGATGGAAAATGTACAACTGAAATAAACAAAAGAATAGGAATGGCAAAAAGTAATTTTAATGTCATGAAGAACATACCAACATGAAAACAAATAACACCAGGGCTAAAACTAAGAATAGCACAATGTTACAACTTCTCAATATTCCTATATGGTGCAGAAACATGGACATTAGACAAGAAAACAGAACAGAGAACTGAAGCCTTTAAAATGTGGATATATAGAAGAGTAGGTAGAATTGGATGGAAGGAAAAGAAAACAAAGAATGAAGTCTTAAAACAACTAAAAATGGAAAGAGAACTACTAAGCACAATTCAAACAAGACAAATGCGAATTTTGGGCCATATTAAAAGACACAACAACATACTAAAAGTAATCCTGGAGGGGAAAACACAAGGTAACAGAGGGAGAGGCAGACCAAGACTAACATGGACGAGAAACATCAAAAGATGGACAAATCAGCCTATGACAACCTGCACCATCAAAGCAAGAGACAGAGCAAAATGGCGCTCCATGGTAGCCAACCTTCGTTGCGGAGACGGCACTCGATGATGATGGTACAGTATAACAAGAGATCTTGGGATATGATGGTGGTGGTTGAGTATAACAGAAGAACTTGGGATATGATGGTGGTGGTTGAGTATAAGAGAAGAACTTGGGATATGATGGTGGTGGTTGAGTATAAGAGAAGAAATTTGGATATGATGGTGGTGGTAGAGTATAACAAGAGAACTTGGGATATGATGGTGGTGGTTGAGTATAACAAGAGAACTTGGGATATGATGGTGGTGGTAGAGTATAACAAGAGAACTTGGGATATGATGGTGGTGGTAGAGTATAACAAGAGAACTTGGGATATGATGGTGGTGGTTGAGTATAACAAGAGAACTTGGGATATGATGGTGGTGGTTGAGTATAACAAGAGAACTTGGGATAGGATGGTGGTGGTAGAGTATAACAGAAGAACTTGGGATATGATGGTGGTGGTTGAGTATAAGAGAAGAACTTGTGATATGATGGTGGTGGTAGAGTATAAGAGAAGAACTTGGGATAGGATGGTGGTGGTAGAGTATAACAAGAGAACTTGGGATATGATGGTGGTGGTAGAGTATAACAAGAGAACTTGGGATAGGATGGTGGTGGTTGAGTATAAGAGAAGAACTTGAGATATGATGGTGGTGGTTGAGTATAAGAGAAGAACTTGGGATATGATGGTGGTGGTTGAGTATAAGAGAAGAAATTTGGATATGATGGTGGTGGTAGAGTATAACAAGAGAACTTGGGATATGATGGTGGTGGTTGAGTATAACAAGAGAACTTGGGATATGATGGTGGTGGTTGAGTATAACAAGAGAACTTGGGATATGATGGTGGTGGTTGAGTATAACAAGAGAACTTGGGATATGATGGTGGTGGTTGAGTATAACAAGAGAACTTGGGATATGATGGTGGTGGTTGAATATAACAAGAGAACTTGGGATATGATGGTTGTGGTTGAGTATGCATGGTGCAGTTGAATACAGTGACTTTAGAACAATAAGCCTAATGAGCCATGTTATAAAAATCTTGCTAAAAGTTATACAAGGGAGGACTCAGAATAAAATCAATACTGAATTAGATGAGCAGCTATTTGGATTAAGGAAAAATAGCGGGACAAAAGAAGGCATATTCTGCATGAGAACATTAATAGAAAAGTACACAGAAGTAAACAAACCAATATATGCCTGCTTCATAGACTACACCAAAGCTTTTGATAGAGTACACTACAAACAACTTATAGATTGCCTAAAAGAGATACATCTAGATGACATGGACATACGACTAATATGTAATCTTTACTGGGAGCAAACAGCAATAATAAAATATAACAAAGAGAACTCTACACCCATTAATATAAAAAGAGGAGTAAGACAGGGATGCATCATATCACCAAGCTTGTTCAATCTATACACTGAGCAAATCTTTAAAAAACATCAAAGAGATGCCAGGCCTACAAATTAATGGAAAGATAATCAATAACCTAAGATATGCTGACGATACTGTACTACTAGCAGAAAATCCTAAAGATCTACAACAATTACTTAATGAAATAAACACGACAAGCAAAAAATATGGACTAGATATGAATATCAAAAAGACTAAAACTATGATCATAAACAAAGAAAATACTCAAAACCAACAAGTGGATATTAAAATTGAAGGAATAGACCTGGAGACAGTTCAGAACTACAACTACCTTGGACATACTATAACCAGTGATGGAAAATGTACAACTGAAATAAACAAAAGAATAGGAATGGCAAAAAGTAATTTTAATGTCATGAAGAACATACCAACATGAAAACAAATAACACCAGGGCTAAAACTAAGAATAGCAAAATGTTACATCTTCTCAATATTCCTATATGGTGCAGAAACATGGACTTTAGACAAGAAAACAGAACAGAGAACTGAAGCCTTTAAAATGTGGATATATAGAAGAATAGGTAGAATTGGATGGAAGGAAAAGAAAACAAAGAATGAAGTCGTAAAACAACTAAAAATGGAAAGAGAACTACTCAAGCACAATTCAAACAAGACAAATGCGAATTTTGGGCCATATTAAAAGACACAACAACATACTAAAAGTAATCCTGGAGGGGAAAACACAAGGTAAAAGAGGGAGAGGCAGACCAAGACTAACATGGACGAGTAACATCAAAAGATGGACAAATCAGCCTATGACAACCTGCACCATCAAAGCAAGAGACAGAGCAGAATGGCGCTCCATGGTAGCCAACCTTCGTTGCGGAGACGGCACTCGATGATGATGGTACAGTATAACAAGAGATCTTGGGATATGATGGTGGTGGTTGAGTATAACAGAAGAACTTGGGATATGATGGTGGTGGTTGAGTATAAGAGAAGAACTTGGGATATGATGGTGGTGATAGAGTATAAGAGAAAAACTTGGGATAGGATGGTGGTGGTAGAGTATAACAAGAGAACTTGGGATATGACGGTGGTGGTAGAGTATAACAAGAGAACTTGGGATAGGATGGTGGTGGTTGAGTATAAGAGAAGAACTTGGGATATGATGGTGGTGGTAGAGTATAACAAGAGAACTTGGGATATGATGGTGGTGGTAGAGTATAACAAGAGAACTTGGGATATGATGTTGGTGGTAGAGTATAACAAGAGAACTTGGGATATGATGGTGGTGGTAGAGTATAACAAGAGAACTTGGGATATGATGGTGGTGGTTGAGTATAACAAGAGAACTTGGGATATGATGGTGGTGGTTGAGTATAACAAGAGAACTTGGGATACGATGGTGGTGGTAGAGTATAGCAAGAGAACTTGGGATATGATGGTGGTGGTAGAGTATAACAAGAGAACTTGGGATAGGATGGTGGTGGTTGAGTATAAGAGAAGAACTTGGGATATGATGGTGGTGGTTGAGTATAAGAGAAGAACTTGGGATAGGATGGTGGTGGTTGAGTATAACAGAAGAACTTGGGATATGATGGTGGTGGTTGAGTATAAGAGAAGAACTTGGGATATGATGGTGGTGGTAGAGTATAAGAGAAGAACTTGGGATAGGATGGTGGTGGTAGAGTATAACAAGAGAACTTGGGATACGATGGTGGTGGTAGAGTATAACAAGAGAACTTGGGATATGATGGTGGTGGTTGAGTATAACAAGAGAACTTGGGATAGGATGGTGGTGGTTGAGTATAAGAGAAGAACTTGGGATATGATGGTGGTTGAGTATAAGAGAAGAACTTGGGATATGATGGTGGTGGTAGAGTATAACAAGAGAACTTGGGATATGATGGTGGTGGTTGAGTATAACAAGAGAACTTGGGATATGATGGTGGTGGTTGAGTATAACAAGAGAACTTGGGATATGATGGTGGTGGTTGAGTATAACAAGAGGACTTGGGATATGATGGTGGTGGTTGAGTATAACAAGAGATCTTGGGATATGATGGTGGTGGTTGAGTATAACAGAAGAACTTGGGATATGATGGTGGTGGTTGAGTATTACAAGAGAACTTGGGATATGATGGTGGTGGTAGAGTATAACAAGAGAACTTGGGATATGATGGTGGTGGTTCAGTATAATAAGAGATCTTGGGATATGATGGTGGTGGTTGAGTATAACAGAAGAATTGGGATATGATGGTGGTGGTAGAGTATAACAAGAGAACTTGGGATATGATGGTGGTGGTAGAGTATAACAAGAGAACTTGGGATATGATGGTGGTGGTTGAGTATAACAAGAGTACATGTTAAAAAGTATCTCCTGTAGGGCTGAATACTTGCGTTGCAGACACGCAGTTATGGAACGAAACAGCACGAATAGTAGTTTCAAGTGGTTTAGACTGGAGACAATAATAATACATGAATATTATTATAGAAGGAAGCTTCCGATGTGCTAGATCAACGAATAACTTCAGGGGAAGTGGTATACTATGTGTTGAGAAGAGACAAGATAATTCTAAAACAGGCTTTTCTATTGGAGACACCACGATACAGAAAAAGAGGAAGACCCAAAGAGACACTAATAAGAACAATTATAAGAGAAGCAAAGTTGGCAGGCATAGACTCATTAGATAAGAACGATCATCTCACCCAGATTAGACTTGGGTGGCAAAAATAGTATAAAAGCGTTATAAGCCGTCTAAGGGCACAGGAAAGATCACAAATCAAGAATATTATCGATAAAGAACCTTTGACAAAAGTCGAAATTAATAAGTCAAAATGGCTGCCTCGTGGTTACACATGTTAAACAAATCTACCCGTGCTGAAGGCGGATATGTCGGGCCGAAAGGAGCAGATATCACGGCTTTACTGTGAACTCGTCGACACAATATCTCAACGTTCACTTAATTGGTGAACGCTAGAAGATGAAGAATATGTTTTTAAATGTTATTTACCGATCATGTAGAGTTTCATTCTGTGTCTTTACCTTTGCATATCTTTAATTTTGCTGCGGTTGTTATTCATTTTATTTGCCCCTTTTAATTTTGTCTTCCTTTCTGTTGTAATAACTTATCCTTTGTTAGCTTGCTAGGCTCGTCACAATGTCACAAGGACTTCAATTTTCTGGTCATCCAGAATGGCTTTAGTTGTTACAGTAACAGTGCTTTAGTTGTTACAGTAACAGTGCTTTAGTTGTTACAGTAACAGTACTTTAGTACTGCGTTCATACTTGTAGCACAAGATCTCGCTATATAGAACAAGAACTCGCTATATAGAACAATAATCCGCTATATAGAACAAGAATCCGCTATATAGAACAAGAATCCGTTATATAGAACAAAAACCGGCTATATAGAACAAGAATCCGCTATAAAGAACAAGAATCCGAAATATAGAACAAGAATCCGCTATAGAGAACAAGAATCCGCTATATAGAACAAGAACTGGCTATAGAGATCAAGAACCGGCTATATAGAACAAGAACCCGCTATATAGAACAAGAACCCGGTATATAGAACAAGAACCGGCTATATAGAACAAGAACACGCTATAAAGAACAAAAACCCGCTATATAGAACAAGAATCCGCTATATAGAACAAGAATCCGAAACATAGAACAAGAATCCGTTATATAGAACAAGAACCCGCTATGCAGAACAAGAACCCGCTATGCAGAACAAGAACCCGCTATATATAACAAGAATCCTCTATATAGAACAAGAACTGGCTATAGAGATCAAGAACCAGCTATATAGAACAAGATCCCGCTATACAGAACAAGAACCCGCTATATAGAACAAGAACCCGCTATACAGAACAAGAACCCGCTATATAGAACAAGAACCTGCTATACAGATCAAAAACCAGCTATATAGAACAAGATCCCGCTATACAGAACAAGAACCCGCTATATAGAACAAGAACCCGCTATACAGAACAAGAACCCGCTATATAGAACAAGAACCCGCTATACAGATCAAGAACCAGCTATATAGAACAAGAACCTGCTATACAGAACAAGAACCCGCTATATAGAACAAGAACCCGCTATACAGAACAAGAACCGGCTATACAGAACAAGAACCGGCTATATAGAACAAGAGCCCGCTATAAAGAAGAAGAACCCGCTGTACTTTGCAACATCATAGCAATCATTTAAGTTACCATTTGAACACCACTCTCTCTTTCTCTCTCTCTTTCTCTCTCTCTTTCTCTTTCTCTCTCTCTCTCTCTCTCCCTCTGTGTCTCAGAGCAGGGGAATGGCGGATGGACTTTGTAGGCCTCCTTTGTCGCTTTATTTATTGACATCATTTGAGCAGTGAATGAGACGGGCTACAAGAGAATTCATTATTAGCGCAGCCGGTCACAATCAATCAATTAATCAATATCAATCAATCAATAACTCCGAAACCTTGTCGGTCCTTCCAGCTCAATAGATGACATGTTCACAACTTGTTTCCAATCGTCACGATTTAGAGCAGCTCGCTGTGATACAACGAAAGACATTCCTGTCTATTCTCTGATGTTATCTACCCATCTTTACTTTTGTCTAGTACTGTGCCTTGCAGAATGGTTATGGCAAGGTCTATGAACCGGGTGAGGTGTCCATGTCAGGCCAGTTTCCGGTTGTTTTATTATTGACAAAAAGTCATCTATTGGTCCAGAGAATCGGTGGAATCTTTCGCGCACTTCTTCATTAGCGGTATGTTCTCTGTATGATATGTTCTCTGTGTGTTATGTTATCTGTATGACATGTTCTCTGTACGATATGTTTTCTGTATGATATGTTCTCTGTATGATATGTTCTCTGTACGATATGTTCTCTGTATGATATGTTAACTGTACGATATGTTTTCTGTATGATATGTTCTCTGTATATGTTCTCTGTACGATATGTTTTCTGTATGATGTGTTCTCTGTATGATATATTCTCTGTACGATATGTTTTCTGTATGATGTGTTCTCTGTATGATATGTTCTTTGTATGATATGTTCTCTGTACGATATGTTTTCTGTATGATGTGTTCTCTGTACGATATGTTTTCTGTATGATATGTTTTCTGTATGATATGTTTTCTGTATGATATAACTTCCGTTTCCAAACATGGTGGAATGAGGTCACGTTCGCTGGACCGCTGCAGAAATTACATTAGGGAACTGATTAGCTTCGGCTCTACGGTGTAATTGTCTGTGTCTGAGCTAATCAACTGATCCAGTTAGCAAAGTTCGCCGATGATAACAGGTTGTACTCACCTCATTGTTCCTCATTGTCAAGTCAAAAGTTTGTGAATACGACCTTCCCCTGCCTAGCGATATATGCGAATTACGTCAACACATCGTGTGATGTTCCAAAACCGTCGATGTAATTGTATGACGCCAAGTTCTTGCATTGTACAACTCCTTGCTAAGCTCTGCTCAGTCTAGTCATTAGCAGTTTTCACTTTGGAAATTGTGCATCAGCTTCGCGTGTGCTGTTGGCTGCTTTTACTATAGTAACTGGGATATTGTGAGTGCAGCCATTGTTGTGTGAGCAACGTCATCAAGTTAGTTGCATAGCCCTATGACGATCGTACTCTAATCAATGAAAGAAGTAGTGGAGTTTCGTACATGACTTGTCAGCATCGGTGAGACTCCCGGAAGTTCCGATAGCTGATAGCTAGGAGAGTCTTATAGTCTGTTGTTTGATGTGTGATGGTGATGGTCTAATCACCAACTAATTACTACATCAAGCTTGGGCAGATGGTGCTCGTAAACCTGGGAGGGCCGACCATCTAAGGGCAGAATCCCCCTACAGAAAAGACAATCTGCTGCCTTGCAGGAAGATTGTAGACAATCAAAGGCTAAGGAAAGCAAACCTGAATAAAATGCTGGCTGAAATCGGATGCAGTGGGCCACTGGCGCAGAACACAGTGCAACGTTTTAACAAGTAATCAATCAGACTGGATCTAACAGACTCTAATTATGATAGAAACTACTACTGACCGGAAAGGCTTCAAGAAACAGCTGAATATAATACACTGGAATGCGGAGGGCATATACCACAAAAAATAAGCTTTAACAATCAGATTAGCAGAGGAGAAGATAGATGTTGCCTGCATCCAGGAAACTCATCTTAATCCTCAGCACAGATTTATGATCAGGGGCTACCAAACATTTAGACAAGACGGAAGGTCACAAGGGTGGAATTCTTATTTTAAAAAAAAAAGTAAAGTACCCCCGTCACGCCAAGTGGCGTATAGGGAATATGGTGTTAGTGACCATAAATTTTACAGACCTTCGGCAAATGGTTTTTGGGTTAATGTGGTCAGTATTACGCCCGTGCCGCTTTACTTTCCCAGAAAAAAATTCGGTACCCATTAAAGGCTGGGTGAACCGGAAGCCGTCGGTTGGATTCGAACCCTACCTTTTGTCCTTTGTAGTCCAGTTCACTAACCACTGAGCTTTCGCGGCTCCCGAGTGGAATTCTTATACTTATTAAAAATTCCATCCCAGCAAAACTGATAGATGTAGTCACAAACGGAGAGGC
Source organism: Megaustenia siamemsis (assembly GCA_032433765.1). Classification (NCBI taxonomy): domain Eukaryota; kingdom Metazoa; phylum Mollusca; class Gastropoda; order Stylommatophora; family Ariophantidae; genus Megaustenia; species Megaustenia siamemsis. The sequence goes on from JAVIAB010000092.1 coordinate 188,821,858, forward strand.
AGAGATCATTGGTACAGACCTATACATTAACTCCGCTAGTATAAGGATATTTAATATATACTGTCCAAATGACAAATTACTGAAGCTGGTGTCAATGGAAATAACACCATCAAAGTGTCTGGTAGTAGGAGACTTTAACAGCCACTCTGAAAGATGGGGATATAAGGAGTCCAATGTTCGAGGTGAAGAAGTGGAGGAATGGGAAATAGACAACAACCTATTCCTCATAAACTCTAGGGAGGACCCCCCAACCTTCTACTCAAGAAGATGGAAAACAACTTCCACTCCCGACCTAGCATTTACAACTGGAGACATATCTATCAAAATAAACAGAAAAGTGTTGAACCAACTTGGAGATAGTGACCATAGACCAGTCAAACTTTCAGTGGCTCTTGCTCACAAACAGGAGTTGCAAATACCTCTTCCCCGCTGGAACTATAAGAGAGCAGATTGGGCAAAGTTTGCAAGGCTCACTGATGCATATACTGCGCCTATCAACACCCACGAAAAGAAGGTCAATAATATGATAGAGCGGTTAACAAATGGAATCCTGAGAGTTGCTAAAGAATCCATCTCTAGAGGAGCAAGAAAAAACTACAAGCCATACTGGAGCAAGGAAATACAAAGACTAGAAGAGGAACTGGACTCTGTCAGAGAACTAGCTGAAACATCACACAGCACAGAGAGCAACATTGCCTACAAATCAGTCTCGGCCAAATACAGATGTAAGGTCATGATATCAGCAAGACAGAGCTGGATAGACAAAACAGAGAGCCTTAATCCAGAAAAAAATGGTCATAAACTATGGAAATTTGCGAAAGCTCTGAGCGACGAAAACAACTGTCGACCTCCAATATCATTAGCACACAATCAGAACATCTTCACAGGCAAAAGGGCAGGAAATCTACTGATAGAGACTTACAAAAACATTAGTAGAATAAACATTCCAATAGACAAACAGAAAGCTGCAAGACGGGAAAACCAAGATGCAAAATACATACCTTTAGCACCAGAAGAGCATCAGACGACCATCTTTACCCCAACTGAATTAGATGTTGCCCTCAAAGGATTGAAGCTCAAAAGTTCCCCTGGTAAAGATGGAATCTCCAACGAAATGCTCCTAAATCTGGGACAGAAAGCCAAGAGCCAGCTTCTAAGAATTATAAATGTTTGCTGGAAGAGAGGTCATGTGCCGGCAATCTGGAAAGAGGCTATTATGGTGCCCATCCTCAAGCGTGGAAAAGACCCACTAGACCCAAGTAGCTATAGACCAATTAGCCTACTGAGCTGCCTGAGTAAACTCATGGAAAGGCTGGTTAACAGAAGACTTATGTGGCATTTGGAGACAAAACAACAAATTGTACCACAACAAAGTGGCTTCCGTCAGCACAGATCAACTGAAGACCTGGTCACCTACATTGCACAGGAAATAGAGGATGCTCTACGAGAAAAGAAACACACACTGGCAGTGTGGGTCGACATGGAGAAGGCTTTTGATAGGGTATGGCGAGAGGGTTTAAAGAACAAGCTTTTTAGATTTGGCATCCAGGGTCGTTTATTCAATTTGGTCTCTCAATACCTTCAGGATAGAACGACCAGAGTACAAGTTCAAGGTCAACTAAGTAAGAATGTTTCTATCAAACAATATGTCTCACAAGTCGGAGTCTTGTCCCCAACACTCTTTTTAATTTTCATAAATGACATCGTAATGGATATTCCACCCAGAATACACTCAGCAATCTACGTAGATGATCTGGCGTTATGGGCTCGCGAGGAAAGTATGTCGGTGGCTGGACCCAGGATGCAAGATGCCCTAGGTGAACTTGAAAAATGGACGAACACCTGGTTCTTACCAATCAACGAAAAAAAAACTACATATACAATTTTCAGCCTATCAAGAAACACACTCTCTGCAAACTTGAAGTTTTAAGACTATACACTCCCTATTGACCCAAACCCAACATATCTTGGCGTCACCATGAATCGCAGAATGACTTGGAAAATCAGATAGACAGAGCAATGAAAAAAGCTAGAAAACGAACAAATATTATGAAGAAATTGGCAGGAACGGACTGGGGGGCAGACAGCAATATTTTGAAAAGACTATACGTAGGAAGAGCCAGACCAGTTCTAGAGTATGGAATCACAGCCTGGGCTATGGCTTCCAAATCACACCTTAACAAAATTAACAGAACACAGAACCAAGCTGCCCGTATCATCACTGGCGCTATTAAATCTACACCTATCAAGACTCTAGAAACAGTAACAGGTTTACAACCCTTAGAATACAGACGGGTCACTAAAGTATTGCAACAAGCGGAGAAATATAGAAGGCTCCTTAGTCACCCCATGCATCAAAAATTAACTGGTTCCGGAATTGTACGACTAAAGAGGAGCAACTTCGCTGCAATTGCCAATGAACTAACTACTGGAGACCCAGTACTTTCCCAAACAATATCGAAACCCTTGGGCTCATCTGATATGTCTCCTCAGGGAAAAGATAAAATACCAGAACTTAAGGAAAATATAACAGGAATCATGAAAAAAGGTACCCAATCAGACATAGAATGAAAACACGTAGCAGAAAAACACATACACGATACCTACCTACAGGACTCTTGGTCCCACACATACACAGATGGCTCTGCTACAAATGCCACCAGAAATGGAGGGGGTGGTGTGTTCTTGACGCTGAATAACCAGGACGAGATCACCAAGTCAGTAGCTACTGGACAATTCTCAAACAACTTTAAAGCAGAAACTGAGGCCCTCAGAGATGCTGCAACACTGGTACTCAACACACTCTGACTGATGCACTGTCAGTACTATCAGCTCTAAAAAGCCCCAAGAACAATGCACTAGTTCTGGACCAACTATGCAATAACTTCCAGAGAGTAGTCATTCAGTGGATGCCATCACACTGTAATATACACGGGAACGAACGCGCAGACAAATTAGCTAAAGAGGGAGGGAGATTACCACAAGAGAACCATCCGCTCAGTTATGATGAAGCCAAATCCATCCTCAAGGGTCAGTTCCATGAAAAATGGAAACGAGAACACCCAAAGCATAACGAGAGTGACGGATACCACCAACTATCAAGGAGGGATCAAGTCATCATACTTCGCCTACGCGCAGGCCACAATAGAATGAGAAACCACATGTTCACCAAATTCAAAATAGGTACAACCAGCCTATGCCACTGTACACTGGACAATATGACTACAAAACATGTTCTACAGGATTGCCCCCAGCACACAGACCTGAGAAGAGCAATGTGGTCCACGCCCACCTCACTGGAAGAGAAACTATAAGGGGCAATCGATTCGCCTAAACAGACAGCTGACTTCATGCGAGAGTCTGGAATCCTACTCTGATTGAGACTTGATCGCAGAGAGAGAGAGAGAGAGAGAGAGAGAGAGAGAGAGAGTATGATATGTTCTATGTGTGATATATTCTCTGTATGATATGTTCTCTGTATGATATGTTCTATGTATGATATGCTATGTTAGTTATGTGTCATATATATTGATGAGTGTCAGTGATAGTCATGCCTCGTATCGCTGTGTGCATGTATGTGTTCATATCTTTGTGTGTGCATGTCTGTGTTAGTCACCTCTAGTGACTCGGGCAGATGGTGCTCGTAAACCTGGGAGGGCCGACCATCTAAGGGCAGAATCCCCCTACAGAAAAGATCATCTGCTGCCTTGCAGGGACAATCAAAGGCTAAGGAAAGCTAACCTGAATAAAATTCTGGCTGAACTCGGATGCACTGGGCCACTGGCGCAGAACACAGTGCAACGTTTTAACGGGTGGTTCAATCAGAGTGGATCTGGCAGACTCTAATTGTGATGTTCTGTCTGTGGGGGCGATCAACACACTTAACCTGACAGCTGACTTCATGTGAGAGTCTGGAATCCTACTCTGATTGAGTCCTGATCACACAGAGAGAGAGATATCTTTCTATATACTCCAAGGCCCTTATTCTTCTTTGGAGATCGACAGTTGAGTACTTGTCTTCTGTGTATTGTATGTTCTCTGTATTGTATGTTCTCTGTATTGTATGTTCTCTGTATTGTATGTTCTCTGTATTGTATGTTCTCTGTATTGTATGTTACTTCTTTCGACCCAACAGTTCACCTATCTTATATAGACATTGACATTTTTTTTCTTAAGTGACAAAAACGACCTTACGTAGTGCTGCCACTTTACTTTTTAAAAAAGTGTACTTATTATTATAATAATGTTGACACTGGTCGACACGATTCCAGGATTTACACACACACACACAATTTTTGCATGGGAAAGTAAGGCGGTTTGGAGAGATATTGTGCGCATCATCCATTACATGTACCGTTGGTCTTTGAACAAAATGAGGACCAATAAAATATTTCCAATAATTTAGACGAGGTGGGAATACTTTATTTTTTTCATTAAACTCTACTAACACCATATTGGCTAAATACCACACAGTAGACATGACTGTGTACAATGGAATGAATTCAAGACTAATATAGAGATAAGAGAAATGGTCATGCAACCAAAGATCTAATCTACAATGGAATGCATTCAAGACTAATATAGAGATAAGAGAAATGGCCATGCAACCATCTCATCTACAATAGAATGCATTCAAGACTAATATAGAGATAAGATAAATGGCCATGCAACCATCTCATCTACAATAGAATGCATTCAAGACTAATATAGAGATAAGAGAAATGGCCATGCAACCATCTCATCTACAATAGAATGCATTCAAGACTAATATAGAGATAAGAGAAATGGCCATGCAACCATCTCATCTACAATAGAAAGCATTCAAGACTAATATAGAGATAGGAGAAATGGTCATGCAACCATCTCATCTACAATAGAAAGCATTCAAGACTAATAAAGAGATAAGAGAAATGGTCATGCAACCATCTCATCTACAATAGAAAGCATTCAAGACTTATATAGAGATAAGAGAAATGGCCATGCAACCATCTCATCTACAATGGAATGCATTCAAGACTAATATAGAGATAAGAAAAATGGTCATGTAACCATCTCATCTACAATGGAATGTATTCAAGACTAATATAGAGATAAGAGAAATGGCCATGCAACCATCTCATCTACAATGGAATGCATTCAAGACTAATATAGAGATAAGAGAAATGGTCATGTAACCATCTCATCTACAATGGAATGTATTCAAGACTAATATAGAGATAAGAGAAATGGCCATGCAACCATCTCATCTACAATGGAATGCATTCAAGACTAATATAGAGATAAGAGAAATGGTCATGCAACCATCTCATCTACAATGGAATGCATTCAAGACTAATATAGAGATAAGAGAAATGGTCATGCAACCATCTCATCTACAATAGAAAGCATTCAAGACTAATATAGAGATAAGAGAAATGGCCATGCAACCATCTCATCTACAATAGAAAGCATTCAAGACTAATATAGAGATAAGAGAAATGGTCATGCAACCATCTCATCTACAATAGAATGCATTCAAGACTTATATAGAGATAAGAGAAATGGCCATGCAACCATCTCATCTACAATGGAATGCATTCAAGACTAATATAGAGATAAGAGAAATGGTCATGCAACCATCTCATCTACAATGGAATGTATTCAAGACTAATATAGAGATAAGAGAAATGGTCATGCAACCAAAGATCTAATCTACAATAGAATGCATTCAAGACTAATATAGAGATAAGAGAAATGGTCATGCAACCAAAGATCTAATCTACAATAGAATGCATTCAAGACTAATATAGAGATAAGAGAAATGGTCATGCAACCATCTCATCTACAATGGAATGCATTCAAGACTAATATAGAGATAAGAGAAATGGCCATGCAACCATCTCATCTACAATGGAATGCATTCAAGACTACTATAGAGATAAGAGAAATGGCCATGCAACCATCTCATCTACAATGGAATGCATTCAAGACTAATATAGAGATAAGAGAAATGGCCATGCAACCATCTCATCTACAATGGAATGCATTCAAGACTAGTATAGAGATAAGAGAAATGGTCATGCAACCATCTCATCTACAATAGAAAGCATTCAAGACTAATAAAGAGATAAGAGAAATGGCCATGCAACCATCTAATCTACAATGGAATGCATTCAAGACTAATATAGAGATAAGAGAAATGGCCATGCAACCATCTCATCTACAATAGGAAGAAAACATATGTCGGTGATGTGTTGAGAAGTGACAACATGAGAATTCCAAAAACAGGCTCTTCTATGGGAAACACCAGGATACAGAAAAAGAGGAAGATATAGAGAGACAGTGAAGAGAACACTTATAAGAGAAGTAAGTTTGGCAGGCATAGACTCATCGAACATCTCGCCCAGAATTGAGACGGGTAGCGAAGACAATTCGAGCACTATGTGACGTCACGCGTCGCTGGAAGAATCAAGATCAAGAATCAAAACAGGACTAGGTTCTTTCTTTCTTTCTTTCTTTCTTTCTTTCTTTCCTTTCTTTCTTTCTTTCTTTCTTTCTTTCTTTCTTTCTTTCTTTCTTTCTTTCTATCTTTCTTTCTTTCTTTTTTTCCTTCTTTCTTTCTTTCTTTCTATCTTTCTTTCTTTCTTTCTTTCTTACTTACTTTCTTTCTTTCTTTCTTTCTTTCTTTCTTTCTTTTTTTTCCTTCTTTCTTTCTTTTAAGCACAATTATATAAAATCAGAATAAACAATGAAATGACATGAGTCAATAGTTTTATTTAGAAGAGATGAGCCGCTACATCACGATTGACTGTTTCTTCTGTCTTGTCTAAGGTCAGCCCATACTACGATCAGTTATTATTCGTTATTTAATGACTTGAACATTATCGGTAGCGTTGCGGTTAAATGGTTATCTAATGGTAAACAATTACTCTTTTTAATTCTGCACGAATAGACTGTTCGATCATTTTCCCCAATGTCCCTCGATTTAAAGTAAGTTCAGATTATTACTATATAGTCCTACTGCAGACGTATGGTAAAACGTTGATCCCGTGTTCGCGATGCGTACGTTAAATAATTCTTTGTAGTTACATATATACAATATAAATCCGTATAATGCTGCCTGTGTTGGCACTAATAAAAAACAGTAAAATTCCTGTCCTGAAATCGCATGAAAGCAGTTTTCTGAAACTGATCCAGAAGAAATTGCCAGTGCAACGGAGTTCGTGCACGGCGGAGAAATCTTCATACAATCATGAAAGATTGGAATTATAATGGTTAGACTGTTCTCTAAACACTCAAGATTGTTCTGTACATAAGAGATCCATGTCTCCGCTTCTCATTCGTTTCTAAACATCATCTTGATCTGTATCTAACTCATCTCTTCATCTGTTTTCAACTTTCCTCTTTTTCTGTTTTCAACTTTCCTCTTTTTCTGTTTCCAACTTTTCTCTTTTTCTGTTTCCAACGTTTCTCTTTTTCTGTTTTCAACTTTACTCTTTCTCTGTTTTCAACTTTTCTCTTTTTCTGTTTTCAACTTTTCTCTTTTTCTGTTTTCAACTTTTCTCTTTTTCTGTTTTCAATTTTTCTCTTACATTTTTCCTATTATTTGCATTCATGTTGGTTTATGAAAATGGCGAGTATTGTTTAAGACGGTTTTCTTAACATAAGGTCTACACATATTGATTGTCGCACACATGTAACGGACCTAAGTAAAAGTCTCGACACCAACAGCAGCTGGGCAGGATTACAGCAGCAGGCTACACAGTTCACTTCGATGTTAGATCAGGAGTAAGACGGGGGTGCGTACTATCAGCCCTATTGTTTATTATATAGATAGTAGCCTCCGTCAGTCATAGTTAATTACGGGTTTTCCAGCGCTCCTAGAAATTCTATTTTTCTTTTCCTTCGCCGTGCATTCCCTCCCTCTATGAATCTGTGTTTCTTGTTTCAGTGGGAGCTTTAGATTATGTTTCTAGAGATTGTGGTCTGTATCTATTTCTTCCCAGGTTGCAGGGTTTATGTTCAGAGTCTTCATGTCAAGTCTACAAACATCTACAAATCGAAGTTTTGGGCGTCTCCATGTTCTTTTGCCAATTTCATTACATGCATGGATTACATATGCAAGTCAGCCAACCCATTGAAGACAGGGGTGATCGTGGAGCTTCTATTTGTAGACGATCAGGCACTGATATATGGAGAAATAGAAGACCTACAAGAAGACTTAAATAGACTGAACAGCACAGGCACGAAATACAACAAGAAAATCAACATCAATAAAACAGAAGTCATGAATATCGCAAAAGAAAAACATAACATCAACATAACTATAGACGGCAGACAATAAAAAAAAGTAGAGAATTTTAAATATCTAGGAAATCTAGTGACAAACGATTATTCATAAACAGCAATAATAGATTCAAGATGTAACAAAGCTTGTTAAATCATTGGACAGCTATCGCCACTATTGTCCAACAAGGAAATAACTCTAGAGGCAAAACAAGCACTGTACAATACACTCTTCATCCCAACGTTGTGAAACCAATGCTATTTCTGGACCCTAGATGTAAGAACAATAAGAAAAAATAATCACCACAGAGATAAAATGTGTTAGAGGAATGATAGGAAACAGTATGAGAGATAAGATAAAGAACTGAGAAAGATCTAGCAATAATTCCCGCTATATAGTACATAAAGAAACAACAGATAAAATGGTTTGACCACGTGATAAGACAGAAAGATCAAAACTCAATACAACGAGGCTTCAATAAACATCGCGCGAACACCGAACATAAGAGCCGACCCCAAAAGATGGATTGATGGAATATTAGAAAGACTAGGAAACATAACAGCAGCAAAGGCAAAGAGCAGAGCAAAAGACAGCCAATTAGATCTCCCATGAACGCTAAAATGCAAAGAAGGAAGGAGAAAAAGAAGAATAAAATGCACATAAGCCTATACAAAGGGAGCCGCGACAGCTCAGTGGTTAGTGAACTGGACTACAAAGGACAAGAGGTAGGTTCAATCCTGATTGACAGCTTTCAGTTCGTCCCACGGGTACCAGATTTTTTCTGGGAAAGTAAAGCGGCCTGGGCGTAATACCGACCATATTACCCCAAAATCATGTGCTGAAGGTCTATAACAATTATGGTCACTAACAACATATTCCCTATATTTGCCACTTGGCGTGACGGGGCTCTTTACTTTTTTTTAAAGCCAATGCAAAGCGATTGACATATAAATCGACCTAAACATAACGATTGTCTTACACACGAGACTACACATATCGATTATCTTACACATGAGACTACACATATTGATAATCTTACACAAGAGGCTACACATCGCGATTGTCTTACACATTATCTACACTTAGCCATTGTCAAACACATGAGGCTACCCACAGCAATTGTCAAACACATGATCCACACTTAGCGATTGTCAAACACATGATCTACACTTAGCGATTGTCAAACACATGAGGCTGCCCACAGCAATTGTCAAACACATGATCCACACTTAGCGATTGTCAAACACATGATCCACACTTAGCGATTGTCAAACACATGAAGCTGCACATAGCGATTGTCAAACACATGAGGCTACCCACAGCAATTGTCAAACACATGAGGCTACACATAGCAATTGTCAAACACATGATCCACACTTAGCGATTGTCAAACGCATGACGCTACACATAGCAATTGTCAAACACATGAGGCTACCCACAGCAATTGTCAAACACATGATCCACACTTACCGATTGTCAAACACATGAAGCTACACATAGCAATTGTCAAACACATGAGGCTACCCACAGCAATTGTCAAACACATGATCCACAGTTAGCGATTGTCAAGCACATGAAGCTACACATAGCGATTGTCAAACACATGAAGCTACACATAGCGATTGTCAAACACATGAAGCTACACATACCGATTGCACACACGCATATTTGTCCAGAGAAGATATATAAAAATCACAGATATACACAAAGACATGATTAATTTGTGCTGACGTTTGTTTCTCTGCATGTTTTGCATTAACGGAATGATGAAATGATATCTTATTGCCACGCAACGTCAATCACTACTGCAATATCGAAGTAAATGTAAATATTGCTTAGGGGAAGTTACTGTATAGAAATTAGTTTATATTAATAGTGGGTTATTTCCCTTAGCAAATTTAATTTCTTTCTTTCTCTCTCTCTCTCTCTCTCACTCTCTCTCTCTCTCTCCCTCTCTTATGTGTATATGTTGTTTGTATGTATGTGTTTGTGGAAATTATTAATTTATATACATTTATCAGCTGTAGTGTATAATGTATGTACGCGATTTATTTTCTTCTTTAAAATACATCGCAGCGGCGAGGATATTCAGAGGAGGCAACAGAGACCACGACTCCACGAATATATTTAATCAGAATGCATAACACAATTAGATCCCAGCACGGCGATTAAACCTACTACAACCGTACAACAGGGTATATCGTTACCTGGCGATGTTTATGAGAACTAGGTAGGCTATTTATGCAATCAGATCCTAATTACGACGACATGCGAACAACTAATAAGATTGCCTTCTAGCTCCTCATCGAAACATATAGAAGCAGAGTCAATAGGTGGCGGGCTTATCTAGATGTTAGTATAGCATCACTGCGCTGCGTCTTTATATAAGTTTTATATGTATATAAAACTTGAACAAAACTGTAAGAAGTTAATTACCAGCAAAACCATGTATTTTTCATAACTTATAATATAAACAAATAAGATATTATGATGTAATTATAACCATGTTAATTTAGGACAATAATTGAAGGAACTATTTTGCATAGCGTAAAAGGCATAATGTTTATGTCGCAAATTATCAGGTTAAAGGTCAACCTAAAGTGTTGGGCTCAGGTCCTGCTCTCCTGAAGTCCCCACAACCCACCACTGAAGACATGTTGCCTTTTTCCTTTCCTTTTCGCGTCGCGCAAGGTCTGTTATAGTACCGACTGCAATCAGCCTTTTCTTTCCCTTTGATGATGTGTGTCCGTTGTTAATTTGTACTCACACTGACGTGAGAACCTGGAAGTTGCGCTACACTATTGGCTGAAGTGGTAGACATAATGACTACTACTACTAAAATTGGTGTGTAATGCCTAACTCCGACACTGACTAGTTGTAAGAGAAGGTCACATGAAATTATGATGAAATGTGTAGCCAGTAGAAGTAACAAGGGAATTATCGGAAAGTGGTTCCAACCAATGTTAGATACGAAATAATAGATCCCAGTCATCATTTGTTGAGTATACTCCAAACACATTCACCATCATAAATATCATTCTTATCAGTTAAGTTAAATGTACGCAACATCACAGTCACAGTCATCATTTGTTGAGTATACTCCAAACACATTCACCTTCATAATTTATCATCATCATCATCATCATCTACTAAATGTACTCAACATCACAATAACTATCATCAGCAGCACCATCACCATCTACTAAATGTACTCAACATCATAATTTATCATCATCATCATCTACTAAATGTACTCAACATCACAATAACTATCGTCAGCAGCACCATCACCATCTACTAAATGTACTCAACATCATAATTTATCATCATCATCATCATCATCATCATCATCATCATCATCACCATCTACTAAATGTACTCAACATCACAATAACTATCACCATCATCATCTGTTGGATGTAACCAGGTCTTCTGGATCAAATAACGAGATTACAAATGTTGATCTAATGCAACAGAGTCGACGTGAACAGCCAGCTCGCAGTCTAAGGAAGGCGACGTTGTGTGGGTGTAGTAGCTTTACTTTCTTTCCTGGATTCTGCTGCAGAAAAATTAATTTTTTTTTACCCCTAGATGCACCTCAAAACTAGGTCTATTATATTAATAGACTGCAGGGGTGGCGCCTATTTTCACTTTCCATAGCCTGTACGCTTAAGCCCAGGTTCTGTACAATCATCTATGTTGTTCTCTATGATTTTTGAATATTCAAGTTCAGCATATATAGGTGAAGATATCTTGCAGTTATGTCAGTTTATCAGAAAATACGTGTCAAACGATCGGTGAGGTGGTTTCTTCCCCTTGAAGAATAGTTTTATTTCATCTCTGGATTCCCATAACTTTACCAGTAGTTGTCGGTGAGTTCGAAACTTGAGTAGGTCAGGACGTGAGACCGAGTGTTTAGACTGACCTTTAACCTGATAATTTAACACATAAAGATTGCTACAACTTACGCTATGTAAAATAGTTCATTCAATTGTTACAATCTAAATATTCACGATCGCGTCATAATGTCTTAGTTATCATCATCATCGAGTGCCGTCTCCGCAACGAAGGTTGGCTACCATGGAGCGCCATTCTGCTTTGTCTCTTGCTTTGATAGTGCAGGTTGTCATAGACTGATTTGTCCATCTTTTGATGTTACTCGTCCATGTTAGTCTTGGTCTGCCTCTGCCTCTTTTACCTTGTATTTTCCCCTCCAGGATTACTTTTAGAAGGCTGTTGTATCTTTTAACATGGCCCAAAAATAGCATTTGTTTTGTTTGAATTGTGCTTGGTAGTTCTCCTTTCATTTTTAGTTGTTTTAAGACTTCATCGTTTGTTTTCTTTTCCTTCCACCCAATTCTACCTATTCTTCTATATATCCACACCTCAAAGGCTTCAATTCTCTGTTCTGTTTTCTTGTCTAATGTCCATGTTTCTGCACCATATAGGAATATTGAGAAGATGTAACATTTTGCTATTCTTAGTTTTAGCCCTGGTGTTATTTGTTTTGATGTTAGTATGTTCTTCATGGCATAAAAATTACTTTTTGTCATTCTTACTCTTTTGTTTATTTCAGTTTTACATTTTCCATCACTGGTTATAGTATGTCCAAGGTAGTTGTAGTTCTGAACTGTCTCCAGGTCTATCCCTTCAATTTTGATATCCACCCGTGGGTTTTGAGTATTTTCTTTGTTTATGATCATAGTTTTAGTCTTTTTGATATTTATATCTAGTACATATTTTTTGCTTGTCATGTTTATTTCATTAAGTAATTGTTGTAGATCTTTATGATTTTCTGCTAGTAGTACAGTATCGTCAGCATATCTTAGGTTATTGACTTACAATTTTTTTAAAGTTTTTGTTTAAATATAAAAACACAACGAAGTGATTTAAGAGAAATTCGTTAAATGGTTTTCTTTCTTCCGACTATAAGTTACGACCATAAGGGAGAATTCCATCTTATTAGTTGAACAACTATTGTCATAATAACCAGGGCGCTCATGGCTAAAATAGCTTCCTAGTTCACATACACATTGCAAGGTCGGTAGATGGTGTTCGCTTTTGGTAAGTTTCATCTCCATAGAAATTGAGACCTGTTTATTAGTAACGGTTGAGCTACATCACAGCAGACTTACGGTGGCTAGTTGTACACTGACAGTGAACTATATCACAGCAGACTTAGAATACGGTGGCTAGTTGTACACTGACAGTGAACTATATCACAGCAGACTTGGAATACGGTGGCTAGTTGTACACTGACAGTGAACTATATCACAGCAGACTTGGAATACGGTGGCTAGTTGTACACTGACAGTGAGCTATATCACAGCAGACTTGGAATACGGTGGCTAGTTGTACACTGACATTGAACTCACTGAGCTGGAATGGGATTGTGTTATGTATTCTGATAAAATATTAGAGGAGTTGTGGCCCCTGTTGCCTTCTCTGACTATCTGCTGCCGAACTACCTCGTGACATCCAACAGACTTCTATAAAGACGCACCGCCGAACTACCTCGTGACAGCCAACAGACTTCTATAAAGACGCACCGCCGAACTACCTCGTGACAGCCAACAGACTTCTATAAAGACGCACCGCCGAACTACCTCGTGACAGCCAACAGGCTTCTATAAAGACGCGCCGCCGAACTACCTCGTGACATCCAACAGACTTCTATAAAGACGCGCCGCCGAACTACCTCGTGACAACCAACAGACTTCTATAAAGACGCGCCGCCGAACTACCTCGTGACATCCAACAGACTTCTATAAAGACGCGCCGCCGAACTACCTCGTGACAACCAACAGACTTTACTGTGTAACTAACGTTGACAGTGCCCATATCTTTGAAGAGTTGTTAAAAAGCTCTTTAATTCAGTATTTGCTTATTTTATAAAAATGGATAATATTCATCGATTCGTTTCAGATCTGTTATATTTTTCTGACATCTTTAAGCAGCCGAGATTGCCTGTGTATGTAGCAACAATGCCAAGTCAACAATGGTATGCTTTTCTTAATCGGTGCTACAAGACCAGTATACTTCCAGATCAACGGGATGGCTATGGGCACCAAAATGGGCCCTAGCTATCCTTGTCTCTTCATGGGCTACCTCGAGCACCAAATCATCCAAACCTACTAGGGCCCTCTTCCCCTTATGTATCGTAGGTACATCGATGACTGCATCGGTCTGACTGACCTTCCTGAGGATGAGATCTCTCGTTTCATCGAATATGTCGGACATTTCCACGCCTCTATCCACATCACCTACCACATCTCCACCTCCTCCGTATCTTTCCTCGATATCTCAGTCTCCTTGAGCGCCTCTAATCTTCTCACCTTGGTCTTCTACAAGACCACAGATTCCCACAGTTTCCTCCGCTACGACTCCTCTCACCCTACGTCCTGTAAGAAGAACTCTCTTCCATATTCTCAGCTTCTCAGACTTGGTTGCCTTTGCCAAGACGATGAAGATTTCCTTCACAACGCCCACCTCCTGCTTGACTCCTTCCGCCGACGTCTCTACCCAGAATCAGCTCTCCTCCCTGCCCTGCGTCGAGTTCTCCACACTTCACGCCAGTCTGCTCTTACCCCTTCTACTCATCCCCACTTGGATAGAGTAGTACTCGTCCTCACCTATCACTCTCACCACTACGCTGTGATTAGGACTATTCACCCTGGTCACGGGCTTAGTATCATGCTCTTCGGATCACCACAGTCGTCTCACTCTTGAGCACCGTCTGATCGCTCGTTGGGGTTGCCTCACCCCCCGCGGCATCAATGTATCCCGGTCCCTCTGAGGACCCCTCTTCCTCTGTACCCTCCTCCCACCCCTGTACTCTTCTTCTTATCTCACATTTATGTTCATCTGCTCCTTATCTATCCCTTTTCTTTACACCTATCTTCTTGGATCTATCCATCATCTCCCCTTCTTCTTCCTTTACCCTTAATTCCCCCCCCCCTCCTTTCTGCGAACTACCTTTATATCCATCTCCTCCTTATCGCTTTATTACCTCTCCTCCTCTGATGGATACTCCCTATTCCCCTTTATTCATCTACTCCCTGGATTCTCTATTCTCCTGTTGTCACCACTTCTCTACCCTACTTTTCCTACTTTAAACCCCCCACCCCTTTTTTCCCTTCCCCCCCCTTTACTCGGTTCTAGGACTGTATGTGTGTTTGTTCACTAGTCACTCACTCCACTTCTCTTTGTATCCCCTTATTCTCTGTTTTCCTACTTCCTTTCCTCTTTAGGCACTACTGCCTGTGTATAATTCTCTGTGTATCCCCTTAGTCTCTCCGTGGTTCTTCTTCCCTTCCTCCTGTGACACCACTGCCTGCGTACCATCCCTATATTCCTCTTCTTTCGATTCCCCACCTCCTTACCTCTTTAGGCACTACTGCCTGCGTACCTCCCCTATTTTCCTCCTATGTATACTTCCTACTCCTCTTTATATATACATTCCCAGTATCCCCCTCAGTCTCTCCGTTCCCTTCCTCTCTACCTCGCTGGGCCCCACTTCTTTCCCACTATCTCTCTTTTATTCTCTTCTTTCTGACTCCCTCTCTTATCTATTCTCTCCTGACCCTCTACCTCTCCTCCGATCCTTATTTCCTACTCCTGATTCTTTCCATTATTACTCTTCCTCTTCATCTATCTTCCTCGTGTCAGTTTTTCCTCCCTCCAGGGGACTGCCCCCCACCCCCTCTGTTAGGCTCCTGTAGTTTTATGATACCTATTATCTTCCCCGTCTCCCGCCCATTGCGAGGCTTTTGTTTGAGTCTCGTTTCTTCTCGACCAATGTTTGGTCTCTGGTCTGGCGCGAAACCCCCCCCCCCCCCTTTCCCATTTGTCTCTTTTGTTTCCCACGATTTCTTGTTACCCTCCTTCCGGGACACGTGGTTTCCGTTCTATCCGGTCTATGTGGTCATTCTTTTTTTCGTTCCCGGCTGACAGACAAGTCATTCGAGCTAAGTGTTACTATTTTATATATATATATATATATATTCTCCTATTCTTTCTATTTACTCATCCTACCTCCCCTCATGTAGCTTTCTTCTTCTTTTTTCATTTCTCTACTTCCTACTTCCTTCTTTTCTGTCCACCTCCTCTTTCTTATGATCATGTAGTTATAGATAATTGTGTTTCATCGTTTGTTTTCGTTGTCCTTGTACTCTGAAGAAGGCCTCATGCCGAAACGTCAGTATTGTGTTGTGTTCCTCACTTGTAAAGCTGTCTTCATACCTTGGAGTGTTTAACACTCCCCACCACTGGTTCCAAGACCAGTAATCTTACCAGACATTGCTCGTACACCGTCCTTGCTACATCCGACAAATTTCAGCCGATCAAAGTTATACAATATCTTCTCAATTACCGTAAGCAAATACCGTAAACAATACTTGAACAGCTCACATTACTTGCTGATTAAATCGTGGTTTCTGCACTGATCATCAAGAAAG
This sequence comes from Megaustenia siamemsis, assembly GCA_032433765.1. Lineage (NCBI taxonomy): Eukaryota > Metazoa > Mollusca > Gastropoda > Stylommatophora > Ariophantidae > Megaustenia > Megaustenia siamemsis. The sequence continues at coordinate 188,838,580 of JAVIAB010000092.1, forward strand.
TTGCCAATTCCTTTTCTTTATCATTCACATTTCTAATGACTCAGTTTATAGCTAGTTAACGGTTTGGCAGATAATAAGAAAACAAATGGGTTAAAACATACCTGCATAACAGGAGAGCCAGAGTGCAAATTTGTGGTCTTAAGAGTAAGAAGGTCTTACTGCGCCAGGGCGTTCCACAGGGACGGGTACTATCTCCAACACTTTTTCTGATCTACATCAATGACATAGTTACTGAACTACCACGTGGTATCAAAGTGGCAATGTATGCAGATGACTTGGTGGTGCACAGAGGAGTATGCAACAGTGGCCTCCAAATTGTTACAAAGAGCTATGAATGCATTGAATTCATGAACAAATAGATGGTGTATCAGCATCAATACAGACAAATGCAGTACTACACTTTTCACTCTCTCCCCAAAACAAAAAGCAGGACCAATCTACATAAACAATGGGCCTGTGAAAGAAGACATACAAGCTACATATCTCGGAGTTACATTTGATAACAAACTATTTTGGAAACAGCAGATAAAAAAGGCAACTCAAAAAGCAAGGAGGAAATTGGCTACTCTAAGAAAGCTGTGTGGAACCACATGGGGTGCGAGTGGGAAAATACTCAGTAAAGTTTAGTAACAGAGTATACGCCCACATTTAGAATATGGATCATCTGCATGGTGCTCAGCATCAAACACCACACTGCAAGAGCTGGACAAAGTACAAAACCAGGCACTTAGGGTCATCACAGGAGCAATGCAATCAACACCAATATTGGAGATGGAGAAATTGTGGAGCATACCAGCACTGAGAGAACGGAGAGACACAAAGGTACTGATACAGGCAGAAAAATGTGCATGCATGCTGAGACATCCAATGAAGGACCGATTCCAAAATCTTGCATTTGGGACGACTTAAGAGAAGCAGTTTTATCCACCAAGCCAAACGTATTTGTAGACAAACACCAGACATGCCAAGAGTTGTTAACACCCTACTGCCCATACCAGAATAGACTCCCTGGACAGAGGAATCAGGATTATCAATACAAATACGGACAGAATTGAAAGGAATAGTTGACAAAGAGGAACAGAATAGTCTACAGCGAAAAACAATAACTCTCAGTTTCCTGGATGAAGAATACCCACAAGACCTATGGATTCGTGTGTACACAGATGGATCAGCACATATTGCAATAAAGAATGGAGGAGCAGGTGCATATATAGAGTACCCAAAAAACACTAGGGATATGAATAAAATAGCAACAAGGAAATATTGTCACAATTATGATGCAGAAATCCAAGCAATAAAGTTAGCAATAGAAAAACTGCTGAACAGTATAATCTTAGCCCACAGCCTGTAGTGTTTTTTGACAGATGCAAGATTAGTACTCCAGGCACGACAGGCCAGAGAATTACCACATCAGACCTTATTGACTGAACTCTGCAAGCACCACAGGGTTGCCCTGCAGTGGATCCCGTCTCACTGTGGAACACCAGGAAATGAGAAAGCAGATCAGTTGGGAAAGGAAGGTTCAACAGGAACACAACTAGATGCACCGGTTACATACCATCATAAGAAACTGATAATCAAATAAATCAGAGGACCACAAGCCCCAAATCAGGATGCCTTTCATAATATGAAGATATGAACAAGTTATCATTATACGCCTCAGAACAGGACACAATCGACTCCACAGTCACATGTATACAAAATTCAAGATCGGCACATCAACTACTTGTACATGTGGACAGACGCCCCAGACTGCCGAACACATACTTCAAGATTGCACAGAATATAGTAGACTAAGGAAAATCCATTGGTCCATAGATAGAACACTACAGACAAAACTCTATGGGCCACTGCAAGAATTACAAAAGTTAGTAAAATGTATACAGGAAACGACATTGCAGATATAGACAATACTTCAGGCGAACAAAAGATAGATAGATATGAAAACAAAAACAAAAAACAATTATTAGAACAATTCGCATGTCTCGTTCCACCATTTTCTGTGCAATTGGACGAAAAGACAAACAAAACAAGAGCGACTTCGCGGTGCCATGTTAAATATTTGATGTCAGTCAGCTTTGGACAGTCTAACAGGCGATGTTCTAATGTTTCATGTAGGTGTTCACAGAGTGGACATGCTGGGGTTTGGTTTCGTTGTATACTTTACTATAACGGCGGGATTCTTTTAAGAACACTGAAAAAATCATTATTTTGCATTGAATGGGATGCATCCTCATTAACATCAGTTCTTTAATTTTTCAAATTCAGCAAGAGGCTGAGCCAAAATAATGCAACATTCACCGCGATAATATCAAAGTAGCTTCACCAGACAACGATCAACGATTATTTTTAACCCAAATCGAACAGGAACCATGATCAGTACATCTTTTTGAAGTCCCACTCAAACTGAAGCTTACAACTTCTCACGACTTCCGGCTGCATGCGCAGTAGCAAATAATGTCACGTATTTTCTCCCAGTTACTCACAGCTATTCGTTTTCTAGGTAATACTAATGACCTTTTCCTAATGGGGGTGGTAGGTTAGAAAAGCCAACCTCGACTCATATGTTGTTGTTGCGTTCGCCAGCTTTCAACTCTGACGAAGTTCCTAGAGACTAGGAACTGAATTTTGAGTGTTAATCCATTTTTCCCTGGCAGCCGTGTGCACAGGGGTCCCTTGCCGCACAGGCAGATAATTCCAACTTCGGAGGTACTCATATTTTTTCTGTCGATGAGTAACTGACGTTTCAAGCCGGGTCTCGCTGCTGAGACCAGGGGTGGATGCCGCAGAGAGAAATCATAAATAAAATTCCTACCCGGTGTAGCCGAGATTTGAACCCACAACCTCTCTGTCCCGAGGTCAGCGTATTGCCTCGAGACCAACCAATCCCCACATGGACTTGGAATATGAGGAAACTGCAACAAGGAACACTTTTCATGTATAGCCTTCAATGGTTCCTGCCGCCTATACACGTTCTACTGAAAATTATGATCATTATAATTCTTTAAAAATGTATAGCACTTGATGATGTTAGGCCATAGTTGTTGATTCCAATTCCGAACATATAAACACACAATTAGTCGTCAGATTATCCCCGTCGAACATCAAACAACAGACCGTAAGATTAGCGTACGGCCGATCTAGGGATCTACGATGAGCCATTACGATGACGTGGCACACACAACAATGTCGCACGCACAGCAATGACGCACCCTTTATATTCCTGATTACTCTAGTGAATGCAGCCTACGACGAACAAAACACGGTGCAAATTCCCTAAAGAGATAAAACTGCGGCTGACGAAGCATTTCACATTAATGAGTAACATGTAAATAACTTGCGTCAAGCAAATCCAACAACGGTCATGAACAGCACCAATGTGACGTAAAGCGCAGAACAAGTCTAGACGGTGGAAGGTCGCAATCACAACACTTGATTTGTCGAAAATGGAATATTGCCAGCGTACGACACCGCTTTATCGGCGCAGATGTAATACGTAGATCATCATTTTGACTTTAACGCATAGAAGTGCAATGGAGAACCGAAATTAATCAGACGCCCAATGCACTTTCTGCAGCGATCGAGGGAACGTGGACCAGATCCGCCATCTTTGAAACGGAAGTCCGTCTACTCAAATGAGGGAGATTACGATTTGATTCTACGTTTCCATTTAATTTATTTATTGATGGGGACATCGGTAGCCTAGTTGGGAAAACCACCCCACTAGCTACCGACGTTTGGACAACCCGTGTTCGATTCCAACTGGAAACAGTTCGTTAATTGTACTCGTGATTGGAAAAAAATACTTCTGCGATCGACCCAGTAGCTGGCAGAAATGGGTAACGAGATTTATACTCTGGGAAGGTGAGGAATGACGCCTCGCTCATGAGTTACGATCATGGTTATGGTTATGGAGGGCCCCGGTATCACTGCAAACGACTTAAAATCCATAATACAAGTAACGATGCTTGAGGCGACACTAGACAGGAGTCTCCGAACACTTCTGGATTGGCGGAGAACACATGGGTAAAACCCCCAGTGCTAATACACCGATTCAAGCCTCGTACCTTTTACATTCATTCATTCATTCATTCATTTATTCATTCATTCATTCTCTAGTTAGGTTAGTCTGGTCGACAGGTCATCCCCACTGCATTATAGTTAAGTCTATAAGTGCTCAGATCTCTACCGACGAATGTCTCACAACGTATAGCGACTAAAGACACCGATGTTGTTTGTCAAGTCTTCTTTGGATTCCTACACGCTTCTGTCTGACATCTCCCACTATGCCATGATATTCGCGAACCCTTTTCATATCTGCGGATTCATGCTCACTTCTTTGAGTAGTTTTTTTTTTTTTCATCCAGCGTCGCAGAGAACATTCAGAATGTCCCGGCGGTACATTGCCCTTCCGCACTCAACATCATCCAAACTGACAAATCTGTCAGCACTCAGTCAGCGCTCAGTCAGCACTCAGTCAGCGCTCAGTCAGCACTCAGTCGGAGCTCAGTCAGCACTCACTCAGCATTCATCCTCTCTTCCATTTTAACTGCTAAAGACCAAAATAATGTCCACGTCTTCTAAGAAATAAAATGTCTTGTCTGTTTTTATATCAACGAAGATACAAGTAAATGATAATATTCATGCTTTCATTAATTCTTATCGTCGACCCACATCGGTGAAATGTTAAACATGTTTGCGGATATTCTATCTAGTCATGCATTGTTTAAACGTCATTTACTTTTCTATTTGTTTCTGAGGATCCACCAACACACCCGAGCTGATGTGAGTACAACTTTCCAACTCGTTTGTTGACAATAAAAGAGATGAAGATGAACAAACCCTGAAGACACATGATCGGAGAAGTCAACATGTACAAGATGGGACTTTGAAAATGGAGAGCAACTGCAACAACGATGTAAAATATTCCAGTCAAGGTCGACAATTTGGCATAAATTATGACACTCTGTCCTTCCGTTCTGCGGTTCTGTAAATGAGAAACATTTTTGATTTCTCTGACAGTCAGAATGAACAAGACGCCATTACTGAGAACTGTGAAACTGAGAGGGGCGATAAGCGACAATCGCTTAATCCAGAGAGATAACTCAATGTCAAGAAAACAAAACTTGTTGCTATAACCGATAGACGAGCCCTTTGTTAGGCCCGCTGATATAACAATCACTAACAAAATAATGACCACGGGTGTCCCAAAAGAGTACAGAGAATAATGAAGATATCGTTTGTTATCGGAACTGGTGTTGATAAATCTGACATCTTTGTTGGTGAACGATTTGTACATGTGTACACAACAAGCGCTCATCCACATAAAGGAGGCTAGCCAGGAATAGTGGAGAAGAATGGCGTGAAGGAGACAGTGGATTGAGTGGAGCTTGCCGGAGACTCCAAACTGGGCGGTGATAAGAAGCAAAGTCTGAGCAACAGCAATGACAGACTTAAGCTCATATTGTTCAAGCCTGGAAGTGTCCGTAGTGTTGGATGCAGACAGTAAGTTACAAAAGTAACCAGCAGACAAACAACGGACAGCGTCACACACACGTACTCCAAGTACAAGGTAACAATTACCAGGACATCTTCTGTTGTGCTCTCACTGATGGCGGTCAGATTGTGGTACAGATCTAGGCAGATCCGCAATTTCCCATTTATCAAAGACACTTTCGATCTGCTTGAAACTGTTATGTTCCTGTCTCTGAATGAGAAGATAAATATAAAGCTGTTATTGTTGTACTTAATGTCTGTGTAATTGACGTCTACAAATGGACACGATAAACTATGAGTGACGTCTATGAACTTATCAACAAACTGCCATTGTCCATATTCGTCAATTTTATTAGGAGGTATAGTTGCCATGTAGACCTTCACCAACGGAGATGTAAAGTTGACAGGAAATGAAACCGTGGAGGAAGTACAGTTGTCCTCTAATGTCCCTGCCGTTGTTGCAAAAGGAAGACGTGACGCCCCATTGGTTATGTCTTTCAACTCTAATCTTTCAATGATAGTATTTTCTGTGACGTCATCTAGAAGGTCATAATATTCTGTCCCAAGGATTGTGGGTACCAGGGTTAATGGCGAACCTTCTGGCAGATCTATGACCCAGTCGCCATTTACAAGATCCAGAATGTTCGTCTCTACTGAATCCCTGTCACGAAACTTGTCGCTGATAAAATAGGCCAGGACGGACACTTTCTGTAGGAATTCTTGTTTGTGTGTATCACGTGACGTGACAAGAACTGTGACGTTGATCTTGAGTTCTACTTTGTTCGATGATACATTATAAATGTTGGCATGAATTATGTTAATTAGAGGGTTAAGGTTGTCTCGTGAAACACAAATGCCAAGGTCTTCAGGTATCAGAACCATCAACAGCTTGTACCCAAGTCCTCGGATGTCTGTCAGCGCTGTTCTGCATACACCACTGGAGTCCTTGAGTTTACCAGCGAAACATTCAGCCTGTTGGCATTTACCCTGGAGAGTGAGAAAGAGAAATAAAACACAAAGTTAATATTAGTGATCAAGTAGATTTTGATCACAACATGCAACTTTAATTATATTTAGAGGTGATCTTTTACTTTGATTGTTCTTATATATATATATATATATATATATATAAAGAGATCTACTAAACACAATTCAAGCAAGAAACATGAGATTTTTGGGTCATGTTAAAAGACACAGCAGCCTACTAAAAGTAATATTGGAAGGGAAATGCAAGGTAAAAGGGGCAGATGCAGACATAGACGAACATGGACGAGTATTATCAAAGATGGACAAGTCAGCCTTTGACCAACTGCACCATCAAAGCAAGTAAGGAGCAGAATGACGCTCGATGGTAGCGAACCATTGATGCGGAGACGGCACTCAATGATGATGATGGTGATATATATATATATATGGCATTTAACGTCTTGACATATGGTTGGTAGGGAGTAATTATGATATGTCAGTAGTTTGCTAAAATGTTAGTTTATGTTGTTTGCTGTTTTGCTGGCTGTATTTTGCTGGTTTCTCTCGTGGCTGTATCTGTCAATAATGGATAGATAGAATCGACCGCAAAATGGACAAGATGTATTCCTGACGCCTGGACTCATCTCCTTTCTCCTGCGCGTTTTGTCTTCTGAATTTGATATCAGCATTGTCTCTAATGTTGCTGTGCCGTTTTATTATATTTTTGTTCTCCATGTGCAACGATCTGCAGCCAGATTTTCCCAGTCTCTTCCACTAATAGAGAATTCCATCGAGTAAGCCCTGCAAACATTCTTATATCTCAGCACTGGTCTGTCTGTCCATTGATCTCTTTCACTGATAGAGAATTCCATCGAGTAAGCCAAACATTCTTATATCTCAGCACTGGTCTGTCTGTCCATTGATCTCTTTCACTGATAGAGAATTCCATCGAGTAAGCCAACCATTCTTATATCTCAGCACTGGTCTGTCTGTCCATTGATCTCTTTCACTGATAGAGAATTCCATCGAGTAAGCCAAACATTCTTATATCTCAGCACTGGTCTGTCTGTCCATTGATCTCTTTCACTGATAGAGAATTCCATCGAGTAAGCATTGCAAACATTCTTATATCTCAGCACTGGTCTGTCTGTCCATTGATCTCTTTCACTGATAGAGAATTCCATCGAGTAAGCCAAACATTCTTATATCTCAGCACTGGTCTGTCTGTCCATTGATCTCTTCCACTGATAGAGATTTCCATCGAGTAAGCCAAACATTCTTATATCTCAGCACTGGTCTGTCCATTGATCTCTTCCACTGATAGAGAATTCCATCGAGTAAGCCAAACATTCTTATATCTCAGCACTGGTCTGTCTGTCCATTGATCTCTTCCACTGATAGAGAATTCCATCGAGTAAACCAAACATTCTTATATCTCAGCACTGGTCTGTCCATTGATCTCTTCCACTGATAGAGAATTCCATCGAGTAAGCCAAACATTCTTATATCTCAGCACTGGTCTGTCTGTCCATTGATCTCTTCCACTGATAGAGAATTCCATCGAGTAAGCCAAACATTCTTATATCTCAGCACTGGTCTGTCCATTGATCTCTTCCACTGATAGAGAATTCCATCGAGTAAGCCAAACATTCTTATATCTCAGCACTGGTGTGTCCATTGATCTCTTCCACTGATAGAGAATTCCATCGAGTAAGCCAAACATTCTTATATCTCAGCACTGGTCTGTCTGTCCATTGATCTCTTCCACTGATAGAGAATTCCATCGAGTAAGCCAAACATTCTTATATCTCAGCACTGGTCTGTCTGTCCATTGATCTCTTCCACTGATAGAGAATTCCATCGAGTAAGCCAAACATTCTTATATCTCAGCACTGGTCTGTCCATTGATCTCTTCCACTGATAGAGAATTCCATCGAGTAAGCCAAACATTCTTATATCTCAGCACTGGTCTGTCTGTCCATTGATCTCTTCCACTGATAGAGAATTCCATCGAGTAAGCCAAACATTCTTATATCTCAGCACTGGTCTGTCTGTCCATTGATCTCTTCCACTGATAGAGAATTCCATCGAGTAAGCCAAACATTCTTATATCTCAGCACAGGTCTGTCTGTCCATTGATCTCTTCCACTGATAGAGAATTCCATCGAGTAAGCCAAACATTCTTATATCTCAGCACTGGTCTGTCTGTCCATTGATCTCTTCCACTGATAGAGAATTCCATCGAGTAAGCCAAACATTCTTATATCTCAGCACTGGTCTGTCTGTCCATTGATCTCTTCCACTGATAGAGAATTCCATCGAGTAAGCCAAACATTCTTATATCTCAGCACTGGTCTGTCTGTCCATTGATCTCTTCCACTGATAGAGAATTCCATCGAGTAAGCCAAACATTCTTATATCTCAGCACTGGTCTGTCCATTGATCTCTTCCACTGATAGAGAATTCCATCGAGTAAGCCAAACATTCTTATATCTCAGCACTGGTCTGTCTGTCCATTGATCTCTTTCACTGATAGAGAATTCCATCGAGTAAGCCAAACATTCTTATATCTCAGCACTGGTCTGTCTGTCCATTGATCTCTTTCACTGATAGAGAATTCCATCGAGTAAGCCAAACATTCTTATATCTCAGCACTGGTCTGTCTGTCCATTGATCTCTTTCACTGATAGAGAATTCCATCGAGTAAGCCAAACATTCTTATATCTCAGCACTGGTCTGTCTGTCCATTGATCTCTTTCACTGATAGAGAATTCCATCGAGTAAGCCAAACATTCTTATATCTCAGCACTGGTCTGTCTGTCCATTGATCTCTTTCACTGATAGAGAATTCCATCGAGTAAGCCAAACATTCTTATATCTCAGCACTGGTCTGTCTGTCCATTGATCTCTTCCACTGATAGAGAATTCCATCGAGTAAGCCAAACATTCTTATATCTCAGCACTGGCCTGTCTGTCCATTGATCTCTTCCACTGATAGAGAATTCCATCGAGTAAGCCAAACATTCTTATATCTCAGCACTGGTCTGTCTGTCCATTGATCTCTTTCACTGATAGAGAATTCCATCGAGTAAGCCAAACATTCTTATATCTCAGCACTGGTCTGTCTGTCCATTGATCTCTTTCACTGATAGAGAATTCCATCGAGTAAGCCAAACATTCTTATATCTCAGCACTGGTCTGTCTGTCCATTGATCTCTTCCACTGATAGAGAATTCCATCGAGTAAGCCAAACATTCTTATATCTCAGCACTGGTCTGTCTGTCCATTGATCTCTTCCACTGATAGAGAATTCCATCGAGTAAGCCAAACATTCTTATATCTCAGCACTGGTCTGTCCATTGATCTCTTCCACTGATAGAGAATTCCATCGAGTAAGCCAAACATTCTTATATCTCAGCACTGGTCTGTCTGTCCATTGATCTCTTCCACTGATAGAGAATTCCATCGAGTAAGCCAAACATTCTTATATCTCAGCACTGGTCTGTCTGTCCATTGATCTCTTCCACTGATAGAGAATTCCATCGAGTAAGCCAAACATTCTTATATCTCAGCACTGGTCTGTCTGTCCATTGATCTCTTCCACTGATAGAGAATTCCATCGAGTAAGCCAAACATTCTTATATCTCAGCACTGGTCTGTCTGTCCATTGATCTCTTCCACTGATAGAGAATTCCATCGAGTAAGCCAAACATTCTTATATCTCAGCACTGGTCTGTCTGTCCATTGATCTCTTCCACTGATAGAGAATTCCATCGAGTAAGCCAAACATTCTTATATCTCAGCACTGGTCTGTCTGTCCATTGATCTCTTCCACTGATAGAGAATTCCATCGAGTAAGCCAAACATTCTTATATCTCAGCACTGGTCTGTCTGTCCATTGATCTCTTCCACTGATAGAGAATTCCATCGAGTAAGCCAAACATTCTTATATCTCAGCACTGGTCTGTCCATTGATCTCTTCCACTGATAGAGAATTCCATCGAGTAAGCCAAACATTCTTATATCTCAGCACTGGTCTGTCTGTCCATTGATCTCTTCCACTGATAGAGAATTCCATCGAGTAAGCCAAACATTCTTATATCTCAGCACTGGTCTGTCTGTCCATTGATCTCTTCCACTGATAGAGAATTCCATCGAGTAAGCCAAACATTCTTATATCTCAGCACTGGTCTGTCTGTCCATTGATCTCTTCCACTGATAGAGAATTCCATCGAGTAAGCCAAACATTCTTATATCTCAGCACTGGTCTGTCTGTCCATTGATCTCTTCCACTGATAGAGAATTCCATCGAGTAAGCCAAACATTCTTATATCTCAGCACTGGTCTGTCTGTCCATTGATCTCTTCCACTGATAGAGAATTCCATCGAGTAAGCCAAACATTCTTATATCTCAGCACTGGTCTGTCTGTCCATTGATCTCTTCCACTGATAGAGAATTCCATCGAGTAAGCCAAACATTCTTATATCTCAGCACTGGTCTGTCTGTCCATTGATCTCTTCCACTGATAGAGAATTCCATCGAGTAAGCCAAACATTCTTATATCTCAGCACTGGTCTGTCTGTCCATTGATCTCTTCCACTGATAGAGAATTCCATCGAGTAAGCCAAACATTCTTATATCTCAGCACTGGTCTGTCTGTCCATTGATCTCTTCCACTGATAGAGAATTCCATCGAGTAAGCCAAACATTCTTATATCTCAGCACTGGTCTGTCTGTCCATTGATCTCTTCCACTGATAGAGAATTCCATCGAGTAAGCCAAACATTCTTATATCTCAGCACTGGTCTGTCTGTCCATTGATCTCTTCCACTGATAGAGAATTCCATCGAGTAAGCCAAACATTCTTATATCTCAGCACTGGTCTGTCTGTCCATTGATCTCTTCCACTGATAGAGAATTCCATCGAGTAAGCCAAACATTCTTATATCTCAGCACTGGTCTGTCTGTCCATTGATCTCTTCCACTGATAGAGAATTCCATCGAGTAAGCCAAACATTCTTATATCTCAGCACTGGTCTGTCTGTCCATTGATCTCTTCCACTGATAGAGAATTCCATCGAGTAAGCCAAACATTCTTATATCTCAGCACTGGTCTGTCTGTCCATTGATCTCTTCCACTGATAGAGAATTCCATCGAGTAAGCCAAACATTCTTATATCTCAGCACTGGTCTGTCTGTCCATTGATCTCTTCCACTGATAGAGAATTCCATCGAGTAAGCCAAACATTCTTATATCTCAGCACTGGTCTGTCTGTCCATTGATCTCTTCCACTGATAGAGAATTCCATCGAGTAAGCCAAACATTCTTATATCTCAGCACTGGTCTGTCTGTCCATTGATCTCTTCCACTGATAGAGAATTCCATCGAGTAAGCCAAACATTCTTATATCTCAGCACTGGTCTGTCTGTCCATTGATCTCTTCCACTGATAGAGAATTCCATCGAGTAAGCCAAACATTCTTATATCTCAGCACTGGTCTGTCTGTCCATTGATCTCTTCCACTGATAGAGAATTCCATCGAGTAAGCCAAACATTCTTATATCTCAGCACTGGTCTGTCTGTCCATTGATCTCTTCCACTGATAGAGAATTCCATCGAGTAAGCCAAACATTCTTATATCTCAGCACTGGTCTGTCTGTCCATTGATCTCTTCCACTGATAGAGAATTCCATCGAGTAAGCCAAACATTCTTATATCTCAGCACTGGTCTGTCTGTCCATTGATCTCTTCCACTGATAGAGAATTCCATCGAGTAAGCCAAACATTCTTATATCTCAGCACTGGTCTGTCTGTCCATTGATCTCTTCCACTGATAGAGAATTCCATCGAGTAAGCCAAACATTCTTATATCTCAGCACTGGTCTGTCTGTCCATTGATCTCTTCCACTGATAGAGAATTCCATCGAGTAAGCCAAACATTCTTATATCTCAGCACTGGTCTGTCTGTCCATTGATCTCTTCCACTGATAGAGAATTCCATCGAGTAAGCCAAACATTCTTATATCTCAGCACTGGTCTGTCTGTCCATTGATCTCTTCCACTGATAGAGAATTCCATCGAGTAAGCCAAACATTCTTATATCTCAGCACTGGTCTGTCTGTCCATTGATCTCTTCCACTGATAGAGAATTCCATCGAGTAAGCCAAACATTCTTATATCTCAGCACTGGTCTGTCTGTCCATTGATCTCTTCCACTGATAGAGAATTCCATCGAGTAAGCCAAACATTCTTATATCTCAGCACTGGTCTGTCTGTCCATTGATCTCTTCCACTGATAGAGAATTCCATCGAGTAAGCCAAACATTCTTATATCTCAGCACTGGTCTGTCTGTCCATTGATCTCTTCCACTGATAGAGAATTCCATCGAGTAAGCCAAACATTCTTATATCTCAGCACTGGTCTGTCTGTCCATTGATCTCTTCCACTGATAGAGAATTCCATCGAGTAAGCCAAACATTCTTATATCTCAGCACTGGTCTGTCTGTCCATTGATCTCTTCCACTGATAGAGAATTCCATCGAGTAAGCCAAACATTCTTATATCTCAGCACTGGTCTGTCTGTCCATTGATCTCTTCCACTGATAGAGAATTCCATCGAGTAAGCCAAACATTCTTATATCTCAGCACTGGTCTGTCTGTCCATTGATCTCTTCCACTGATAGAGAATTCCATCGAGTAAGCCAAACATTCTTATATCTCAGCACTGGTCTGTCTGTCCATTGATCTCTTCCACTGATAGAGAATTCCATCGAGTAAGCCAAACATTCTTATATCTCAGCACTGGTCTGTCTGTCCATTGATCTCTTCCACTGATAGAGAATTCCATCGAGTAAGCCAAACATTCTTATATCTCAGCACTGGTCTGTCTGTCCATTGATCTCTTCCACTGATAGAGAATTCCATCGAGTAAGCCAAACATTCTTATATCTCAGCACTGGTCTGTCTGTCCATTGATCTCTTCCACTGATAGAGAATTCCATCGAGTAAGCCAAACATTCTTATATCTCAGCACTGGTCTGTCTGTCCATTGATCTCTTCCACTGATAGAGAATTCCATCGAGTAAGCCAAACATTCTTATATCTCAGCACTGGTCTGTCTGTCCATTGATCTCTTCCACTGATAGAGAATTCCATCGAGTAAGCCAAACATTCTTATATCTCAGCACTGGTCTGTCCATTGATCTCTTCCACTGATAGAGAATTCCATCGAGTAAGCCAAACATTCTTATATCTCAGCACTGGTCTGTCTGTCCATTGATCTCTTCCACTGATAGAGAATTCCATCGAGTAAGCCAAACATTCTTATATCTCAGCACTGGTCTGTCTGTCCATTGATCTCTTCCACTGATAGAGAATTCCATCGAGTAAGCCAAACATTCTTATATCTCAGCACTGGTCTGTCTGTCCATTGATCTCTTCCACTGATAGAGAATTCCATCGAGTAAGCCAAACATTCTTATATCTCAGCACTGGTCTGTCCATTGATCTCTTCCACTGATAGAGAATTCCATCGAGTAAGCCAAACATTCTTATATCTCAGCACTGGTCTGTCTGTCCATTGATCTCTTCCACTGATAGAGAATTCCATCGAGTAAGCCAAACATTCTTATATCTCAGCACTGGTCTGTCTGTCCATTGATCTCTTCCACTGATAGAGAATTCCATCGAGTAAGCCAAACATTCTTATATCTCAGCACTGGTCTGTCTGTCCATTGATCTCTTCCACTGATAGAGAATTCCATCGAGTAAGCCAAACATTCTTATATCTCAGCACTGGTCTGTCTGTCCATTGATCTCTTCCACTGATAGAGAATTCCATCGAGTAAGCCAAACATTCTTATATCTCAGCACTGGTCTGTCTGTCCATTGATCTCTTCCACTGATAGAGAATTCCATCGAGTAAGCCAAACATTCTTATATCTCAGCACTGGTCTGTCTGTCCATTGATCTCTTCCACTGATAGAGAATTCCATCGAGTAAGCCAAACATTCTTATATCTCAGCACTGGTCTGTCTGTCCATTGATCTCTTCCACTGATAGAGAATTCCATCGAGTAAGCCAAACATTCTTATATCTCAGCACTGGTCTGTCTGTCCATTGATCTCTTCCACTGATAGAGAATTCCATCGAGTAAGCCAAACATTCTTATATCTCAGCACTGGTCTGTCTGTCCATTGATCTCTTCCACTGATAGAGAATTCCATCGAGTAAGCCAAACATTCTTATATCTCAGCACTGGTCTGTCTGTCCATTGATCTCTTCCACTGATAGAGAATTCCATCGAGTAAGCCAAACATTCTTATATCTCAGCACTGGTCTGTCTGTCCATTGATCTCTTCCACTGATAGAGAATTCCATCGAGTAAGCCAAACATTCTTATATCTCAGCACTGGTCTGTCTGTCCATTGATCTCTTCCACTGATAGAGAATTCCATCGAGTAAGCCAAACATTCTTATATCTCAGCACTGGTCTGTCTGTCCATTGATCTCTTCCACTGATAGAGAATTCCATCGAGTAAGCCAAACATTCTTATATCTCAGCACTGGTCTGTCTGTCCATTGATCTCTTTCACTGATAGAGAATTCCATCGAGTAAGCCAAACATTCTTATATCTCAGCACTGGTCTGTCTGTCCATTGATCTCTTCCACTGATAGAGAATTCCATCGAGTAAGCCAAACATTCTTATATCTCAGCACTGGTCTGTCTGTCCATTGATCTCTTCCACTGATAGAGAATTCCATCGAGTAAGCCAAACATTCTTATATCTCAGCACTGTCTGTCTGTCCATTGATCTCTTCCACTGATAGAGAATTCCATCGAGTAAGCCAAACATTCTTATATCTCAGCACTGGTCTGTCTGTCCATTGATCTCTTCCACTGATAGAGAATTCCATCGAGTAAGCCAAACATTCTTATATCTCAGCACTGGTCTGTCTGTCCATTGATCTCTTCCACTGATAGAGAATTCCATCGAGTAAGCCAAACATTCTTATATCTCAGCACTGGTCTGTCTGTCCATTGATCTCTTCCACTGATAGAGAATTCCATCGAGTAAGCCAAACATTCTTATATCTCAGCACTGGTCTGTCTGTCCATTGATCTCTTCCACTGATAGAGAATTCCATCGAGTAAGCCAAACATTCTTATATCTCAGCACTGGTCTGTCTGTCCATTGATCTCTTCCACTGATAGAGAATTCCATCGAGTAAGCCAAACATTCTTATATCTCAGCACTGGTCTGTCTGTCCATTGATCTCTTCCACTGATAGAGAATTCCATCGAGTAAGCCAAACATTCTTATATCTCAGCACTGGTCTGTCTGTCCATTGATCTCTTCCACTGATAGAGAATTCCATCGAGTAAGCCAAACATTCTTATATCTCAGCACTGGTCTGTCTGTCCATTGATCTCTTCCACTGATAGAGAATTCCATCGAGTAAGCCAAACATTCTTATATCTCAGCACTGGTCTGTCTGTCCATTGATCTCTTCCACTGATAGAGAATTCCATCGAGTAAGCCAAACATTCTTATATCTCAGCACTGGTCTGTCTGTCCATTGATCTCTTCCACTGATAGAGAATTCCATCGAGTAAGCCAAACATTCTTATATCTCAGCACTGGTCTGTCTGTCCATTGATCTCTTCCACTGATAGAGAATTCCATCGAGTAAGCCAAACATTCTTATATCTCAGCACTGGTCTGTCTGTCCATTGATCTCTTCCACTGATAGAGAATTCCATCGAGTAAGCCAAACATTCTTATATCTCAGCACTGGTCTGTCTGTCCATTGATCTCTTCCACTGATAGAGAATTCCATCGAGTAAGCCAAACATTCTTATATCTCAGCACTGGTCTGTCTGTCCATTGATCTCTTCCACTGATAGAGAATTCCATCGAGTAAGCCAAACATTCTTATATCTCAGCACTGGTCTGTCTGTCCATTGATCTCTTCCACTGATAGAGAATTCCATCGAGTAAGCCAAACATTCTTATATCTCAGCACTGGTCTGTCTGTCCATTGATCTCTTCCACTGATAGAGAATTCCATCGAGTAAGCCAAACATTCTTATATCTCAGCACTGGTCTGTCTGTCCATTGATCTCTTCCACTGATAGAGAATTCCATCGAGTAAGCCAAACATTCTTATATCTCAGCACTGGTCTGTCTGTCCATTGATCTCTTCCACTGATAGAGAATTCCATCGAGTAAGCCAAACATTCTTATATCTCAGCACTGGTCTGTCTGTCCATTGATCTCTTCCACTGATAGAGAATTCCATCGAGTAAGCCAAACATTCTTATATCTCAGCACTGGTCTGTCTGTCCATTGATCTCTTCCACTGATAGAGAATTCCATCGAGTAAGCCAAACATTCTTATATCTCAGCACTGGTCTGTCTGTCCATTGATCTCTTCCACTGATAGAGAATTCCATCGAGTAAGCCAAACATTCTTATATCTCAGCACTGGTCTGTCTGTCCATTGATCTCTTCCACTGATAGAGAATTCCATCGAGTAAGCCAAACATTCTTATATCTCAGCACTGGTCTGTCTGTCCATTGATCTCTTCCACTGATAGAGAATTCCATCGAGTAAGCCAAACATTCTTATATCTCAGCACTGGTCTGTCTGTCCATTGATCTCTTCCACTGATAGAGAATTCCATCGAGTAAGCCAAACATTCTTATATCTCAGCACTGGTCTGTCTGTCCATTGATCTCTTCCACTGATAGAGAATTCCATCGAGTAAGCCAAACATTCTTATATCTCAGCACTGGTCTGTCTGTCCATTGATCTCTTCCACTGATAGAGAATTCCATCGAGTAAGCCAAACATTCTTATATCTCAGCACTGGTCTGTCTGTCCATTGATCTCTTCCACTGATAGAGAATTCCATCGAGTAAGCCAAACATTCTTATATCTCAGCACTGGTCTGTCTGTCCATTGATCTCTTCCACTGATAGAGAATTCCATCGAGTAAGCCAAACATTCTTATATCTCAGCACTGGTCTGTCTGTCCATTGATCTCTTCCACTGATAGAGAATTCCATCGAGTAAGCCAAACATTCTTATATCTCAGCACTGGTCTGTCTGTCCATTGATCTCTTCCACTGATAGAGAATTCCATCGAGTAAGCCAAACATTCTTATATCTCAGCACTGGTCTGTCTGTCCATTGATCTCTTCCACTGATAGAGAATTCCATCGAGTAAGCCAAACATTCTTATATCTCAGCACTGGTCTGTCTGTCCATTGATCTCTTCCACTGATAGAGAATTCCATCGAGTAAGCCAAACATTCTTATATCTCAGCACTGGTCTGTCTGTCCATTGATCTCTTCCACTGATAGAGAATTCCATCGAGTAAGCCAAACATTCTTATATCTCAGCACTGGTCTGTCTGTCCATTGATCTCTTCCACTGATAGAGAATTCCATCGAGTAAGCCAAACATTCTTATATCTCAGCACTGGTCTGTCTGTCCATTGATCTCTTCCACTGATAGAGAATTCCATCGAGTAAGCCAAACATTCTTATATCTCAGCACTGGTCTGTCTGTCCATTGATCTCTTCCACTGATAGAGAATTCCATCGAGTAAGCCAAACATTCTTATATCTCAGCACTGGTCTGTCTGTCCATTGATCTCTTCCACTGATAGAGAATTCCATCGAGTAAGCCAAACATTCTTATATCTCAGCACTGGTCTGTCTGTCCATTGATCTCTTCCACTGATAGAGAATTCCATCGAGTAAGCCAAACATTCTTATATCTCAGCACTGGTCTGTCTGTCCATTGATCTCTTCCACTGATAGAGAATTCCATCGAGTAAGCCAAACATTCTTATATCTCAGCACTGGTCTGTCTGTCCATTGATCTCTTCCACTGATAGAGAATTCCATCGAGTAAGCCAAACATTCTTATATCTCAGCACTGGTCTGTCTGTCCATTGATCTCTTCCACTGATAGAGAATTCCATCGAGTAAGCCAAACATTCTTATATCTCAGCACTGGTCTGTCTGTCCATTGATCTCTTCCACTGATAGAGAATTCCATCGAGTAAGCCAAACATTCTTATATCTCAGCACTGGTCTGTCTGTCCATTGATCTCTTCCACTGATAGAGAATTCCATCGAGTAAGCCAAACATTCTTATATCTCAGCACTGGTCTGTCTGTCCATTGATCTCTTCCACTGATAGAGAATTCCATCGAGTAAGCCAAACATTCTTATATCTCAGCACTGGTCTGTCTGTCCATTGATCTCTTCCACTGATAGAGAATTCCATCGAGTAAGCCAAACATTCTTATATCTCAGCACTGGTCTGTCTGTCCATTGATCTCTTCCACTGATAGAGAATTCCATCGAGTAAGCCAAACATTCTTATATCTCAGCACTGGTCTGTCTGTCCATTGATCTCTTCCACTGATAGAGAATTCCATCGAGTAAGCCAAACATTCTTATATCTCAGCACTGGTCTGTCTGTCCATTGATCTCTTCCACTGATAGAGAATTCCATCGAGTAAGCCAAACATTCTTATATCTCAGCACTGGTCTGTCTGTCCATTGATCTCTTCCACTGATAGAGAATTCCATCGAGTAAGCCAAACATTCTTATATCTCAGCACTGGTCTGTCTGTCCATTGATCTCTTCCACTGATAGAGAATTCCATCGAGTAAGCCAAACATTCTTATATCTCAGCACTGGTCTGTCTGTCCATTGATCTCTTCCACTGATAGAGAATTCCATCGAGTAAGCCAAACATTCTTATATCTCAGCACTGGTCTGTCTGTCCATTGATCTCTTCCACTGATAGAGAATTCCATCGAGTAAGCCAAACATTCTTATATCTCAGCACTGGTCTGTCTGTCCATTGATCTCTTCCACTGATAGAGAATTCCATCGAGTAAGCCAAACATTCTTATATCTCAGCACTGGTCTGTCTGTCCATTGATCTCTTCCACTGATAGAGAATTCCATCGAGTAAGCCAAACATTCTTATATCTCAGCACTGGTCTGTCTGTCCATTGATCTCTTCCACTGATAGAGAATTCCATCGAGTAAGCCAAACATTCTTATATCTCAGCACTGGTCTGTCTGTCCATTGATCTCTTCCACTGATAGAGAATTCCATCGAGTAAGCCAAACATTCTTATATCTCAGCACTGGTCTGTCTGTCCATTGATCTCTTCCACTGATAGAGAATTCCATCGAGTAAGCCAAACATTCTTATATCTCAGCACTGGTCTGTCTGTCCATTGATCTCTTCCACTGATAGAGAATTCCATCGAGTAAGCCAAACATTCTTATATCTCAGCACTGGTCTGTCTGTCCATTGATCTCTTCCACTGATAGAGAATTCCATCGAGTAAGCCAAACATTCTTATATCTCAGCACTGGTCTGTCTGTCCATTGATCTCTTCCACTGATAGAGAATTCCATCGAGTAAGCCAAACATTCTTATATCTCAGCACTGGTCTGTCTGTCCATTGATCTCTTCCACTGATAGAGAATTCCATCGAGTAAGCCAAACATTCTTATATCTCAGCACTGGTCTGTCTGTCCATTGATCTCTTCCACTGATAGAGAATTCCATCGAGTAAGCCAAACATTCTTATATCTCAGCACTGGTCTGTCTGTCCATTGATCTCTTCCACTGATAGAGAATTCCATCGAGTAAGCCAAACATTCTTATATCTCAGCACTGGTCTGTCTGTCCATTGATCTCTTCCACTGATAGAGAATTCCATCGAGTAAGCCAAACATTCTTATATCTCAGCACTGGTCTGTCTGTCCATTGATCTCTTCCACTGATAGAGAATTCCATCGAGTAAGCCAAACATTCTTATATCTCAGCACTGGTCTGTCTGTCCATTGATCTCTTCCACTGATAGAGAATTCCATCGAGTAAGCCAAACATTCTTATATCTCAGCACTGGTCTGTCTGTCCATTGATCTCTTCCACTGATAGAGAATTCCATCGAGTAAGCCAAACATTCTTATATCTCAGCACTGGTCTGTCTGTCCATTGATCTCTTCCACTGATAGAGAATTCCATCGAGTAAGCCAAACATTCTTATATCTCAGCACTGGTCTGTCTGTCCATTGATCTCTTCCACTGATAGAGAATTCCATCGAGTAAGCCAAACATTCTTATATCTCAGCACTGGTCTGTCTGTCCATTGATCTCTTCCACTGATAGAGAATTCCATCGAGTAAGCCAAACATTCTTATATCTCAGCACTGGTCTGTCTGTCCATTGATCTCTTCCACTGATAGAGAATTCCATCGAGTAAGCCAAACATTCTTATATCTCAGCACTGGTCTGTCTGTCCATTGATCTCTTCCACTGATAGAGAATTCCATCGAGTAAGCCAAACATTCTTATATCTCAGCACTGGTCTGTCTGTCCATTGATCTCTTCCACTGATAGAGAATTCCATCGAGTAAGCCAAACATTCTTATATCTCAGCACTGGTCTGTCTGTCCATTGATCTCTTCCACTGATAGAGAATTCCATCGAGTAAGCCAAACATTCTTATATCTCAGCACTGGTCTGTCTGTCCATTGATCTCTTCCACTGATAGAGAATTCCATCGAGTAAGCCAAACATTCTTATATCTCAGCACTGGTCTGTCTGTCCATTGATCTCTTCCACTGATAGAGAATTCCATCGAGTAAGCCAAACATTCTTATATCTCAGCACTGGTCTGTCTGTCCATTGATCTCTTCCACTGATAGAGAATTCCATCGAGTAAGCCAAACATTCTTATATCTCAGCACTGGTCTGTCTGTCCATTGATCTCTTCCACTGATAGAGAATTCCATCGAGTAAGCCAAACATTCTTATATCTCAGCACTGGTCTGTCTGTCCATTGATCTCTTCCACTGATAGAGAATTCCATCGAGTAAGCCAAACATTCTTATATCTCAGCACTGGTCTGTCTGTCCATTGATCTCTTCCACTGATAGAGAATTCCATCGAGTAAGCCAAACATTCTTATATCTCAGCACTGGTCTGTCTGTCCATTGATCTCTTCCACTGATAGAGAATTCCATCGAGTAAGCCAAACATTCTTATATCTCAGCACTGGTCTGTCTGTCCATTGATCTCTTCCACTGATAGAGAATTCCATCGAGTAAGCCAAACATTCTTATATCTCAGCACTGGTCTGTCTGTCCATTGATCTCTTCCACTGATAGAGAATTCCATCGAGTAAGCCAAACATTCTTATATCTCAGCACTGGTCTGTCTGTCCATTGATCTCTTCCACTGATAGAGAATTCCATCGAGTAAGCCAAACATTCTTATATCTCAGCACTGGTCTGTCTGTCCATTGATCTCTTCCACTGATAGAGAATTCCATCGAGTAAGCCAAACATTCTTATATCTCAGCACTGGTCTGTCTGTCCATTGATCTCTTCCACTGATAGAGAATTCCATCGAGTAAGCCAAACATTCTTATATCTCAGCACTGGTCTGTCTGTCCATTGATCTCTTCCACTGATAGAGAATTCCATCGAGTAAGCCAAACATTCTTATATCTCAGCACTGGTCTGTCTGTCCATTGATCTCTTCCACTGATAGAGAATTCCATCGAGTAAGCCAAACATTCTTATATCTCAGCACTGGTCTGTCTGTCCATTGATCTCTTCCACTGATAGAGAATTCCATCGAGTAAGCCAAACATTCTTATATCTCAGCACTGGTCTGTCTGTCCATTGATCTCTTCCACTGATAGAGAATTCCATCGAGTAAGCCAAACATTCTTATATCTCAGCACTGGTCTGTCTGTCCATTGATCTCTTCCACTGATAGAGAATTCCATCGAGTAAGCCAAACATTCTTATATCTCAGCACTGGTCTGTCTGTCCATTGATCTCTTCCACTGATAGAGAATTCCATCGAGTAAGCCAAACATTCTTATATCTCAGCACTGGTCTGTCTGTCCATTGATCTCTTCCACTGATAGAGAATTCCATCGAGTAAGCCAAACATTCTTATATCTCAGCACTGGTCTGTCTGTCCATTGATCTCTTCCACTGATAGAGAATTCCATCGAGTAAGCCAAACATTCTTATATCTCAGCACTGGTCTGTCTGTCCATTGATCTCTTCCACTGATAGAGAATTCCATCGAGTAAGCCAAACATTCTTATATCTCAGCACTGGTCTGTCTGTCCATTGATCTCTTCCACTGATAGAGAATTCCATCGAGTAAGCCAAACATTCTTATATCTCAGCACTGGTCTGTCTGTCCATTGATCTCTTCCACTGATAGAGAATTCCATCGAGTAAGCCAAACATTCTTATATCTCAGCACTGGTCTGTCTGTCCATTGATCTCTTCCACTGATAGAGAATTCCATCGAGTAAGCCAAACATTCTTATATCTCAGCACTGGTCTGTCTGTCCATTGATCTCTTCCACTGATAGAGAATTCCATCGAGTAAGCCAAACATTCTTATATCTCAGCACTGGTCTGTCTGTCCATTGATCTCTTCCACTGATAGAGAATTCCATCGAGTAAGCCAAACATTCTTATATCTCAGCACTGGTCTGTCTGTCCATTGATCTCTTCCACTGATAGAGAATTCCATCGAGTAAGCCAAACATTCTTATATCTCAGCACTGGTCTGTCTGTCCATTGATCTCTTCCACTGATAGAGAATTCCATCGAGTAAGCCAAACATTCTTATATCTCAGCACTGGTCTGTCTGTCCATTGATCTCTTCCACTGATAGAGAATTCCATCGAGTAAGCCAAACATTCTTATATCTCAGCACTGGTCTGTCTGTCCATTGATCTCTTCCACTGATAGAGAATTCCATCGAGTAAGCCAAACATTCTTATATCTCAGCACTGGTCTGTCTGTCCATTGATCTCTTCCACTGATAGAGAATTCCATCGAGTAAGCCAAACATTCTTATATCTCAGCACTGGTCTGTCTGTCCATTGATCTCTTCCACTGATAGAGAATTCCATCGAGTAAGCCAAACATTCTTATATCTCAGCACTGGTCTGTCTGTCCATTGATCTCTTCCACTGATAGAGAATTCCATCGAGTAAGCCAAACATTCTTATATCTCAGCACTGGTCTGTCTGTCCATTGATCTCTTCCACTGATAGAGAATTCCATCGAGTAAGCCAAACATTCTTATATCTCAGCACTGGTCTGTCTGTCCATTGATCTCTTCCACTGATAGAGAATTCCATCGAGTAAGCCAAACATTCTTATATCTCAGCACTGGTCTGTCTGTCCATTGATCTCTTCCACTGATAGAGAATTCCATCGAGTAAGCCAAACATTCTTATATCTCAGCACTGGTCTGTCTGTCCATTGATCTCTTCCACTGATAGAGAATTCCATCGAGTAAGCCAAACATTCTTATATCTCAGCACTGGTCTGTCTGTCCATTGATCTCTTCCACTGATAGAGAATTCCATCGAGTAAGCCAAACATTCTTATATCTCAGCACTGGTCTGTCTGTCCATTGATCTCTTCCACTGATAGAGAATTCCATCGAGTAAGCCAAACATTCTTATATCTCAGCACTGGTCTGTCTGTCCATTGATCTCTTCCACTGATAGAGAATTCCATCGAGTAAGCCAAACATTCTTATATCTCAGCACTGGTCTGTCTGTCCATTGATCTCTTCCACTGATAGAGAATTCCATCGAGTAAGCCAAACATTCTTATATCTCAGCACTGGTCTGTCTGTCCATTGATCTCTTCCACTGATAGAGAATTCCATCGAGTAAGCCAAACATTCTTATATCTCAGCACTGGTCTGTCTGTCCATTGATCTCTTCCACTGATAGAGAATTCCATCGAGTAAGCCAAACATTCTTATATCTCAGCACTGGTCTGTCTGTCCATTGATCTCTTCCACTGATAGAGAATTCCATCGAGTAAGCCAAACATTCTTATATCTCAGCACTGGTCTGTCTGTCCATTGATCTCTTCCACTGATAGAGAATTCCATCGAGTAAGCCAAACATTCTTATATCTCAGCACTGGTCTGTCTGTCCATTGATCTCTTCCACTGATAGAGAATTCCATCGAGTAAGCCAAACATTCTTATATCTCAGCACTGGTCTGTCTGTCCATTGATCTCTTCCACTGATAGAGAATTCCATCGAGTAAGCCAAACATTCTTATATCTCAGCACTGGTCTGTCTGTCCATTGATCTCTTCCACTGATAGAGAATTCCATCGAGTAAGCCAAACATTCTTATATCTCAGCACTGGTCTGTCTGTCCATTGATCTCTTCCACTGATAGAGAATTCCATCGAGTAAGCCAAACATTCTTATATCTCAGCACTGGTCTGTCTGTCCATTGATCTCTTCCACTGATAGAGAATTCCATCGAGTAAGCCAAACATTCTTATATCTCAGCACTGGTCTGTCTGTCCATTGATCTCTTCCACTGATAGAGAATTCCATCGAGTAAGCCAAACATTCTTATATCTCAGCACTGGTCTGTCTGTCCATTGATCTCTTCCACTGATAGAGAATTCCATCGAGTAAGCCAAACATTCTTATATCTCAGCACTGGTCTGTCTGTCCATTGATCTCTTCCACTGATAGAGAATTCCATCGAGTAAGCCAAACATTCTTATATCTCAGCACTGGTCTGTCTGTCCATTGATCTCTTCCACTGATAGAGAATTCCATCGAGTAAGCCAAACATTCTTATATCTCAGCACTGGTCTGTCTGTCCATTGATCTCTTCCACTGATAGAGAATTCCATCGAGTAAGCCAAACATTCTTATATCTCAGCACTGGTCTGTCTGTCCATTGATCTCTTCCACTGATAGAGAATTCCATCGAGTAAGCCAAACATTCTTATATCTCAGCACTGGTCTGTCTGTCCATTGATCTCTTCCACTGATAGAGAATTCCATCGAGTAAGCCAAACATTCTTATATCTCAGCACTGGTCTGTCTGTCCATTGATCTCTTCCACTGATAGAGAATTCCATCGAGTAAGCCAAACATTCTTATATCTCAGCACTGGTCTGTCTGTCCATTGATCTCTTCCACTGATAGAGAATTCCATCGAGTAAGCCAAACATTCTTATATCTCAGCACTGGTCTGTCTGTCCATTGATCTCTTCCACTGATAGAGAATTCCATCGAGTAAGCCAAACATTCTTATATCTCAGCACTGGTCTGTCTGTCCATTGATCTCTTCCACTGATAGAGAATTCCATCGAGTAAGCCAAACATTCTTATATCTCAGCACTGGTCTGTCTGTCCATTGATCTCTTCCACTGATAGAGAATTCCATCGAGTAAGCCAAACATTCTTATATCTCAGCACTGGTCTGTCTGTCCATTGATCTCTTCCACTGATAGAGAATTCCATCGAGTAAGCCAAACATTCTTATATCTCAGCACTGGTCTGTCTGTCCATTGATCTCTTCCACTGATAGAGAATTCCATCGAGTAAGCCAAACATTCTTATATCTCAGCACTGGTCTGTCTGTCCATTGATCTCTTCCACTGATAGAGAATTCCATCGAGTAAGCCAAACATTCTTATATCTCAGCACTGGTCTGTCTGTCCATTGATCTCTTCCACTGATAGAGAATTCCATCGAGTAAGCCAAACATTCTTATATCTCAGCACTGGTCTGTCTGTCCATTGATCTCTTCCACTGATAGAGAATTCCATCGAGTAAGCCAAACATTCTTATATCTCAGCACTGGTCTGTCTGTCCATTGATCTCTTCCACTGATAGAGAATTCCATCGAGTAAGCCAAACATTCTTATATCTCAGCACTGGTCTGTCTGTCCATTGATCTCTTCCACTGATAGAGAATTCCATCGAGTAAGCCAAACATTCTTATATCTCAGCACTGGTCTGTCTGTCCATTGATCTCTTCCACTGATAGAGAATTCCATCGAGTAAGCCAAACATTCTTATATCTCAGCACTGGTCTGTCTGTCCATTGATCTCTTCCACTGATAGAGAATTCCATCGAGTAAGCCAAACATTCTTATATCTCAGCACTGGTCTGTCTGTCCATTGATCTCTTCCACTGATAGAGAATTCCATCGAGTAAGCCAAACATTCTTATATCTCAGCACTGGTCTGTCTGTCCATTGATCTCTTCCACTGATAGAGAATTCCATCGAGTAAGCCAAACATTCTTATATCTCAGCACTGGTCTGTCTGTCCATTGATCTCTTCCACTGATAGAGAATTCCATCGAGTAAGCCAAACATTCTTATATCTCAGCACTGGTCTGTCTGTCCATTGATCTCTTCCACTGATAGAGAATTCCATCGAGTAAGCCAAACATTCTTATATCTCAGCACTGGTCTGTCTGTCCATTGATCTCTTCCACTGATAGAGAATTCCATCGAGTAAGCCAAACATTCTTATATCTCAGCACTGGTCTGTCTGTCCATTGATCTCTTCCACTGATAGAGAATTCCATCGAGTAAGCCAAACATTCTTATATCTCAGCACTGGTCTGTCTGTCCATTGATCTCTTCCACTGATAGAGAATTCCATCGAGTAAGCCAAACATTCTTATATCTCAGCACTGGTCTGTCTGTCCATTGATCTCTTCCACTGATAGAGAATTCCATCGAGTAAGCCAAACATTCTTATATCTCAGCACTGGTCTGTCTGTCCATTGATCTCTTCCACTGATAGAGAATTCCATCGAGTAAGCCAAACATTCTTATATCTCAGCACTGGTCTGTCTGTCCATTGATCTCTTCCACTGATAGAGAATTCCATCGAGTAAGCCAAACATTCTTATATCTCAGCACTGGTCTGTCTGTCCATTGATCTCTTCCACTGATAGAGAATTCCATCGAGTAAGCCAAACATTCTTATATCTCAGCACTGGTCTGTCTGTCCATTGATCTCTTCCACTGATAGAGAATTCCATCGAGTAAGCCAAACATTCTTATATCTCAGCACTGGTCTGTCTGTCCATTGATCTCTTCCACTGATAGAGAATTCCATCGAGTAAGCCAAACATTCTTATATCTCAGCACTGGTCTGTCTGTCCATTGATCTCTTCCACTGATAGAGAATTCCATCGAGTAAGCCAAACATTCTTATATCTCAGCACTGGTCTGTCTGTCCATTGATCTCTTCCACTGATAGAGAATTCCATCGAGTAAGCCAAACATTCTTATATCTCAGCACTGGTCTGTCTGTCCATTGATCTCTTCCACTGATAGAGAATTCCATCGAGTAAGCCAAACATTCTTATATCTCAGCACTGGTCTGTCTGTCCATTGATCTCTTCCACTGATAGAGAATTCCATCGAGTAAGCCAAACATTCTTATATCTCAGCACTGGTCTGTCTGTCCATTGATCTCTTCCACTGATAGAGAATTCCATCGAGTAAGCCAAACATTCTTATATCTCAGCACTGGTCTGTCTGTCCATTGATCTCTTCCACTGATAGAGAATTCCATCGAGTAAGCCAAACATTCTTATATCTCAGCACTGGTCTGTCTGTCCATTGATCTCTTCCACTGATAGAGAATTCCATCGAGTAAGCCAAACATTCTTATATCTCAGCACTGGTCTGTCTGTCCATTGATCTCTTCCACTGATAGAGAATTCCATCGAGTAAGCCAAACATTCTTATATCTCAGCACTGGTCTGTCTGTCCATTGATCTCTTCCACTGATAGAGAATTCCATCGAGTAAGCCAAACATTCTTATATCTCAGCACTGGTCTGTCTGTCCATTGATCTCTTCCACTGATAGAGAATTCCATCGAGTAAGCCAAACATTCTTATATCTCAGCACTGGTCTGTCTGTCCATTGATCTCTTCCACTGATAGAGAATTCCATCGAGTAAGCCAAACATTCTTATATCTCAGCACTGGTCTGTCTGTCCATTGATCTCTTCCACTGATAGAGAATTCCATCGAGTAAGCCAAACATTCTTATATCTCAGCACTGGTCTGTCTGTCCATTGATCTCTTCCACTGATAGAGAATTCCATCGAGTAAGCCAAACATTCTTATATCTCAGCACTGGTCTGTCTGTCCATTGATCTCTTCCACTGATAGAGAATTCCATCGAGTAAGCCAAACATTCTTATATCTCAGCACTGGTCTGTCTGTCCATTGATCTCTTCCACTGATAGAGAATTCCATCGAGTAAGCCAAACATTCTTATATCTCAGCACTGGTCTGTCTGTCCATTGATCTCTTCCACTGATAGAGAATTCCATCGAGTAAGCCAAACATTCTTATATCTCAGCACTGGTCTGTCTGTCCATTGATCTCTTCCACTGATAGAGAATTCCATCGAGTAAGCCAAACATTCTTATATCTCAGCACTGGTCTGTCTGTCCATTGATCTCTTCCACTGATAGAGAATTCCATCGAGTAAGCCAAACATTCTTATATCTCAGCACTGGTCTGTCTGTCCATTGATCTCTTCCACTGATAGAGAATTCCATCGAGTAAGCCAAACATTCTTATATCTCAGCACTGGTCTGTCTGTCCATTGATCTCTTCCACTGATAGAGAATTCCATCGAGTAAGCCAAACATTCTTATATCTCAGCACTGGTCTGTCTGTCCATTGATCTCTTCCACTGATAGAGAATTCCATCGAGTAAGCCAAACATTCTTATATCTCAGCACTGGTCTGTCTGTCCATTGATCTCTTCCACTGATAGAGAATTCCATCGAGTAAGCCAAACATTCTTATATCTCAGCACTGGTCTGTCTGTCCATTGATCTCTTCCACTGATAGAGAATTCCATCGAGTAAGCCAAACATTCTTATATCTCAGCACTGGTCTGTCTGTCCATTGATCTCTTCCACTGATAGAGAATTCCATCGAGTAAGCCAAACATTCTTATATCTCAGCACTGGTCTGTCTGTCCATTGATCTCTTCCACTGATAGAGAATTCCATCGAGTAAGCCAAACATTCTTATATCTCAGCACTGGTCTGTCTGTCCATTGATCTCTTCCACTGATAGAGAATTCCATCGAGTAAGCCAAACATTCTTATATCTCAGCACTGGTCTGTCTGTCCATTGATCTCTTCCACTGATAGAGAATTCCATCGAGTAAGCCAAACATTCTTATATCTCAGCACTGGTCTGTCTGTCCATTGATCTCTTCCACTGATAGAGAATTCCATCGAGTAAGCCAAACATTCTTATATCTCAGCACTGGTCTGTCTGTCCATTGATCTCTTCCACTGATAGAGAATTCCATCGAGTAAGCCAAACATTCTTATATCTCAGCACTGGTCTGTCTGTCCATTGATCTCTTCCACTGATAGAGAATTCCATCGAGTAAGCCAAACATTCTTATATCTCAGCACTGGTCTGTCTGTCCATTGATCTCTTCCACTGATAGAGAATTCCATCGAGTAAGCCAAACATTCTTATATCTCAGCACTGGTCTGTCTGTCCATTGATCTCTTCCACTGATAGAGAATTCCATCGAGTAAGCCAAACATTCTTATATCTCAGCACTGGTCTGTCTGTCCATTGATCTCTTCCACTGATAGAGAATTCCATCGAGTAAGCCAAACATTCTTATATCTCAGCACTGGTCTGTCTGTCCATTGATCTCTTCCACTGATAGAGAATTCCATCGAGTAAGCCAAACATTCTTATATCTCAGCACTGGTCTGTCTGTCCATTGATCTCTTCCACTGATAGAGAATTCCATCGAGTAAGCCAAACATTCTTATATCTCAGCACTGGTCTGTCTGTCCATTGATCTCTTCCACTGATAGAGAATTCCATCGAGTAAGCCAAACATTCTTATATCTCAGCACTGGTCTGTCTGTCCATTGATCTCTTCCACTGATAGAGAATTCCATCGAGTAAGCCAAACATTCTTATATCTCAGCACTGGTCTGTCTGTCCATTGATCTCTTCCACTGATAGAGAATTCCATCGAGTAAGCCAAACATTCTTATATCTCAGCACTGGTCTGTCTGTCCATTGATCTCTTCCACTGATAGAGAATTCCATCGAGTAAGCCAAACATTCTTATATCTCAGCACTGGTCTGTCTGTCCATTGATCTCTTCCACTGATAGAGAATTCCATCGAGTAAGCCAAACATTCTTATATCTCAGCACTGGTCTGTCTGTCCATTGATCTCTTCCACTGATAGAGAATTCCATCGAGTAAGCCAAACATTCTTATATCTCAGCACTGGTCTGTCTGTCCATTGATCTCTTCCACTGATAGAGAATTCCATCGAGTAAGCCAAACATTCTTATATCTCAGCACTGGTCTGTCTGTCCATTGATCTCTTCCACTGATAGAGAATTCCATCGAGTAAGCCAAACATTCTTATATCTCAGCACTGGTCTGTCTGTCCATTGATCTCTTCCACTGATAGAGAATTCCATCGAGTAAGCCAAACATTCTTATATCTCAGCACTGGTCTGTCTGTCCATTGATCTCTTCCACTGATAGAGAATTCCATCGAGTAAGCCAAACATTCTTATATCTCAGCACTGGTCTGTCTGTCCATTGATCTCTTCCACTGATAGAGAATTCCATCGAGTAAGCCAAACATTCTTATATCTCAGCACTGGTCTGTCTGTCCATTGATCTCTTCCACTGATAGAGAATTCCATCGAGTAAGCCAAACATTCTTATATCTCAGCACTGGTCTGTCTGTCCATTGATCTCTTCCACTGATAGAGAATTCCATCGAGTAAGCCAAACATTCTTATATCTCAGCACTGGTCTGTCTGTCCATTGATCTCTTCCACTGATAGAGAATTCCATCGAGTAAGCCAAACATTCTTATATCTCAGCACTGGTCTGTCTGTCCATTGATCTCTTCCACTGATAGAGAATTCCATCGAGTAAGCCAAACATTCTTATATCTCAGCACTGGTCTGTCTGTCCATTGATCTCTTCCACTGATAGAGAATTCCATCGAGTAAGCCAAACATTCTTATATCTCAGCACTGGTCTGTCTGTCCATTGATCTCTTCCACTGATAGAGAATTCCATCGAGTAAGCCAAACATTCTTATATCTCAGCACTGGTCTGTCTGTCCATTGATCTCTTCCACTGATAGAGAATTCCATCGAGTAAGCCAAACATTCTTATATCTCAGCACTGGTCTGTCTGTCCATTGATCTCTTCCACTGATAGAGAATTCCATCGAGTAAGCCAAACATTCTTATATCTCAGCACTGGTCTGTCTGTCCATTGATCTCTTCCACTGATAGAGAATTCCATCGAGTAAGCCAAACATTCTTATATCTCAGCACTGGTCTGTCTGTCCATTGATCTCTTCCACTGATAGAGAATTCCATCGAGTAAGCCAAACATTCTTATATCTCAGCACTGGTCTGTCTGTCCATTGATCTCTTCCACTGATAGAGAATTCCATCGAGTAAGCCAAACATTCTTATATCTCAGCACTGGTCTGTCTGTCCATTGATCTCTTCCACTGATAGAGAATTCCATCGAGTAAGCCAAACATTCTTATATCTCAGCACTGGTCTGTCTGTCCATTGATCTCTTCCACTGATAGAGAATTCCATCGAGTAAGCCAAACATTCTTATATCTCAGCACTGGTCTGTCTGTCCATTGATCTCTTCCACTGATAGAGAATTCCATCGAGTAAGCCAAACATTCTTATATCTCAGCACTGGTCTGTCTGTCCATTGATCTCTTCCACTGATAGAGAATTCCATCGAGTAAGCCAAACATTCTTATATCTCAGCACTGGTCTGTCTGTCCATTGATCTCTTCCACTGATAGAGAATTCCATCGAGTAAGCCAAACATTCTTATATCTCAGCACTGGTCTGTCTGTCCATTGATCTCTTCCACTGATAGAGAATTCCATCGAGTAAGCCAAACATTCTTATATCTCAGCACTGGTCTGTCTGTCCATTGATCTCTTCCACTGATAGAGAATTCCATCGAGTAAGCCAAACATTCTTATATCTCAGCACTGGTCTGTCTGTCCATTGATCTCTTCCACTGATAGAGAATTCCATCGAGTAAGCCAAACATTCTTATATCTCAGCACTGGTCTGTCTGTCCATTGATCTCTTCCACTGATAGAGAATTCCATCGAGTAAGCCAAACATTCTTATATCTCAGCACTGGTCTGTCTGTCCATTGATCTCTTCCACTGATAGAGAATTCCATCGAGTAAGCCAAACATTCTTATATCTCAGCACTGGTCTGTCTGTCCATTGATCTCTTCCACTGATAGAGAATTCCATCGAGTAAGCCAAACATTCTTATATCTCAGCACTGGTCTGTCTGTCCATTGATCTCTTCCACTGATAGAGAATTCCATCGAGTAAGCCAAACATTCTTATATCTCAGCACTGGTCTGTCTGTCCATTGATCTCTTCCACTGATAGAGAATTCCATCGAGTAAGCCAAACATTCTTATATCTCAGCACTGGTCTGTCTGTCCATTGATCTCTTCCACTGATAGAGAATTCCATCGAGTAAGCCAAACATTCTTATATCTCAGCACTGGTCTGTCTGTCCATTGATCTCTTCCACTGATAGAGAATTCCATCGAGTAAGCCAAACATTCTTATATCTCAGCACTGGTCTGTCTGTCCATTGATCTCTTCCACTGATAGAGAATTCCATCGAGTAAGCCAAACATTCTTATATCTCAGCACTGGTCTGTCTGTCCATTGATCTCTTCCACTGATAGAGAATTCCATCGAGTAAGCCAAACATTCTTATATCTCAGCACTGGTCTGTCTGTCCATTGATCTCTTCCACTGATAGAGAATTCCATCGAGTAAGCCAAACATTCTTATATCTCAGCACTGGTCTGTCTGTCCATTGATCTCTTCCACTGATAGAGAATTCCATCGAGTAAGCCAAACATTCTTATATCTCAGCACTGGTCTGTCTGTCCATTGATCTCTTCCACTGATAGAGAATTCCATCGAGTAAGCCAAACATTCTTATATCTCAGCACTGGTCTGTCTGTCCATTGATCTCTTCCACTGATAGAGAATTCCATCGAGTAAGCCAAACATTCTTATATCTCAGCACTGGTCTGTCTGTCCATTGATCTCTTCCACTGATAGAGAATTCCATCGAGTAAGCCAAACATTCTTATATCTCAGCACTGGTCTGTCTGTCCATTGATCTCTTCCACTGATAGAGAATTCCATCGAGTAAGCCAAACATTCTTATATCTCAGCACTGGTCTGTCTGTCCATTGATCTCTTCCACTGATAGAGAATTCCATCGAGTAAGCCAAACATTCTTATATCTCAGCACTGGTCTGTCTGTCCATTGATCTCTTCCACTGATAGAGAATTCCATCGAGTAAGCCAAACATTCTTATATCTCAGCACTGGTCTGTCTGTCCATTGATCTCTTCCACTGATAGAGAATTCCATCGAGTAAGCCAAACATTCTTATATCTCAGCACTGGTCTGTCTGTCCATTGATCTCTTCCACTGATAGAGAATTCCATCGAGTAAGCCAAACATTCTTATATCTCAGCACTGGTCTGTCTGTCCATTGATCTCTTCCACTGATAGAGAATTCCATCGAGTAAGCCAAACATTCTTATATCTCAGCACTGGTCTGTCTGTCCATTGATCTCTTCCACTGATAGAGAATTCCATCGAGTAAGCCAAACATTCTTATATCTCAGCACTGGTCTGTCTGTCCATTGATCTCTTCCACTGATAGAGAATTCCATCGAGTAAGCCAAACATTCTTATATCTCAGCACTGGTCTGTCTGTCCATTGATCTCTTCCACTGATAGAGAATTCCATCGAGTAAGCCAAACATTCTTATATCTCAGCACTGGTCTGTCTGTCCATTGATCTCTTCCACTGATAGAGAATTCCATCGAGTAAGCCAAACATTCTTATATCTCAGCACTGGTCTGTCTGTCCATTGATCTCTTCCACTGATAGAGAATTCCATCGAGTAAGCCAAACATTCTTATATCTCAGCACTGGTCTGTCTGTCCATTGATCTCTTCCACTGATAGAGAATTCCATCGAGTAAGCCAAACATTCTTATATCTCAGCACTGGTCTGTCTGTCCATTGATCTCTTCCACTGATAGAGAATTCCATCGAGTAAGCCAAACATTCTTATATCTCAGCACTGGTCTGTCTGTCCATTGATCTCTTCCACTGATAGAGAATTCCATCGAGTAAGCCAAACATTCTTATATCTCAGCACTGGTCTGTCTGTCCATTGATCTCTTCCACTGATAGAGAATTCCATCGAGTAAGCCAAACATTCTTATATCTCAGCACTGGTCTGTCTGTCCATTGATCTCTTCCACTGATAGAGAATTCCATCGAGTAAGCCAAACATTCTTATATCTCAGCACTGGTCTGTCTGTCCATTGATCTCTTCCACTGATAGAGAATTCCATCGAGTAAGCCAAACATTCTTATATCTCAGCACTGGTCTGTCTGTCCATTGATCTCTTCCACTGATAGAGAATTCCATCGAGTAAGCCAAACATTCTTATATCTCAGCACTGGTCTGTCTGTCCATTGATCTCTTCCACTGATAGAGAATTCCATCGAGTAAGCCAAACATTCTTATATCTCAGCACTGGTCTGTCTGTCCATTGATCTCTTCCACTGATAGAGAATTCCATCGAGTAAGCCAAACATTCTTATATCTCAGCACTGGTCTGTCTGTCCATTGATCTCTTCCACTGATAGAGAATTCCATCGAGTAAGCCAAACATTCTTATATCTCAGCACTGGTCTGTCTGTCCATTGATCTCTTCCACTGATAGAGAATTCCATCGAGTAAGCCAAACATTCTTATATCTCAGCACTGGTCTGTCTGTCCATTGATCTCTTCCACTGATAGAGAATTCCATCGAGTAAGCCAAACATTCTTATATCTCAGCACTGGTCTGTCTGTCCATTGATCTCTTCCACTGATAGAGAATTCCATCGAGTAAGCCAAACATTCTTATATCTCAGCACTGGTCTGTCTGTCCATTGATCTCTTCCACTGATAGAGAATTCCATCGAGTAAGCCAAACATTCTTATATCTCAGCACTGGTCTGTCTGTCCATTGATCTCTTCCACTGATAGAGAATTCCATCGAGTAAGCCAAACATTCTTATATCTCAGCACTGGTCTGTCTGTCCATTGATCTCTTCCACTGATAGAGAATTCCATCGAGTAAGCCAAACATTCTTATATCTCAGCACTGGTCTGTCTGTCCATTGATCTCTTCCACTGATAGAGAATTCCATCGAGTAAGCCAAACATTCTTATATCTCAGCACTGGTCTGTCTGTCCATTGATCTCTTCCACTGATAGAGAATTCCATCGAGTAAGCCAAACATTCTTATATCTCAGCACTGGTCTGTCTGTCCATTGATCTCTTCCACTGATAGAGAATTCCATCGAGTAAGCCAAACATTCTTATATCTCAGCACTGGTCTGTCTGTCCATTGATCTCTTCCACTGATAGAGAATTCCATCGAGTAAGCCAAACATTCTTATATCTCAGCACTGGTCTGTCTGTCCATTGATCTCTTCCACTGATAGAGAATTCCATCGAGTAAGCCAAACATTCTTATATCTCAGCACTGGTCTGTCTGTCCATTGATCTCTTCCACTGATAGAGAATTCCATCGAGTAAGCCAAACATTCTTATATCTCAGCACTGGTCTGTCTGTCCATTGATCTCTTCCACTGATAGAGAATTCCATCGAGTAAGCCAAACATTCTTATATCTCAGCACTGGTCTGTCTGTCCATTGATCTCTTCCACTGATAGAGAATTCCATCGAGTAAGCCAAACATTCTTATATCTCAGCACTGGTCTGTCTGTCCATTGATCTCTTCCACTGATAGAGAATTCCATCGAGTAAGCCAAACATTCTTATATCTCAGCACTGGTCTGTCTGTCCATTGATCTCTTCCACTGATAGAGAATTCCATCGAGTAAGCCAAACATTCTTATATCTCAGCACTGGTCTGTCTGTCCATTGATCTCTTCCACTGATAGAGAATTCCATCGAGTAAGCCAAACATTCTTATATCTCAGCACTGGTCTGTCTGTCCATTGATCTCTTCCACTGATAGAGAATTCCATCGAGTAAGCCAAACATTCTTATATCTCAGCACTGGTCTGTCTGTCCATTGATCTCTTCCACTGATAGAGAATTCCATCGAGTAAGCCAAACATTCTTATATCTCAGCACTGGTCTGTCTGTCCATTGATCTCTTCCACTGATAGAGAATTCCATCGAGTAAGCCAAACATTCTTATATCTCAGCACTGGTCTGTCTGTCCATTGATCTCTTCCACTGATAGAGAATTCCATCGAGTAAGCCAAACATTCTTATATCTCAGCACTGGTCTGTCTGTCCATTGATCTCTTCCACTGATAGAGAATTCCATCGAGTAAGCCAAACATTCTTATATCTCAGCACTGGTCTGTCTGTCCATTGATCTCTTCCACTGATAGAGAATTCCATCGAGTAAGCCAAACATTCTTATATCTCAGCACTGGTCTGTCTGTCCATTGATCTCTTCCACTGATAGAGAATTCCATCGAGTAAGCCAAACATTCTTATATCTCAGCACTGGTCTGTCTGTCCATTGATCTCTTCCACTGATAGAG
Organism: Megaustenia siamemsis; assembly: GCA_032433765.1. NCBI lineage: Eukaryota > Metazoa > Mollusca > Gastropoda > Stylommatophora > Ariophantidae > Megaustenia > Megaustenia siamemsis. The sequence continues at coordinate 188,875,668 of JAVIAB010000092.1, forward strand.
AATTCCATCGAGTAAGCCAAACATTCTTATATCTCAGCACTGGTCTGTCTGTCCATTGATCTCTTCCACTGATAGAGAATTCCATCGAGTAAGCCAAACATTCTTATATCTCAGCACTGGTCTGTCTGTCCATTGATCTCTTCCACTGATAGAGAATTCCATCGAGTAAGCCAAACATTCTTATATCTCAGCACTGGTCTGTCTGTCCATTGATCTCTTCCACTGATAGAGAATTCCATCGAGTAAGCCAAACATTCTTATATCTCAGCACTGGTCTGTCTGTCCATTGATCTCTTCCACTGATAGAGAATTCCATCGAGTAAGCCAAACATTCTTATATCTCAGCACTGGTCTGTCTGTCCATTGATCTCTTCCACTGATAGAGAATTCCATCGAGTAAGCCAAACATTCTTATATCTCAGCACTGGTCTGTCTGTCCATTGATCTCTTCCACTGATAGAGAATTCCATCGAGTAAGCCAAACATTCTTATATCTCAGCACTGGTCTGTCTGTCCATTGATCTCTTCCACTGATAGAGAATTCCATCGAGTAAGCCAAACATTCTTATATCTCAGCACTGGTCTGTCTGTCCATTGATCTCTTCCACTGATAGAGAATTCCATCGAGTAAGCCAAACATTCTTATATCTCAGCACTGGTCTGTCCATTGATCTCTTCCACTGATAGAGAATTCCATCGAGTAAGCCAAACATTCTTATATCTCAGCACTGGTCTGTCTGTCCATTGATCTCTTCCACTGATAGAGAATTCCATCGAGTAAGCCAAACATTCTTATATCTCAGCACTGGTCTGTCTGTCCATTGATCTCTTCCACTGATAGAGAATTCCATCGAGTAAGCCAAACATTCTTATATCTCAGCACTGGTCTGTCTGTCCATTGATCTCTTCCACTGATAGAGAATTCCATCGAGTAAGCCAAACATTCTTATATCTCAGCACTGGTCTGTCTGTCCATTGATCTCTTCCACTGATAGAGAATTCCATCGAGTAAGCCAAACATTCTTATATCTCAGCACTGGTCTGTCTGTCCATTGATCTCTTCCACTGATAGAGAATTCCATCGAGTAAGCCAAACATTCTTATATCTCAGCACTGGTCTGTCTGTCCATTGATCTCTTCCACTGATAGAGAATTCCATCGAGTAAGCCAAACATTCTTATATCTCAGCACTGGTCTGTCTGTCCATTGATCTCTTCCACTGATAGAGAATTCCATCGAGTAAGCCAAACATTCTTATATCTCAGCACTGGTCTGTCTGTCCATTGATCTCTTCCACTGATAGAGAATTCCATCGAGTAAGCCAAACATTCTTATATCTCAGCACTGGTCTGTCTGTCCATTGATCTCTTCCACTGATAGAGAATTCCATCGAGTAAGCCAAACATTCTTATATCTCAGCACTGGTCTGTCTGTCCATTGATCTCTTCCACTGATAGAGAATTCCATCGAGTAAGCCAAACATTCTTATATCTCAGCACTGGTCTGTCTGTCCATTGATCTCTTCCACTGATAGAGAATTCCATCGAGTAAGCCAAACATTCTTATATCTCAGCACTGGTCTGTCTGTCCATTGATCTCTTCCACTGATAGAGAATTCCATCGAGTAAGCCAAACATTCTTATATCTCAGCACTGGTCTGTCTGTCCATTGATCTCTTCCACTGATAGAGAATTCCATCGAGTAAGCCAAACATTCTTATATCTCAGCACTGGTCTGTCTGTCCATTGATCTCTTCCACTGATAGAGAATTCCATCGAGTAAGCCAAACATTCTTATATCTCAGCACTGGTCTGTCTGTCCATTGATCTCTTCCACTGATAGAGAATTCCATCGAGTAAGCCAAACATTCTTATATCTCAGCACTGGTCTGTCTGTCCATTGATCTCTTCCACTGATAGAGAATTCCATCGAGTAAGCCAAACATTCTTATATCTCAGCACTGGTCTGTCTGTCCATTGATCTCTTCCACTGATAGAGAATTCCATCGAGTAAGCCAAACATTCTTATATCTCAGCACTGGTCTGTCTGTCCATTGATCTCTTCCACTGATAGAGAATTCCATCGAGTAAGCCAAACATTCTTATATCTCAGCACTGGTCTGTCTGTCCATTGATCTCTTCCACTGATAGAGAATTCCATCGAGTAAGCCAAACATTCTTATATCTCAGCACTGGTCTGTCTGTCCATTGATCTCTTCCACTGATAGAGAATTCCATCGAGTAAGCCAAACATTCTTATATCTCAGCACTGGTCTGTCTGTCCATTGATCTCTTCCACTGATAGAGAATTCCATCGAGTAAGCCAAACATTCTTATATCTCAGCACTGGTCTGTCTGTCCATTGATCTCTTCCACTGATAGAGAATTCCATCGAGTAAGCCAAACATTCTTATATCTCAGCACTGGTCTGTCTGTCCATTGATCTCTTCCACTGATAGAGAATTCCATCGAGTAAGCCAAACATTCTTATATCTCAGCACTGGTCTGTCTGTCCATTGATCTCTTCCACTGATAGAGAATTCCATCGAGTAAGCCAAACATTCTTATATCTCAGCACTGGTCTGTCTGTCCATTGATCTCTTCCACTGATAGAGAATTCCATCGAGTAAGCCAAACATTCTTATATCTCAGCACTGGTCTGTCTGTCCATTGATCTCTTCCACTGATAGAGAATTCCATCGAGTAAGCCAAACATTCTTATATCTCAGCACTGGTCTGTCTGTCCATTGATCTCTTCCACTGATAGAGAATTCCATCGAGTAAGCCAAACATTCTTATATCTCAGCACTGGTCTGTCTGTCCATTGATCTCTTCCACTGATAGAGAATTCCATCGAGTAAGCCAAACATTCTTATATCTCAGCACTGGTCTGTCTGTCCATTGATCTCTTCCACTGATAGAGAATTCCATCGAGTAAGCCAAACATTCTTATATCTCAGCACTGGTCTGTCTGTCCATTGATCTCTTCCACTGATAGAGAATTCCATCGAGTAAGCCAAACATTCTTATATCTCAGCACTGGTCTGTCTGTCCATTGATCTCTTCCACTGATAGAGAATTCCATCGAGTAAGCCAAACATTCTTATATCTCAGCACTGGTCTGTCTGTCCATTGATCTCTTCCACTGATAGAGAATTCCATCGAGTAAGCCAAACATTCTTATATCTCAGCACTGGTCTGTCTGTCCATTGATCTCTTCCACTGATAGAGAATTCCATCGAGTAAGCCAAACATTCTTATATCTCAGCACTGGTCTGTCTGTCCATTGATCTCTTCCACTGATAGAGAATTCCATCGAGTAAGCCAAACATTCTTATATCTCAGCACTGGTCTGTCTGTCCATTGATCTCTTCCACTGATAGAGAATTCCATCGAGTAAGCCAAACATTCTTATATCTCAGCACTGGTCTGTCTGTCCATTGATCTCTTCCACTGATAGAGAATTCCATCGAGTAAGCCAAACATTCTTATATCTCAGCACTGGTCTGTCTGTCCATTGATCTCTTCCACTGATAGAGAATTCCATCGAGTAAGCCAAACATTCTTATATCTCAGCACTGGTCTGTCTGTCCATTGATCTCTTCCACTGATAGAGAATTCCATCGAGTAAGCCAAACATTCTTATATCTCAGCACTGGTCTGTCTGTCCATTGATCTCTTCCACTGATAGAGAATTCCATCGAGTAAGCCAAACATTCTTATATCTCAGCACTGGTCTGTCTGTCCATTGATCTCTTCCACTGATAGAGAATTCCATCGAGTAAGCCAAACATTCTTATATCTCAGCACTGGTCTGTCTGTCCATTGATCTCTTCCACTGATAGAGAATTCCATCGAGTAAGCCAAACATTCTTATATCTCAGCACTGGTCTGTCTGTCCATTGATCTCTTCCACTGATAGAGAATTCCATCGAGTAAGCCAAACATTCTTATATCTCAGCACTGGTCTGTCTGTCCATTGATCTCTTCCACTGATAGAGAATTCCATCGAGTAAGCCAAACATTCTTATATCTCAGCACTGGTCTGTCTGTCCATTGATCTCTTCCACTGATAGAGAATTCCATCGAGTAAGCCAAACATTCTTATATCTCAGCACTGGTCTGTCTGTCCATTGATCTCTTCCACTGATAGAGAATTCCATCGAGTAAGCCAAACATTCTTATATCTCAGCACTGGTCTGTCTGTCCATTGATCTCTTCCACTGATAGAGAATTCCATCGAGTAAGCCAAACATTCTTATATCTCAGCACTGGTCTGTCTGTCCATTGATCTCTTCCACTGATAGAGAATTCCATCGAGTAAGCCAAACATTCTTATATCTCAGCACTGGTCTGTCTGTCCATTGATCTCTTCCACTGATAGAGAATTCCATCGAGTAAGCCAAACATTCTTATATCTCAGCACTGGTCTGTCTGTCCATTGATCTCTTCCACTGATAGAGAATTCCATCGAGTAAGCCAAACATTCTTATATCTCAGCACTGGTCTGTCTGTCCATTGATCTCTTCCACTGATAGAGAATTCCATCGAGTAAGCCAAACATTCTTATATCTCAGCACTGGTCTGTCTGTCCATTGATCTCTTCCACTGATAGAGAATTCCATCGAGTAAGCCAAACATTCTTATATCTCAGCACTGGTCTGTCTGTCCATTGATCTCTTCCACTGATAGAGAATTCCATCGAGTAAGCCAAACATTCTTATATCTCAGCACTGGTCTGTCTGTCCATTGATCTCTTCCACTGATAGAGAATTCCATCGAGTAAGCCAAACATTCTTATATCTCAGCACTGGTCTGTCTGTCCATTGATCTCTTCCACTGATAGAGAATTCCATCGAGTAAGCCAAACATTCTTATATCTCAGCACTGGTCTGTCTGTCCATTGATCTCTTCCACTGATAGAGAATTCCATCGAGTAAGCCAAACATTCTTATATCTCAGCACTGGTCTGTCTGTCCATTGATCTCTTCCACTGATAGAGAATTCCATCGAGTAAGCCAAACATTCTTATATCTCAGCACTGGTCTGTCCATTGATCTCTTCCACTGATAGAGAATTCCATCGAGTAAGCCAAACATTCTTATATCTCAGCACTGGTCTGTCTGTCCATTGATCTCTTCCACTGATAGAGAATTCCATCGAGTAAGCCAAACATTCTTATATCTCAGCACTGGTCTGTCTGTCCATTGATCTCTTCCACTGATAGAGAATTCCATCGAGTAAGCCAAACATTCTTATATCTCAGCACTGGTCTGTCTGTCCATTGATCTCTTCCACTGATAGAGAATTCCATCGAGTAAGCCAAACATTCTTATATCTCAGCACTGGTCTGTCTGTCCATTGATCTCTTCCACTGATAGAGAATTCCATCGAGTAAGCCAAACATTCTTATATCTCAGCACTGGTCTGTCTGTCCATTGATCTCTTCCACTGATAGAGAATTCCATCGAGTAAGCCAAACATTCTTATATCTCAGCACTGGTCTGTCTGTCCATTGATCTCTTCCACTGATAGAGAATTCCATCGAGTAAGCCAAACATTCTTATATCTCAGCACTGGTCTGTCTGTCCATTGATCTCTTCCACTGATAGAGAATTCCATCGAGTAAGCCAAACATTCTTATATCTCAGCACTGGTCTGTCTGTCCATTGATCTCTTCCACTGATAGAGAATTCCATCGAGTAAGCCAAACATTCTTATATCTCAGCACTGGTCTGTCTGTCCATTGATCTCTTCCACTGATAGAGAATTCCATCGAGTAAGCCAAACATTCTTATATCTCAGCACTGGTCTGTCTGTCCATTGATCTCTTCCACTGATAGAGAATTCCATCGAGTAAGCCAAACATTCTTATATCTCAGCACTGGTCTGTCTGTCCATTGATCTCTTCCACTGATAGAGAATTCCATCGAGTAAGCCAAACATTCTTATATCTCAGCACTGGTCTGTCTGTCCATTGATCTCTTCCACTGATAGAGAATTCCATCGAGTAAGCCAAACATTCTTATATCTCAGCACTGGTCTGTCTGTCCATTGATCTCTTCCACTGATAGAGAATTCCATCGAGTAAGCCAAACATTCTTATATCTCAGCACTGGTCTGTCTGTCCATTGATCTCTTCCACTGATAGAGAATTCCATCGAGTAAGCCAAACATTCTTATATCTCAGCACTGGTCTGTCTGTCCATTGATCTCTTCCACTGATAGAGAATTCCATCGAGTAAGCCAAACATTCTTATATCTCAGCACTGGTCTGTCTGTCCATTGATCTCTTCCACTGATAGAGAATTCCATCGAGTAAGCCAAACATTCTTATATCTCAGCACTGGTCTGTCTGTCCATTGATCTCTTCCACTGATAGAGAATTCCATCGAGTAAGCCAAACATTCTTATATCTCAGCACTGGTCTGTCTGTCCATTGATCTCTTCCACTGATAGAGAATTCCATCGAGTAAGCCAAACATTCTTATATCTCAGCACTGGTCTGTCTGTCCATTGATCTCTTCCACTGATAGAGAATTCCATCGAGTAAGCCAAACATTCTTATATCTCAGCACTGGTCTGTCTGTCCATTGATCTCTTCCACTGATAGAGAATTCCATCGAGTAAGCCAAACATTCTTATATCTCAGCACTGGTCTGTCTGTCCATTGATCTCTTCCACTGATAGAGAATTCCATCGAGTAAGCCAAACATTCTTATATCTCAGCACTGGTCTGTCTGTCCATTGATCTCTTCCACTGATAGAGAATTCCATCGAGTAAGCCAAACATTCTTATATCTCAGCACTGGTCTGTCTGTCCATTGATCTCTTCCACTGATAGAGAATTCCATCGAGTAAGCCAAACATTCTTATATCTCAGCACTGGTCTGTCTGTCCATTGATCTCTTCCACTGATAGAGAATTCCATCGAGTAAGCCAAACATTCTTATATCTCAGCACTGGTCTGTCTGTCCATTGATCTCTTCCACTGATAGAGAATTCCATCGAGTAAGCCAAACATTCTTATATCTCAGCACTGGTCTGTCTGTCCATTGATCTCTTCCACTGATAGAGAATTCCATCGAGTAAGCCAAACATTCTTATATCTCAGCACTGGTCTGTCTGTCCATTGATCTCTTCCACTGATAGAGAATTCCATCGAGTAAGCCAAACATTCTTATATCTCAGCACTGGTCTGTCTGTCCATTGATCTCTTCCACTGATAGAGAATTCCATCGAGTAAGCCAAACATTCTTATATCTCAGCACTGGTCTGTCTGTCCATTGATCTCTTCCACTGATAGAGAATTCCATCGAGTAAGCCAAACATTCTTATATCTCAGCACTGGTCTGTCTGTCCATTGATCTCTTCCACTGATAGAGAATTCCATCGAGTAAGCCAAACATTCTTATATCTCAGCACTGGTCTGTCTGTCCATTGATCTCTTCCACTGATAGAGAATTCCATCGAGTAAGCCAAACATTCTTATATCTCAGCACTGGTCTGTCTGTCCATTGATCTCTTCCACTGATAGAGAATTCCATCGAGTAAGCCAAACATTCTTATATCTCAGCACTGGTCTGTCTGTCCATTGATCTCTTCCACTGATAGAGAATTCCATCGAGTAAGCCAAACATTCTTATATCTCAGCACTGGTCTGTCTGTCCATTGATCTCTTCCACTGATAGAGAATTCCATCGAGTAAGCCAAACATTCTTATATCTCAGCACTGGTCTGTCTGTCCATTGATCTCTTCCACTGATAGAGAATTCCATCGAGTAAGCCAAACATTCTTATATCTCAGCACTGGTCTGTCTGTCCATTGATCTCTTCCACTGATAGAGAATTCCATCGAGTAAGCCAAACATTCTTATATCTCAGCACTGGTCTGTCTGTCCATTGATCTCTTCCACTGATAGAGAATTCCATCGAGTAAGCCAAACATTCTTATATCTCAGCACTGGTCTGTCTGTCCATTGATCTCTTCCACTGATAGAGAATTCCATCGAGTAAGCCAAACATTCTTATATCTCAGCACTGGTCTGTCTGTCCATTGATCTCTTCCACTGATAGAGAATTCCATCGAGTAAGCCAAACATTCTTATATCTCAGCACTGGTCTGTCTGTCCATTGATCTCTTCCACTGATAGAGAATTCCATCGAGTAAGCCAAACATTCTTATATCTCAGCACTGGTCTGTCTGTCCATTGATCTCTTCCACTGATAGAGAATTCCATCGAGTAAGCCAAACATTCTTATATCTCAGCACTGGTCTGTCTGTCCATTGATCTCTTCCACTGATAGAGAATTCCATCGAGTAAGCCAAACATTCTTATATCTCAGCACTGGTCTGTCTGTCCATTGATCTCTTCCACTGATAGAGAATTCCATCGAGTAAGCCAAACATTCTTATATCTCAGCACTGGTCTGTCTGTCCATTGATCTCTTCCACTGATAGAGAATTCCATCGAGTAAGCCAAACATTCTTATATCTCAGCACTGGTCTGTCTGTCCATTGATCTCTTCCACTGATAGAGAATTCCATCGAGTAAGCCAAACATTCTTATATCTCAGCACTGGTCTGTCTGTCCATTGATCTCTTCCACTGATAGAGAATTCCATCGAGTAAGCCAAACATTCTTATATCTCAGCACTGGTCTGTCTGTCCATTGATCTCTTCCACTGATAGAGAATTCCATCGAGTAAGCCAAACATTCTTATATCTCAGCACTGGTCTGTCTGTCCATTGATCTCTTCCACTGATAGAGAATTCCATCGAGTAAGCCAAACATTCTTATATCTCAGCACTGGTCTGTCTGTCCATTGATCTCTTCCACTGATAGAGAATTCCATCGAGTAAGCCAAACATTCTTATATCTCAGCACTGGTCTGTCTGTCCATTGATCTCTTCCACTGATAGAGAATTCCATCGAGTAAGCCAAACATTCTTATATCTCAGCACTGGTCTGTCTGTCCATTGATCTCTTCCACTGATAGAGAATTCCATCGAGTAAGCCAAACATTCTTATATCTCAGCACTGGTCTGTCTGTCCATTGATCTCTTCCACTGATAGAGAATTCCATCGAGTAAGCCAAACATTCTTATATCTCAGCACTGGTCTGTCTGTCCATTGATCTCTTCCACTGATAGAGAATTCCATCGAGTAAGCCAAACATTCTTATATCTCAGCACTGGTCTGTCTGTCCATTGATCTCTTCCACTGATAGAGAATTCCATCGAGTAAGCCAAACATTCTTATATCTCAGCACTGGTCTGTCTGTCCATTGATCTCTTCCACTGATAGAGAATTCCATCGAGTAAGCCAAACATTCTTATATCTCAGCACTGGTCTGTCTGTCCATTGATCTCTTCCACTGATAGAGAATTCCATCGAGTAAGCCAAACATTCTTATATCTCAGCACTGGTCTGTCTGTCCATTGATCTCTTCCACTGATAGAGAATTCCATCGAGTAAGCCAAACATTCTTATATCTCAGCACTGGTCTGTCTGTCCATTGATCTCTTCCACTGATAGAGAATTCCATCGAGTAAGCCAAACATTCTTATATCTCAGCACTGGTCTGTCTGTCCATTGATCTCTTCCACTGATAGAGAATTCCATCGAGTAAGCCAAACATTCTTATATCTCAGCACTGGTCTGTCTGTCCATTGATCTCTTCCACTGATAGAGAATTCCATCGAGTAAGCCAAACATTCTTATATCTCAGCACTGGTCTGTCTGTCCATTGATCTCTTCCACTGATAGAGAATTCCATCGAGTAAGCCAAACATTCTTATATCTCAGCACTGGTCTGTCTGTCCATTGATCTCTTCCACTGATAGAGAATTCCATCGAGTAAGCCAAACATTCTTATATCTCAGCACTGGTCTGTCTGTCCATTGATCTCTTCCACTGATAGAGAATTCCATCGAGTAAGCCAAACATTCTTATATCTCAGCACTGGTCTGTCTGTCCATTGATCTCTTCCACTGATAGAGAATTCCATCGAGTAAGCCAAACATTCTTATATCTCAGCACTGGTCTGTCTGTCCATTGATCTCTTCCACTGATAGAGAATTCCATCGAGTAAGCCAAACATTCTTATATCTCAGCACTGGTCTGTCTGTCCATTGATCTCTTCCACTGATAGAGAATTCCATCGAGTAAGCCAAACATTCTTATATCTCAGCACTGGTCTGTCTGTCCATTGATCTCTTCCACTGATAGAGAATTCCATCGAGTAAGCCAAACATTCTTATATCTCAGCACTGGTCTGTCTGTCCATTGATCTCTTCCACTGATAGAGAATTCCATCGAGTAAGCCAAACATTCTTATATCTCAGCACTGGTCTGTCTGTCCATTGATCTCTTCCACTGATAGAGAATTCCATCGAGTAAGCCAAACATTCTTATATCTCAGCACTGGTCTGTCTGTCCATTGATCTCTTCCACTGATAGAGAATTCCATCGAGTAAGCCAAACATTCTTATATCTCAGCACTGGTCTGTCTGTCCATTGATCTCTTCCACTGATAGAGAATTCCATCGAGTAAGCCAAACATTCTTATATCTCAGCACTGGTCTGTCTGTCCATTGATCTCTTCCACTGATAGAGAATTCCATCGAGTAAGCCAAACATTCTTATATCTCAGCACTGGTCTGTCTGTCCATTGATCTCTTCCACTGATAGAGAATTCCATCGAGTAAGCCAAACATTCTTATATCTCAGCACTGGTCTGTCTGTCCATTGATCTCTTCCACTGATAGAGAATTCCATCGAGTAAGCCAAACATTCTTATATCTCAGCACTGGTCTGTCTGTCCATTGATCTCTTCCACTGATAGAGAATTCCATCGAGTAAGCCAAACATTCTTATATCTCAGCACTGGTCTGTCTGTCCATTGATCTCTTCCACTGATAGAGAATTCCATCGAGTAAGCCAAACATTCTTATATCTCAGCACTGGTCTGTCTGTCCATTGATCTCTTCCACTGATAGAGAATTCCATCGAGTAAGCCAAACATTCTTATATCTCAGCACTGGTCTGTCTGTCCATTGATCTCTTCCACTGATAGAGAATTCCATCGAGTAAGCCAAACATTCTTATATCTCAGCACTGGTCTGTCTGTCCATTGATCTCTTCCACTGATAGAGAATTCCATCGAGTAAGCCAAACATTCTTATATCTCAGCACTGGTCTGTCTGTCCATTGATCTCTTCCACTGATAGAGAATTCCATCGAGTAAGCCAAACATTCTTATATCTCAGCACTGGTCTGTCTGTCCATTGATCTCTTCCACTGATAGAGAATTCCATCGAGTAAGCCAAACATTCTTATATCTCAGCACTGGTCTGTCTGTCCATTGATCTCTTCCACTGATAGAGAATTCCATCGAGTAAGCCAAACATTCTTATATCTCAGCACTGGTCTGTCTGTCCATTGATCTCTTCCACTGATAGAGAATTCCATCGAGTAAGCCAAACATTCTTATATCTCAGCACTGGTCTGTCTGTCCATTGATCTCTTCCACTGATAGAGAATTCCATCGAGTAAGCCAAACATTCTTATATCTCAGCACTGGTCTGTCTGTCCATTGATCTCTTCCACTGATAGAGAATTCCATCGAGTAAGCCAAACATTCTTATATCTCAGCACTGGTCTGTCTGTCCATTGATCTCTTCCACTGATAGAGAATTCCATCGAGTAAGCCAAACATTCTTATATCTCAGCACTGGTCTGTCTGTCCATTGATCTCTTCCACTGATAGAGAATTCCATCGAGTAAGCCAAACATTCTTATATCTCAGCACTGGTCTGTCTGTCCATTGATCTCTTCCACTGATAGAGAATTCCATCGAGTAAGCCAAACATTCTTATATCTCAGCACTGGTCTGTCTGTCCATTGATCTCTTCCACTGATAGAGAATTCCATCGAGTAAGCCAAACATTCTTATATCTCAGCACTGGTCTGTCTGTCCATTGATCTCTTCCACTGATAGAGAATTCCATCGAGTAAGCCAAACATTCTTATATCTCAGCACTGGTCTGTCTGTCCATTGATCTCTTCCACTGATAGAGAATTCCATCGAGTAAGCCAAACATTCTTATATCTCAGCACTGGTCTGTCTGTCCATTGATCTCTTCCACTGATAGAGAATTCCATCGAGTAAGCCAAACATTCTTATATCTCAGCACTGGTCTGTCTGTCCATTGATCTCTTCCACTGATAGAGAATTCCATCGAGTAAGCCAAACATTCTTATATCTCAGCACTGGTCTGTCTGTCCATTGATCTCTTCCACTGATAGAGAATTCCATCGAGTAAGCCAAACATTCTTATATCTCAGCACTGGTCTGTCTGTCCATTGATCTCTTCCACTGATAGAGAATTCCATCGAGTAAGCCAAACATTCTTATATCTCAGCACTGGTCTGTCTGTCCATTGATCTCTTCCACTGATAGAGAATTCCATCGAGTAAGCCAAACATTCTTATATCTCAGCACTGGTCTGTCTGTCCATTGATCTCTTCCACTGATAGAGAATTCCATCGAGTAAGCCAAACATTCTTATATCTCAGCACTGGTCTGTCTGTCCATTGATCTCTTCCACTGATAGAGAATTCCATCGAGTAAGCCAAACATTCTTATATCTCAGCACTGGTCTGTCTGTCCATTGATCTCTTCCACTGATAGAGAATTCCATCGAGTAAGCCAAACATTCTTATATCTCAGCACTGGTCTGTCTGTCCATTGATCTCTTCCACTGATAGAGAATTCCATCGAGTAAGCCAAACATTCTTATATCTCAGCACTGGTCTGTCTGTCCATTGATCTCTTCCACTGATAGAGAATTCCATCGAGTAAGCCAAACATTCTTATATCTCAGCACTGGTCTGTCTGTCCATTGATCTCTTCCACTGATAGAGAATTCCATCGAGTAAGCCAAACATTCTTATATCTCAGCACTGGTCTGTCTGTCCATTGATCTCTTCCACTGATAGAGAATTCCATCGAGTAAGCCAAACATTCTTATATCTCAGCACTGGTCTGTCTGTCCATTGATCTCTTCCACTGATAGAGAATTCCATCGAGTAAGCCAAACATTCTTATATCTCAGCACTGGTCTGTCTGTCCATTGATCTCTTCCACTGATAGAGAATTCCATCGAGTAAGCCAAACATTCTTATATCTCAGCACTGGTCTGTCTGTCCATTGATCTCTTCCACTGATAGAGAATTCCATCGAGTAAGCCAAACATTCTTATATCTCAGCACTGGTCTGTCTGTCCATTGATCTCTTCCACTGATAGAGAATTCCATCGAGTAAGCCAAACATTCTTATATCTCAGCACTGGTCTGTCTGTCCATTGATCTCTTCCACTGATAGAGAATTCCATCGAGTAAGCCAAACATTCTTATATCTCAGCACTGGTCTGTCTGTCCATTGATCTCTTCCACTGATAGAGAATTCCATCGAGTAAGCCAAACATTCTTATATCTCAGCACTGGTCTGTCTGTCCATTGATCTCTTCCACTGATAGAGAATTCCATCGAGTAAGCCAAACATTCTTATATCTCAGCACTGGTCTGTCTGTCCATTGATCTCTTCCACTGATAGAGAATTCCATCGAGTAAGCCAAACATTCTTATATCTCAGCACTGGTCTGTCTGTCCATTGATCTCTCCACTGATAGAGAATTCCATCGAGTAAGCCAAACATTCTTATATCTCAGCACTGGTCTGTCTGTCCATTGATCTCTCCCACTGATAGAGAATTCCATCGAGTAAGCCAAACATTCTTATATCTCAGCACTGGTCTGTCTGTCCATTGATCTCTTCCACTGATAGAGAATTCCATCGAGTAAGCCAAACATTCTTATATCTCAGCACTGGTCTGTCTGTCCATTGATCTCTTCCACTGATAGAGAATTCCATCGAGTAAGCCAAACATTCTTATATCTCAGCACTGGTCTGTCTGTCCATTGATCTCTTCCACTGATAGAGAATTCCATCGAGTAAGCCAAACATTCTTATATCTCAGCACTGGTCTGTCTGTCCATTGATCTCTTCCACTGATAGAGAATTCCATCGAGTAAGCCAAACATTCTTATATCTCAGCACTGGTCTGTCTGTCCATTGATCTCTTCCACTGATAGAGAATTCCATCGAGTAAGCCAAACATTCTTATATCTCAGCACTGGTCTGTCTGTCCATTGATCTCTCCCACTGATAGAGAATTCCATCGAGTAAGCCAAACATTCTTATATCTCAGCACTGGTCTGTCTGTCCATTGATCTCTTCACTGATAGAGAATTCCATCGAGTAAGCCAAACATTCTTATATCTCAGCACTGGTCTGTCTGTCCATTGATCTCTTCCACTGATAGAGAATTCCATCGAGTAAGCCAACATTCTTATATCTCAGCACTGGTCTGTCTGTCCATTGATCTCTTCCACTGATAGAGAATTCCATCGAGTAAGCCAAACATTCTTATATCTCAGCACTGGTCTGTCTGTCCATTGATCTCTTCCACTGATAGAGAATTCCATCGAGTAAGCCAAACATTCTTATATCTCAGCACTGGTCTGTCTGTCCATTGATCTCTTCCACTGATAGAGAATTCCATCGAGTAAGCCAAACATTCTTATATCTCAGCACTGGTCTGTCTGTCCATTGATCTCTTCCACTGATAGAGAATTCCATCGAGTAAGCCAAACATTCTTATATCTCAGCACTGGTCTGTCTGTCCATTGATCTCTTCCACTGATAGAGAATTCCATCGAGTAAGCCAAACATTCTTATATCTCAGCACTGGTCTGTCTGTCCATTGATCTCTTCCACTGATAGAGAATTCCATCGAGTAAGCCAAACATTCTTATATCTCAGCACTGGTCTGTCTGTCCATTGATCTCTTCCACTGATAGAGAATTCCATCGAGTAAGCCAAACATTCTTATATCTCAGCACTGGTCTGTCTGTCCATTGATCTCTTCCACTGATAGAGAATTCCATCGAGTAAGCCAAACATTCTTATATCTCAGCACTGGTCTGTCTGTCCATTGATCTCTTCCACTGATAGAGAATTCCATCGAGTAAGCCAAACATTCTTATATCTCAGCACTGGTCTGTCTGTCCATTGATCTCTTCCACTGATAGAGAATTCCATCGAGTAAGCCAAACATTCTTATATCTCAGCACTGGTCTGTCTGTCCATTGATCTCTTCCACTGATAGAGAATTCCATCGAGTAAGCCAAACATTCTTATATCTCAGCACTGGTCTGTCTGTCCATTGATCTCTTCCACTGATAGAGAATTCCATCGAGTAAGCCAAACATTCTTATATCTCAGCACTGGTCTGTCTGTCCATTGATCTCTTCCACTGATAGAGAATTCCATCGAGTAAGCCAAACATTCTTATATCTCAGCACTGGTCTGTCTGTCCATTGATCTCTCCACTGATAGAGAATTCCATCGAGTAAGCCAAACATTCTTATATCTCAGCACTGGTCTGTCTGTCCATTGATCTCTTCCACTGATAGAGAATTCCATCGAGTAAGCCAAACATTCTTATATCTCAGCACTGGTCTGTCTGTCCATTGATCTCTTCCACTGATAGAGAATTCCATCGAGTAAGCCAAACATTCTTATATCTCAGCACTGGTCTGTCTGTCCATTGATCTCTCCCACTGATAGAGAATTCCATCGAGTAAGCCAAACATTCTTATATCTCAGCACTGGTCTGTCTGTCCATTGATCTCTTCCACTGATAGAGAATTCCATCGAGTAAGCCAAACATTCTTATATCTCAGCACTGGTCTGTCTGTCCATTGATCTCTTCCACTGATAGAGAATTCCATCGAGTAAGCCAAACATTCTTATATCTCAGCACTGGTCTGTCTGTCCATTGATCTCTTCCACTGATAGAGAATTCCATCGAGTAAGCCAAACATTCTTATATCTCAGCACTGGTCTGTCTGTCCATTGATCTCTCCACTGATAGAGAATTCCATCGAGTAAGCCAAACATTCTTATATCTCAGCACTGGTCTGTCTGTCCATTGATCTCTTCCACTGATAGAGAATTCCATCGAGTAAGCCAAACATTCTTATATCTCAGCACTGGTCTGTCTGTCCATTGATCTCTTCCACTGATAGAGAATTCCATCGAGTAAGCCAAACATTCTTATATCTCAGCACTGGTCTGTCTGTCCATTGATCTCTCCCACTGATAGAGAATTCCATCGAGTAAGCCAAACATTCTTATATCTCAGCACTGGTCTGTCTGTCCATTGATCTCTCCCACTGATAGAGAATTCCATCGAGTAAGCCAAACATTCTTATATCTCAGCACTGGTCTGTCTGTCCATTGATCTCTTCCACTGATAGAGAATTCCATCGAGTAAGCCAAACATTCTTATATCTCAGCACTGGTCTGTCTGTCCATTGATCTCTTCCACTGATAGAGAATTCCATCGAGTAAGCCAAACATTCTTATATCTCAGCACTGGTCTGTCTGTCCATTGATCTCTTCCACTGATAGAGAATTCCATCGAGTAAGCCAAACATTCTTATATCTCAGCACTGGTCTGTCTGTCCATTGATCTCTTCCACTGATAGAGAATTCCATCGAGTAAGCCAAACATTCTTATATCTCAGCACTGGTCTGTCTGTCCATTGATCTCTTCCACTGATAGAGAATTCCATCGAGTAAGCCAAACATTCTTATATCTCAGCACTGGTCTGTCTGTCCATTGATCTCTTCCACTGATAGAGAATTCCATCGAGTAAGCCAAACATTCTTATATCTCAGCACTGGTCTGTCTGTCCATTGATCTCTTCCACTGATAGAGAATTCCATCGAGTAAGCCAAACATTCTTATATCTCAGCACTGGTCTGTCTGTCCATTGATCTCTTCCACTGATAGAGAATTCCATCGAGTAAGCCAAACATTCTTATATCTCAGCACTGGTCTGTCTGTCCATTGATCTCTTCCACTGATAGAGAATTCCATCGAGTAAGCCAAACATTCTTATATCTCAGCACTGGTCTGTCTGTCCATTGATCTCTTCCACTGATAGAGAATTCCATCGAGTAAGCCAAACATTCTTATATCTCAGCACTGGTCTGTCTGTCCATTGATCTCTTCCACTGATAGAGAATTCCATCGAGTAAGCCAAACATTCTTATATCTCAGCACTGGTCTGTCTGTCCATTGATCTCTTCCACTGATAGAGAATTCCATCGAGTAAGCCAAACATTCTTATATCTCAGCACTGGTCTGTCTGTCCATTGATCTCTCCACTGATAGAGAATTCCATCGAGTAAGCCAAACATTCTTATATCTCAGCACTGGTCTGTCTGTCCATTGATCTCTTCCACTGATAGAGAATTCCATCGAGTAAGCCAAACATTCTTATATCTCAGCACTGGTCTGTCTGTCCATTGATCTCTTCCACTGATAGAGAATTCCATCGAGTAAGCCAAACATTCTTATATCTCAGCACTGGTCTGTCTGTCCATTGATCTCTCCCACTGATAGAGAATTCCATCGAGTAAGCCAAACATTCTTATATCTCAGCACTGGTCTGTCTGTCCATTGATCTCTCCCACTGATAGAGAATTCCATCGAGTAAGCCAAACATTCTTATATCTCAGCACTGGTCTGTCTGTCCATTGATCTCTCCCACTGATAGAGAATTCCATCGAGTAAGCCAAACATTCTTATATCTCAGCACTGGTCTGTCTGTCCATTGATCTCTTCCACTGATAGAGAATTCCATCGAGTAAGCCAAACATTCTTATATCTCAGCACTGGTCTGTCTGTCCATTGATCTCTTCCACTGATAGAGAATTCCATCGAGTAAGCCAAACATTCTTATATCTCAGCACTGGTCTGTCTGTCCATTGATCTCTTCCACTGATAGAGAATTCCATCGAGTAAGCCAAACATTCTTATATCTCAGCACTGGTCTGTCTGTCCATTGATCTCTTCCACTGATAGAGAATTCCATCGAGTAAGCCAAACATTCTTATATCTCAGCACTGGTCTGTCTGTCCATTGATCTCTTCCACTGATAGAGAATTCCATCGAGTAAGCCAAACATTCTTATATCTCAGCACTGGTCTGTCTGTCCATTGATCTCTTCCACTGATAGAGAATTCCATCGAGTAAGCCAAACATTCTTATATCTCAGCACTGGTCTGTCTGTCCATTGATCTCTTCCACTGATAGAGAATTCCATCGAGTAAGCCAAACATTCTTATATCTCAGCACTGGTCTGTCTGTCCATTGATCTCTTCCACTGATAGAGAATTCCATCGAGTAAGCCAAACATTCTTATATCTCAGCACTGGTCTGTCTGTCCATTGATCTCTTCCACTGATAGAGAATTCCATCGAGTAAGCCAAACATTCTTATATCTCAGCACTGGTCTGTCTGTCCATTGATCTCTTCCACTGATAGAGAATTCCATCGAGTAAGCCAAACATTCTTATATCTCAGCACTGGTCTGTCTGTCCATTGATCTCTTCCACTGATAGAGAATTCCATCGAGTAAGCCAAACATTCTTATATCTCAGCACTGGTCTGTCTGTCCATTGATCTCTTCCACTGATAGAGAATTCCATCGAGTAAGCCAAACATTCTTATATCTCAGCACTGGTCTGTCTGTCCATTGATCTCTTCCACTGATAGAGAATTCCATCGAGTAAGCCAAACATTCTTATATCTCAGCACTGGTCTGTCTGTCCATTGATCTCTTCCACTGATAGAGAATTCCATCGAGTAAGCCAAACATTCTTATATCTCAGCACTGGTCTGTCTGTCCATTGATCTCTTCCACTGATAGAGAATTCCATCGAGTAAGCCAAACATTCTTATATCTCAGCACTGGTCTGTCTGTCCATTGATCTCTTCCACTGATAGAGAATTCCATCGAGTAAGCCAAACATTCTTATATCTCAGCACTGGTCTGTCTGTCCATTGATCTCTCCCACTGATAGAGAATTCCATCGAGTAAGCCAAACATTCTTATATCTCAGCACTGGTCTGTCTGTCCATTGATCTCTCCCACTGATAGAGAATTCCATCGAGTAAGCCAAACATTCTTATATCTCAGCACTGGTCTGTCTGTCCATTGATCTCTTCCACTGATAGAGAATTCCATCGAGTAAGCCAAACATTCTTATATCTCAGCACTGGTCTGTCTGTCCATTGATCTCTTCCACTGATAGAGAATTCCATCGAGTAAGCCAAACATTCTTATATCTCAGCACTGGTCTGTCTGTCCATTGATCTCTCCCACTGATAGAGAATTCCATCGAGTAAGCCAAACATTCTTATATCTCAGCACTGGTCTGTCTGTCCATTGATCTCTCCCACTGATAGAGAATTCCATCGAGTAAGCCAAACATTCTTATATCTCAGCACTGGTCTGTCTGTCCATTGATCTCTTCCACTGATAGAGAATTCCATCGAGTAAGCCAAACATTCTTATATCTCAGCACTGGTCTGTCTGTCCATTGATCTCTTCCACTGATAGAGAATTCCATCGAGTAAGCCAAACATTCTTATATCTCAGCACTGGTCTGTCTGTCCATTGATCTCTCCCACTGATAGAGAATTCCATCGAGTAAGCCAAACATTCTTATATCTCAGCACTGGTCTGTCTGTCCATTGATCTCTCCACTGATAGAGAATTCCATCGAGTAAGCCAAACATTCTTATATCTCAGCACTGGTCTGTCTGTCCATTGATCTCTTCCACTGATAGAGAATTCCATCGAGTAAGCCAAACATTCTTATATCTCAGCACTGGTCTGTCTGTCCATTGATCTCTTCCACTGATAGAGAATTCCATCGAGTAAGCCAAACATTCTTATATCTCAGCACTGGTCTGTCTGTCCATTGATCTCTCCCACTGATAGAGAATTCCATCGAGTAAGCCAAACATTCTTATATCTCAGCACTGGTCTGTCTGTCCATTGATCTCTCCCACTGATAGAGAATTCCATCGAGTAAGCCAAACATTCTTATATCTCAGCACTGGTCTGTCTGTCCATTGATCTCTTCCACTGATAGAGAATTCCATCGAGTAAGCCAAACATTCTTATATCTCAGCACTGGTCTGTCTGTCCATTGATCTCTTCCACTGATAGAGAATTCCATCGAGTAAGCCAAACATTCTTATATCTCAGCACTGGTCTGTCTGTCCATTGATCTCTTCCACTGATAGAGAATTCCATCGAGTAAGCCAAACATTCTTATATCTCAGCACTGGTCTGTCTGTCCATTGATCTCTTCCACTGATAGAGAATTCCATCGAGTAAGCCAAACATTCTTATATCTCAGCACTGGTCTGTCTGTCCATTGATCTCTTCCACTGATAGAGAATTCCATCGAGTAAGCCAAACATTCTTATATCTCAGCACTGGTCTGTCTGTCCATTGATCTCTTCCACTGATAGAGAATTCCATCGAGTAAGCCAAACATTCTTATATCTCAGCACTGGTCGGCTCTTTGGTCTCATTCCGTCGTAAGTTCGCCATACATTATTTGTTTGGGAATACGATTGTTTGCCACCGTCCACTCCGCCTCCTAAGTGTTGCCATGATGGATGGGAGTTTGGTTCGTTGTTAGACATTAGAATTGGTTACTTTGTTCTGCCATGATGGATGGGAGTTTGGTTCGTTGTTAGACATTAGAATTGGTTACTTTGTTCTGCCATGATGGATGGGAGTTTGGTTCGTTGTTAGACATTAGAATTGGTTACTTTGTTCTGCCATGATGGATGGGAGTTTGGTTCGTTGTTAGACATTAGAATTGGTTACTTTGTTCTGCCATGATGGATGGCAGTTGGTTCGTTGTTAGACATTAGAATTGGTTACTTTGTTCTGCCATGATGGATGGGAGTTTGGTTCGTTGTTAGACATTAGAATTGGTTACTTTGTTCTGCCATGATGGATGGGAGTTTGGTTCGTTGTTAGACATTAGAATTGTTACTTTGTTCTGCCATGATGGATGGGAGTTGGTTCGTTGTTAGACATTAGAATTGGTTACTTGTTCTGCCATGATGGATGCAGTTTGTTCGTTGTAGACATTAGAATTGGTTACTTTGTTCTGCCATGATGGATGGGAGTTTGGTTCGTTGTTAGACATTAGAATGGTTACTTTGTTCTGCCATGATGGATGGGAGTTTGGTTCGTTGTTAGACATTAGAATTGGTTACTTTGTTCTGCCATGATGGATGGGAGTTTGGTTCGTTGTTAGACATTAGAATTGTTACTTTGTTCTGCCATGATGGATGGGAGTTTGGTTCGTTGTTAGACATTAGAATTGGTTACTTTGTTCTGCCATGATGGATGGCAGTTTGGTTCGTTGTTAGACATTAGAATTGGTTACTTTGTTCTGCCATGATGGATGGGAGTTTGGTTCGTTGTTAGACATTAGAATTGGTTACTTTGTTTGCCATGATGGATGGGAGTTTGGTTCGTTGTTAGACATTAGAATTGGTTACTTTGTTCTGCCATGATGGATGGAGTTTGGTTCGTTGTTAGACATTAGAATTGGTTACTTTGTTCTGTCATGATGGATGGGAGTTTGGTTCGTTGTTAGACATTAGAATTGGTTACTTTGTTCTGCCATGATGGATGGGAGTTTGGTTCGTTGTTAGACATTAGAATTGGTTACTTTGTTCTGCCATGATGGATGGGAGTTTGGTCGTTGTTAGACATTAGAATTGGTTACTTTGTTCTGCCATGATGGATGGGAGTTTGGTTCGTTGTTAGACATTAGATTGGTTACTTTGTTCTGCCATGATGGATGGGAGTTTGGTTCGTTGTTAGACATTAGAATTGGTTACTTTGTTCTGCCATGATGGATGGGAGTTTGGTTCGTTGTTAGACATTAGAATTGGTTACTTTGTTCTGCCATGATGGATGGGAGTTTGGTTCGTTGTTAGACATTAGAATTGGTTACTTTGTTCTGTCATGATGGATGGGAGTTTGGTTCGTTGTTAGACATTAGAATTGGTTACTTTGTTCTGCCATGATGGATGGGAGTTTGGTTCGTTGTTAGACATTAGAATTGGTTACTTTGTTCTGCCATGATGGATGGGAGTTTGGTTCGTTGTTAGACATTAGAATTGGTTACTTTGTTCTGCCATGATGGATGGGAGTTTGGTTCGTTGTTAGACATTAGAATTGGTTACTTTGTTCTGCCATGATGGATGGGAGTTTGGTTCGTTGTTAGACATTAGAATTGGTTACTTTGTTCTGCCATGATGGATGGGAGTTTGGTTCGTTGTTAGACATTAGAATTGGTTACTTTGTTCTGCCATGATGGATGGGAGTTTGGTTCGTTGTTAGACATTAGAATTGGTTACTTTGTTCTGTCATGATGGATGGGAGTTTGGTTCGTTGTTAGACATTAGAATTGGTTACTTTGTTCTGCCATGATGGATGGGAGTTTGGTTCGTTGTTAGACATTAGAATTGGTTACTTTGTTCTGCCATGATGGATGGGAGTTTGGTTCGTTGTTAGACATTAGAATTGGTTACTTTGTTCTGCCATGATGGATGGGAGTTTGGTTCGTTGTTAGACATTAGAATTGGTTACTTTGTTCTGCCATGATGGATGGGAGTTTGGTTCGTTGTTAGACATTAGAATTGGTTACTTTGTTCTGCCATGATGGATGGGAGTTTGGTTCGTTGTTAGACATTAGAATTGGTTACTTTGTTCTGTCATGATGGATGGGAGTTTGGTTCGTTGTTAGACATTAGAATTGGTTACTTTGTTCTGCCATGATGGATGGGAGTTTGGTTCGTTGTTAGACATTAGAATTGGTTACTTTGTTCTGCCATGATGGATGGGAGTTTGGTTCGTTTAAGACATTAGAATTGGTTACTTTGTTCTGCCATGATGGATGGGAGTTTGGTTCGTTGTTAGACATTAGAATTGGTTACTTTGTTCTGCCATGATGGATGGGAGTTTGGTTCGTTGTTAGACATTAGAATTGGTTACTTTGTTCTGCCATGATGGATGGGAGTTTGGTTCGTTGTTAGACATTAGAATTGGTTACTTTGTTCTGCCATGATGGATGGGAGTTTGGTTCGTTGTTAGACATTAGAATTGGTTACTTTGTTCTGCCATGATGGATGGGAGTTTGGTTCGTTGTTAGACATTAGAATTGGTTACTTTGTTCTGCCATGATGGATGGCAGTTTGGTTCGTTGTTAGACATTAGAATTGGTTACTTTGTTCTGCCATGATGGATGGCAGTTTGGTTCGTTGTTAGACATTAGAATTGGTTACTTTGTTCTGTCATGATGGATGGGAGTTTGGTTCGTTGTTAGACATTAGAATTGGTTACTTTGTTCTGCCATGATGGATGGGAGTTTGGTTCGTTGTTAGACATTAGAATTGGTTACTTTGTTCTGCCATGATGGATGGGAGTTTGGTTCGTTGTTAGACATTAGAATTGGTTACTTTGTTCTGCCATGATGGATGGGAGTTTGGTTCGTTGTTAGACATTAGAATTGGTTACTTTGTTCTGCCATGATGGATGGGAGTTTGGTTCGTTGTTAGACATTAGAATTGGTTACTTTGTTCTGCCATGATGGATGGGAGTTTGGTTCGTTGTTAGACATTAGAATTGGTTACTTTGTTCTGCCATGATGGATGGGAGTTTGGTTCGTTGTTAGACATTAGAATTGGTTACTTTGTTCTGCCATGAGGGATGGGAGTTTGGCTCGTTGTTAGACATTAGAATTGGTTACTTTGTTCTGCCATGATGGATGGGAGTTTGGTTCGTTGTTAGACATTAGAATTGGTTACTTTGTTCTGCCATGATGGATGGCAGTTTGGTTCGTTGTTAGACATTAGAATTGGTTACTTTGTTCTGCCATGATGGATGGCAGTTTGGTTCGTTGTTAGACATTAGAATTGGTTACTTTGTTCTGCCATGATGGATGGCAGTTTGGCTCGTTGTTAGACATTAGAATTGGTTACTTTGTTCTGCCATGATGGATGGGAGTTTGGTTCGTTGTTAGACATTAGAATTGGTTACTTTGTTCTGCCATGATGGATGGGAGTTTGGTTCGTTGTTAGACATTAGAATTGGTTACTTTGTTCTGCCATGATGGATGGGAGTTTGGTTCGTTGTAAGACATTAGAATTGGTTACTTTGTTCTGCCATGATGGATGGGAGTTTGGTTCGTTGTTAGACATTAGAATTGGTTACTTTTTTCTGCCATGATGGATGGGAGTTTGGTTCGTTTAAGACATTAGAATTGGTTACTTTGTTCTGTCATGATGGATGGGAGTTTGGTTCGTTGTTAGACATTAGAATTGGTTATTTTGTTCTGTCATCATGGATGGGAGTTTGGTTCGTTGTTAGACATTAGAATTGGTTACTTTGTTCTGTCATGATGGATGGGAGTTTGGTTCGTTGTTAGACATTAGAATTGGTTACTTTGTTCTGCCATGATGGATGGGAGTTTGGTTCGTTTAAGACATTAGAATTGGTTACTTTGTTCTGTCATGATGGATGGGAGTTTGGTTCGTTGTTAGACATTAGAATTGGTTACTTTGTTCTGTCATGATGGATGGGAGTTTGGTTCGTTGTTAGACATTAGAATTGGTTACTTTGTTCTGTCATGATGGATGGGAGTTTGGTTCGTTGTTAGACATTAGAATTGGTTACTTTGTTCTGTCATGATGGATGGGAGTTTGGTTCGTTGTTAGACATTAGAATTGGTTACTTTGTTCTGTCATGATGGATGGGAGTTTGGTTCGTTGTTAGACATTAGAATTGGTTACTTTGTTCTGCCATGATGGATGGGAGTTTGGTTCGTTTAAGACATTAGAATTGTTTACTTTGTTCTGCCATGATGGATGGGAGTTTGGTTCGTTGTTAGACATTAGAATTGGTTACTTTGTTCTGCCATGATGGATGGGAGTTTGGTTCGTTTAAGACATTAGAATTGGTTACTTTGTTCTGCCATGATGGATGGGAGTTTGGTTCGTTGTTAGACATTAGAATTGGTTACTTTGTTCTGCCATGATGGATGGGAGTTTGGTTCGTTGTTAGACATTAGAATTGGTTACTTTGTTCTGCCATGATGGATGGGAGTTTGGTTCGTTTAAGACATTAGAATTGGTTACTTTGTTCTGCCATGATGGATGGGAGTTTGGTTCGTTGTTAGACATTAGAATTGGTTACTTTGTTCTGCCATGATGGATGGGAGTTTGGTTCGTTTAAGACATTAGAATTGGTTACTTTGTTCTGCCATGATGGATGGGAGTTTGGTTCGTTGTTAGACATTAGAATTGGTTACTTTGTTCTGCCATGATGGATGGGAGTTTGGTTCGTTGTTAGACATTAGAATTGGTTACTTTGTTCTGCCATGATGGATGGGAGTTTGGTTCGTTGTTAGACATTAGAATTGGTTACTTTGTTCTGCCATGATGGATGGGAGTTTGGTTCGTTTAAGACATTAGAATTGGTTACTTTGTTCTGCCATGATGGATGGGAGTTTGGTTCGTTTAAGACATTAGAATTGGTTACTTTGTTCTGCCATGATGGATGGGAGTTTGGTTCGTTGTTAGACATTAGAATTGGTTACTTTGTTCTGCCATGATGGATGGGAGTTTGGTTCGTTTAAGACATTAGAATTGGTTACTTTGTTCTGCCATGATGGATGGGAGTTTGGTTCGTTGTTAGACATTAGAATTGGTTACTTTGTTCTGCCATGATGGATGGGAGTTTGGTTAGTTTAAGACTTTAGAATTGGTTACTTTGTTCTGCCATGATGGATGGGAGTTTGGTTCGTTGTTAGACATTAGAATTGGTTACTTTGTTCTGCCATGATGGATGGGAGTTTGGTTCGTTGTTAGACATTAGAATTGGTTACTTTGTTCTGCCATGATGGATGGGAGTTTGGTTCGTTGTTAGACATTAGAATTGGTTACTTTGTTCTGCCATGATGGATGGGAGTTTGGTTCGTTGTTAGACATTAGAATTGGTTACTTTGTTCTGCCATGATGGATGGGAGTTTGGTTCGTTTAAGACATTAGAATTGGTTACTTTGTTCTGCCATGATGGATGGGAGTTTGGTTCGTTGTTAGACATTAGAATTGGTTACTTTGTTCTGCCATGATGGATGGGAGTTTGGTTCGTTTAAGACATTAGAATTGGTTACTTTGTTCTGCCATGATGGATGGGAGTTTGGTTCGTTGTTAGACATTAGAATTGGTTACTTTGTTCTGCCATGATGGATGGGAGTTTGGTTCGTTTAAGACATTAGAATGGTTACTTTGTTCTGCCATGATGGATGGGAGTTTGGTTCGTTGTTAGACATTAGAATTGGTTACTTTGTTCTGCCATGATGGATGGGAGTTTGGTTCGTTGTTAGACATTAGAATTGGTTACTTTGTTCTGCCATGATGGATGGGAGTTTGGTTCGTTTAAGACATTAGAATTGGTTACTTTGTTCTGCCATGATGGATGGGAGTTTGGCTCGTTGTTAGACATTAGAATTGGTTACTTTGTCCTGCCATGAGGGATGGGAGTTTGACTCTTTTTATGACATTAGAATTGATTACTTTGTGCTGTCATGATGGATGGGAATTAGGCTCGTTGTTAGACATTAGAATTGGTTACTTTGTTCTGCCATGATGGATGGGAGTTTGGTTCGTTTAAGACATTAGAATTGGTTACTTTGTTCTGCCATGATGGATGGGAGTTTGGCTCGTTGTTAGACATTAGAATTGGTTACTTTGTCCTGCCATGAGGGATGGGAGTTTGACTCTTTTTATGACATTAGAATTGATTACTTTGTTCTGTCATGATGGATGGGAATTAGGCTCGTTGTTAGACATTAGAATCAGGGCCGTCTTTACACCATCTTGGGACCCTGGGCATAGAAATAGTGTTGGGCCCCTGGGCAAAGAAAGAGTGCTGCCCCCCTTCCCCCCTCCCCCCGCAGGAATAAAAAATAAATGGTTGATAATATTAAAAATGATGTATTATTTACTAATTTCAACAAAATTGTTGTTAAAACATGCTGTACAGCTGCAACAATAATCAAAATTAAACATGAAAAACAGAGAAAAGAGATTTTATTTACATGTTTTATAGTATTACACTTGATATTTACAAAAACAAAAAAAAATGACACACTAAAACAGATATTTACATATGTTTTTTTAAATATAATAAGCACCATATCATATGACATCTATTACACAATGTCAAAACCCTGACAATTGAGGGCACGATGAACTTCTGTCTGAACTGCGGTTAACTTCGACCAGGAAAAAAACTTGGACATCCAAATTTAATGAGGGGCCCCCAGGCACGGCTATAGACATAGAGGGCCGGAGAGAGAGTTGGAAGTAATTGATAAACTTAAATTGCCCGTTCGCATATAAACACAAAATTATGAGATTTTTATAAAATAATACTAAATTTTAAAGGTTTTTCCGAAACCCTACAACATATTCGCATGGGGCCCCTATGCTCGTGGGCTCCCGGGCAAAGGCCCAACGGGCCTATGGGTTAAGACGGCCCTAATTAGAATTGGTTACTTTGTTCTGCCATGATGGATGGGAATTCGGCTCGTTGTTAGACATTAAAATTGGTTACTTTGTTCTGCCATGATGGATGGGAATTCGGCTCGTTGTTAGACATTAAAATTGGCTACTTTGTTCTGCCATGATGGATTGGAATTCGGCTCGTTGTTAGACATTAAAATTGGTTACTTTGTTCTGCCATGATGGATGGGAATTCGGCTCGTTGTTAGACATTAAAATTGGTTACTTTGTTCTGCCATGATGGATTGGAATTCGGCTCGTTGTTAGACATTAGAATTGGTTACTTTGTTCTGCCATTTGATGTTCACAATCCTTAGGTTATAAATTTTCTGATTACAAGAATCGTTTTTTACCACGACCATGACGAAATGAGTGAAAAAGAAATGGCCCCTCACTCTCTATAGTATAATGAGGTTATGGCATTTGTTCCCTTTTTATTTTTGAAATCAACACATTTTTTTAACAATGTGGTCAGTATTACGCCAGACTGGTCTTTTTTTGCAGAAGTAGTTGAAAAAGTCTCATTGAACGTAGAAGACATTGATCAGAATTGAAACCGACATCTTGTAATCATCAATATGTTTACGTTTGCGGTAGTGAACGCGCTGAAAATCTTGCCGGTTTGGTCGATGTCTGTGGACAATGTTCTCACGAACTCTGAACGAAGGACCGACTTGTAAATGATTCTAGCTCTGCAGACAGAACAGACTACACGTATGTCATACGAGACCACTTCACAGGATGCCAAAGAAAGCTTGTAAGCCAATGCAACACCGGTGTCTTTAGTTGCTGTCTTTGAGGGTATACTTAAAAGGAAGTCTCCAATGTTTACTGAGGATGGCCTGTTGACTAAACTAAACTAAACTAAACTAAACTAAACTAAACTAAACTAAACTAAACTAAACTAAACTAATTCAGTTCACCAACCAATCAGCACTTTCCTGGAACTCTTCACATGAAACGCATCCATTGGCAGCAGTTAATTTCTTATCAAGGAACTAATTATGTTCGGATGAGTGAGAATCTGGTCGATGAGTGAGAATCTGGTCGGATGAGTGAGAATCTGGTCGATGAGTGAGAATCTGGTCGATGAGTGAGAATCTGGTCGATGAGTGAGAATCTGGTCGGATGAGTGAGAATCTGGTCGGATGAGTGAGAATCTGGTCGATGAGTGAGAATCTGGTCGATGAGTGAGAATCTGGTCGGATGAGTGAGAATCTGGTCGGATGAGTGAGAATCTGGTCGATGAGTGAGAATCTGGTCGGATGAGTGAGAATCTGGTCGGATGAGTGAGAATCTGGTCGGATGAGTGAGAATCTGGTCGATGAGTGAGAATCTGGTCGGATGGGTGAGATATAATCTGGTCGGATGACCGAAAATAATCTGGTCGAATGAGTTGAATAGAATCTGGTTGGATGACTGAAATAGAATCTGGTCGATGAGTGAGAATCTGGTCGATGAGTGAGAATCTGGTCGGATGAGTGAGATAGAATCTGGTCGGATGAGTGAAATATAATCTGGTCGGATGAGTGAGATAGAATCTGCTCGGATGAGTGAAATAGAATCTGGTCGGATGAGTGAGATAGAATCTGCTCGGATGAGTGAAATAGAATCTGGTCGGATGAGTGAGATAGAATCTGCTCGGATGGGTAAGACAGAATCCGACCGGATGAATGGTCTAACTTTATTTCTTTTTCTTCAATTACATTTTTACTGGGGGAACCAATCCCAACACGTAATAAACGAGTATTGCGGTGTCAAGGTAGTTTCATGCTAGTGACTATATTGTCCTATCAAGCGAGTATTGCGGTGTCAAGGTAGTATCATGCTAGTGACTATATTGTCCTATCAAGCGAGTATTGCGGTGTCAAGGTAGTTTCATGCTAGTGACTATATTGTCCTATCAAGCGAGTATTGCGGTGTCAAGGTAGTATCATGCTAGTGACTATATTGTCCTATCAAGCGAGTATTGCGGTGTCAAGGTAGTATCATGCTAGTGACTATATTGTCCTATCAAGCGAGTATTGCGGTGTCAAGGTAGTATCATGCTAGTGACTATATTGTCCTATCAAGCGAGTATTGCGGTGTCAAGGTAGTATCATGCTAGTGACTATACTGTCCTATCAAGCGAGTATTGCGGTGTCAAGGTAGTATCATGCTAGTGACTATATTGTCCTATCAAGCGAGTATTGCGGTGTCAAGGTAGTATCATGCTAGTGACTATATTGTCCTATCAAGCGAGTATTGCGGTGTCAAGGTAGTATCATGCTAGTGACTATATTGTCCTATCAAGCGAGTATTGCGGTGTCAAGGTAGTATCATGCTAGTGACTATATTGTCCTATCAAGCGAGTATTGCGGTGTCAAGGTAGTATCATGCTAGTGACTATATTGTCCTATCAAGCGAGTATTGCGGTGTCAAGGTAGTATCATGCTAGTGACTATATTGTCCTATCAAGCGAGTATTGCGGTGTCAAGGTAGTATCATGCTAGTGACTATATTGTCCTATCAAGCGAGTATTGCGGTGTCAAGGTAGTATCATGCTAGTGACTATATTGTCCTATCAAGCGAGTATTGCGGTGTCAAGGTAGTATCATGCTAGTGACTATATTGTCCTATCAAGCGAGTATTGCGGTGTCAAGGTAGTATCATGCTAGTGACTATATTGTCCTATCAAGCGAGTATTGCGGTGTCAAGGTAGTATCATGCTAGTGACTATATTGTCCTATCAAGCGAGTATTGCGGTGTCAAGGTAGTATCATGCTAGTGACTATATTGTCCTATCAAGCGAGTATTGCGGTGTCAAGGTAGTATCATGCTAGTGACTATATTGTCCTATCAAGCGAGTATTGCGGTGTCAAGGTAGTATCATGCTAGTGACTATATTGTCCTATCAAGCGAGTATTGCGGTGTCAAGGTAGTATCATGCTAGTGACTATACTGTCCTATCAAGCGAGTATTGCGGTGTCAAGGTAGTATCATGCTAGTGACTATATTGTCCTATCAAGCGAGTATTGCGGTGTCAAGGTAGTATCATGCTAGTGACTATATTGTCCTATCAAGCGAGTATTGCGGTGTCAAGGTAGTATCATGCTAGTGACTATACTGTCCTATCAAGCGAGTATTGCGGTGTCAAGGTAGTTTCATGCTAGTGACTATACTGTCCTATCAAGCGAGTATTGCGGTGTCAAGGTAGTATCATGCTAGTGACTATACTGTCCTATCAAGCGAGTATTGCGGTGTCAAGGTAGTATCATGCTAGTGACTATACTGTCCTATCAAGCGAGTATTGCGGTGTCAAGGTAGTATCATGCTAGTGACTATATTGTCCTATCAAGCGAGTATTGCGGTGTCAAGGTAGTATCATGCTAGTGACTATACTGTCCTATCAAGGTAGTATCATGCTAGTGACTATATTGTCCTATCAAGGTAGTATCATGCTAGTGACTATACTGTCCTATCAAGGGTACCATGAACAGATAGAATCAAAGAGACACAATGTCAGTTCAACATGACAGGTTTCGCAACTAGTGATTGTCAACTCTTGACATTCCGGCACTCTGTGACCCTGCTCATGTTTTAGTGACTGAATAAATCCCAAAGTCATGTTGTCCTTGACCCTACTCATGTTTTAATCACTGAATAAATCCCAATGTGTGGTTGTCCTTGACGTTACACATGTTTTAGTCACTGAATAAATCCCAATGTGTGGTTGTCCTTGACGTTACACATGTTTTAGTCACTGAATAAATCCCAATGTGTGGTTGTCCTTGACGTTACACATGTTTTAGTGACTGAATAAATCTCAAAATCATGTTATCCTTGTCGTTACACATGTTTTAGTCACTGAATAAATCCCAAAGTCATGTTGTCCTTGACGCTACACATGTTTTAGTCACTGAATAAATCCCAAAGTCGTGTTGTCCTTGACCTAACACATGTTTTAGTGACTGAATAAATTCCAACGTCATGTTGTCCTTGACGCTACACATGTTTTAGCGACAGAATAAATCTCAAAATCATGTTGTCCTTGACGCTACACATGTTTTAGTCACTGAATAAATCCCAACGTCATGTTGTCCTTGACCTAACACATGTTTTAGTCCCTGAATAAATCCCAAAGTTATGTTGTCCTTCAAAAATCAATTGGCAACAATTGATAATTAACGTTATCAGAAAGGGGTAGGCGGGCTTTGCACGCTGGCCAGAGGGTAAGTAAATTTAAAAGTCAACGATTTGCAGAGTCACCTTTGTCTACGTCCAGGGAGACACGGGAGCACGTCCAACAAGTGAATAACGTGCACACAATAAAGACCACGGAACAAGAGCTGCATGGCAGGGGAAGAACTCTGACTTTTGCTGATGACATTCTGGTACATCGGCAGGGAAGAGACAGACGGAAATCGTCTATACAATGCAAAACGAATTCGAACACTACTTACTCTTATGTTCTAGGGACTAGACCTCGCACCAATCGAGTATACCCTAGCAATTCGTAATGTCAGTACGACGCAAATTGACAGGCTGGAGTAAATACACAATGAAGCTATTCTCATTATCTTGGGTGTACTAGGGACACTAGCAATGAGGTATCTTCTTGACTTTCCACCCATGAATGACAGAATCAAGATCTGGAAAGCACGAGCATACCTGAAGATTAGTGCAGATAAATAGCACTCATTACACCACGAGCTCAACACAGGGAAAGGTGCCAGGCTAAAAAAGAGGCAAATCTTTGGTGGGCCGGGCAGATGATGTCATGTAAGCGGTCTGTGGGCTTACCCACAGCAACACCGGCCTAGGAGTGGAAACTGGTGCCTACGTCATTCAGGGGGACATTCTCGTGTATTGTCACCCTTGACAGGAAATATAGGTAACAGAGCTCAATCGTGGTCAATGTGGTGGTCAAACGTCTCAAATGCGATAACACCGATGAGAAAGATGCAGTCATCTATACTGATGGATCTGTGATACGACACCAAAGGAGTGCAGGGACATTTACAGCACGCCCGGCAGGCAGAATAGTCAAAGAAGACAGCGGTGCATACGTCATGACCACGAGTAGTATGAAGATGGAGGTGATGGCAATGACGAGGGTTTTCATCTGATTAGAGTCACAAGACTACACCCACGGCCGCATGCTAAGTGATTCGATGAGCATGATAAGAAAAGTGGAGGCGGGCTCTGTACGCAAGTAATGGGTAGAGACCTTGCAGAAGTAAAAAAAAACACGTAGAGTCACCTTTGTCTACGTCCCCGGACATGCGGGAGTAAGGGGAGATGAAGGAGCAGACAGGTTGGCGCCCTGGGCAATCTGAACGTCAGCACCCTTTAAAGTATAGTCATACACATCATCACAAGGGAACATTTGGAAAGATCCTTGATGGCGCCACTTTAAAGTATAGTCATACACATCTTCACAGGGGAACAGTTGGGAACATCCTTGATTGCGCCCCTAAACAGTTGGCGCCCTGGGCAACTGTCCGAGTTGTCGGTACTTTGTGCTAACCCTGCGCATATACAATGGCATACAAACACATACATAATAAGCACAAATAGAGAGACTATGGAAATGAGTGAAAGAAGGAAGATAGTACCTTGTCTGTTATCCATTCTTGACCTGAGTGACAGTTATTGTTCTCGTTGTTGCTGCCAGGTTCCACGAGGCTGCCTAGACCAAGTAAAACAACAAACGGAAGAAGGAGTGGCGGCGACCAAGAACCTATTATACAGTTTAGAATATGCTTCTCATCTCCAGCGCAAATGTGGCGAGATATGTTCTGACGGGCATCTACTCCAAGATATTTCTGGCTTAAATAGTGGCAGTAGTTTTGAAGCGAAGAGTTACTACTAGTACACGTTAGGTTGGTGATTTTCTCCATTTCTGGGTCGCACTGTTTCGATCCGGCAAAGCTACTGGGCTGCATGTATTTAATTATACACGCTTTATATCGCTCATTTAATGCGGCCTTGAACAGATCCAGTTCTGACGTCACGTGGTACACGTTCTGATAATGAGAGCAAGACACAGTTATTGACCACGCGCCAGCCAGATTGTCTATACCTGGTCCACTGTTGTCAGCTTCAATGTTATATCCGTTACAGATGGCGCAGAATTTTTTTAAATGTGATACCATAACGCAGATCTAGATACGGTGTAACGTCATCCAATGTGTCCATGCTAGAATTCTCACAGCGCCCAATGATATCCACACTTGGCTGAGTGCCAGTTACTGGATTGCTATTACTTGAGTCCTTGTCAGGTTTATGTTGTTGTGTAAGCCCAATAGAGTCTGTGGGACAATCTGAAATCACGTAAACATGGCGTTCGTAGCCTGGAAAGGAGGAACATCTGAATCTATCTGAAGATGGAAGATTCTTTAGTTGTTGGCTTGAATCTTCCAATGAGTTTATTTGTGAGTTGTTGACACCGATAGTAGGACAGCACGTTCCATATATCGAGCATGTCCGGGCACAGTCGCACTTAAAGTAATCTGGCGACTTGCAATTGGATGCATTGTTCACGTGATAATAAACTGACCCGTTTATACAGACGTCACCACAGTACCTGAGGTAAAAGTCCATCCAACTCTCTGAAGAGCTCTCATTTTCCCTTGGCCATGAACTTGTGGCAGTGACAACAACGTGCAGCGTTACAAGTATCAAAATGACGCTGTACCCGGCTCTATAAGAAACACAAACCATTGTTATATTTTCTAGTTTTCCTGCACAAGACGGTTGGGAGTATACACAATGTTGATTAGAAACGACGAAGTGTTAAACATAGATCAAGATCCTTATCAAAGATACGTTGTTCTGTTGATGGGAACATTTTTTGTGAGAAATCATCACTGAGAGTTAATTCTTTAAAATATGTCGCTCACAAAAAACACACACGTCGCCAGGACGCCAAATGTACACTACGCTGTGTTCTAGCGTGTTTTAGCTTCTCTAACATCACCGTCTCCTGCCGAACCGATTCCTATCGTTCTCGCTACTAGCTTCGCCTCTCTTCCGATCCTGTTAGCCCAAAACTGTGGCAGTAAATGTAAATTGAATATTAATGAAGGGACTATAGGCGTTTGTGTTAGAGTTCACTTTTAGATAAATTATAGTTGATGTTGTCGGTTGGGGTACCGTGAATGTTAGATATGTGGAAACTTGATCCCACAAGCAGGAGGTATAATTAGAATGCAAACAAGAACCAAAGTCGACAGTTTTTGGCAATAATGGGGGCTTTACTTGGCTGAGAGCAAACTTTAAAATGCACTAACGTGTGCCAGTGCTGGGTATGTGTATCCGAGGGGAAAGTGTGGTGTCACTTCCTCAAATCTCATGAAATGTGAATTGTAATCTAATCATGAAATGTGAATTGTAATCTAATCATGAAATGTGAATTGTAATCTAATCATGAAATGTGATTACAATCTAATCATGAAATGTGAATTGTAATCTAATCATGAAATGTGAATTGTAATCTAATCATGAAATGTGAATTGTAATCATGACAACAATTTGCAGAAGAAA
The DNA here is from genome assembly GCA_032433765.1 of Megaustenia siamemsis. NCBI lineage: Eukaryota > Metazoa > Mollusca > Gastropoda > Stylommatophora > Ariophantidae > Megaustenia > Megaustenia siamemsis. The sequence continues at coordinate 188,910,785 of JAVIAB010000092.1, forward strand.
ATAGTCGTAAAGGAGCACATCAGTAATCTGGAACACGTGATTATACATCGTTTATTAATATTATTTTTTTTCCTTTTCCATAGGTTTCTACTTTCACTTTAAATAAAAATGTTGTAGTTAAGTGATGTTATTAATGAATCTATTGAATTCTCAGACTCTGGATGCAGTCACCGAGACTAAATTTTTATTTCAAAATCATGAGGAGAATCTAATTTAGCAAGTCATTGAAGATTTTTTAAAATGTAAGTTTTAACTTGAAAGTTAGTTCAGTAAACGTTGTTGAGTTTTGTGTGATTGCTTACCATGCACAACATATATTAGAGGAGAATGGAGAAGAGCAAGAAGCAGACCCGAAGTAAGATGGACAGACAACATCAAAGAAAGACTACAGTCTTAATTGACCATAAGTAAAGCCACCAAAAGAGCAAGAACCAGAACTATGAATCTCCCTCGACACGCGAACAAGAGAAGATGAAGAAAGAAGAAGTAACCGTTTCAGCTTTAGTGTTCCAGGGCTGATTTTACAGCGGGCAGTAACAGCATAAAGATAAAGACATAAAACAAGTAGAAGAATTCAAGTATTTAGGCACAATGTTCACAGAAGATGGAAAACTAGACAGAGAAATTGGCATGAGAATACAAAAAGCAAATGCTGTCACATACCAGCTTTCACCATTGATAAGACGTCCAAACATTTCTATGGCAGGGAATAATAGAACAAAGAAGTATGTGTTAGCACTCGGAAAAATTGACAGACAAACAACAATAGAAAAAAAAACGAAGAGCAATACATGGTCCGAAGTGGGATCGAACCCGTACTCAGTGGCACCGTGCCTTGCCACGAGAAGCCGAACGCTTGGTACACTGCCACGCAGCCAACTCAATATCAGTGTGCCAAGCGTTCGGCTTCTCGTGGCAAGGCGCGGTGCCACTGAGTACGGGTTCGATCCCACTTCGGACCATATATTGTTCTTCGTTTTTTTCTATTGTTGTTTGTCTGTCAATTTTTCCGAGTGCTAACACATACTTCTTTGTTCTATTATTCCCTATTATCGCCTCGGAAGTTCCCCATATAATAATATTTATGTATTATTATTTGTACCCATTTCTATGGCAGCTAAACAACAAATAATAAATAGCATTTTGATACCAACTTTGTGCTATGAAAGTCAAACATGGACCCTTTCTAAATCCCATTTAAGAAAGATCAATACATGTGAGATGGGATGCTTGAGAAAAGTAACAAACAACACAAGAAGAGATAGAATACCAAATGAAACCATAAGAAAAATGGTAGGAACTAAACCCTGCCAAGAATATATAGAACAACAACAACTTAAATGGTTTGGCCACCTGGTCAGAATGATCCTCACCAATCACCATCAAAGGCGTTCTTCTCGAGAATGCATGGGAAAAGACCAAGAGGAAGACCCAGAAGAAGATGGATAGATACAGTGACAGAGACATGTAACAACAAAGGAAAATCACTAATTCAGACAGTTCGAGCAGCACAAGAACGACAAATGATATAAACCACGACACCTTTTAGGTATCAGTGAAAGAGAAAAGAAGAAGAAAGAAGTAACAGCATAAAGAGAGGAGGTGGGGGTAAATAATAGATCAGTAGTTGCAGGTTGGATAGAGAAGAGATATGAACGGGATAGAGAGAAGGAAAGACAAAGGAAAAGGAAGGCAGTTAAAAAAGAGAGAGAAAGATAGAGAGATTGCAACTGTTGTGTGTAATCAAACGTTAGAACAAAGCCACGACTGCTGACTCGGCAACAAATCAACAACAGCCGTGCACTTTGTGAAAAAAACACATTCTTCCGGGATACGGTGACGTCACTTGACACCTTTTCGCACATCTCACCAACTTCGTTACGAGGTCAGAACTTGACCCGATATCTGCATCCTCAAATACTCAGCCATCTGTCTATTCCTGCAAGCTTCTTTATCTTAATAGGTGTACTTTTGCATTCGTGCATGGTTATAGATAGCATGTGTGGGTTTTGTGTGTGTGTGTGTGTGTGTGTGTGTGTGTGTGTGTGTGTGTGTGTATGTGTGTGTGTGTGTGTGTGTGTGTGTGTGTGTGTGTGTGTGTGTGTGGTGTGTGTGTGTGTGTGTGTGTGTGTGTGTGTGTGTGTGTGTGTGTGTGTGTGTGTGTGTGTGTGTGTGTGTGTGTGTGTGTGTGTGTGTGTGTGTGTGTGTGTGTGTGTGTGTGTGTAGGCGCTGAGCCAGCTATAGTGTTATGTATTCAAACTCAGCACAGATCGGGGAGGGGGCAGGGAATAGGTCAAACAGCAAGGTTTGTACCACTATGTTGTATAGTTCCTACTAATTTTCTCATGTTTCCTACCACTATGTTATAGTGCCTACATTATGTTATGTTTTAATACCATTATGTTATAACTCCTACTATCATCGTGTTGCAGTTCCTACAGTTGTGATATAAATTCAAACTACCAGTATGTTATTATTTCTACAATCAATATGTTATAGTTTATTCGACTTTATTATAATTCTTGAAACTAATATGTTATAATTCCATCTATCACTATGTTACAGTTCCTACTACCAATGTAACGTTGTTCCTACTATCATTTTGTTGTAATTCCTTCTAATACTCTATTGTAGCTCCTACAGCCGCTATATTATAGTTTCTTCTAATACTTTATTGTAGCTCCTACAGCCGCTATATTATAGTTTCTTCTAATACTCTATTGTAGCTCCTACAGCCGCTATATTATAGTTTCTTCTAATACTCTATTGTAGCTCCTACAGCCGCTATATTATAGTTTCTTCTAATACTCTATTGTAGCTCCTACAGCCGCTATATTATAGTTTCTTCTAATACTCTATTGTAGCTCCTACAGCCGCTATATTATAGATTCTTCTAATACTCTAATGTAGCTCCTACAGCCGCTATATTATAGTTTCTTCTAATACTCTTTTGTAGCTCCTACAGCCGCTATATTATAGTTTCTTCTAATACTCTATTGTAGCTCCTACAGCCGCTATATTATAGTTTCTTCTAATACTCTATTGTAGCTCCTACAGCCGCTATATTATAGTTTTTTCTAATTGTTATTGAGTTGTCAGCGGGGCATCATCATTGCACTCCGAACATGTCCATAGGTGCTCAGATCCCCTCCTCAGCACTTAGTATTCCTTAGTATTCTTCTAATACTATATTGTACTTCCTATTAACGGTATAGTGTATCTAACGCTATGATATAGTTCGCACAACCAGTATTTGCAGTTCCTGGTACTATGATAATTCCTACTACATCATGTTATAATTCCTATCACCACTATGTTATAATTCCTACCACCACTATGTTATAATTCCTACTACCACTATGTCATAATTCCTACCACCACTATGTTATAATTCCTATCACCACTATGTTTTAATTCCTACCACCACTATGTTATAATTCCTACCACCACTATGTTATAATTCCTACTACCACTATGTTATAATTCCTTCTCATCATGTTATAATTCCTACCACCACTATGTTATAATTCCTTCTCACCATGTTATAATTCCTACTACCACTATGTCATAATTCCTACCACCACTATGTTATAATTCCTATCACCACTATGTTATAATTCCTACCACCTATATGTTATAATTCCTACCACCACTATGTTATAATTCCTTCTCACTATGTTATAATTACTACTAACACTATGTTATAATTCCTATCACCACTATGTTATAATTCCTACCACCACTATGTTATAATTCCTTCTCACTATGTCATAATTCCTACCACCACTATGTTATAATTCCTATCACCACTATGTTATAATTCCTACCAGCACTATGTTATAATTCCTACCACCACTATGTTATAATTCCTATCACCACTATGTTATAATTCCTACCACCACTATGTTATAATTCCTACTACCACTATGTTATAATTCCTACCACCACTATGTTATAATTCCTACTACCACTATGTCATAATTCCTACCACCACTATGTTATAATTCCTACTACCACTATGTCATAATTCCTACCACCACTATGTTATAATTCCTATCACCACTATGTTATAATTCCTACCACCACTATGTTATATTTCCTACTACCACTATGTCATAATTCCTACCACCACTATGTTATAATTCCTACCACCACTATGTTATAATTCCTTCTCATCATGTTATAATTCCTACCACCACTATGTTATAATTCCTTCTCACCATGTTATAATTCCTACTACCACTATGTTATAATTCCTTCTCATCATGTTATAATTCCTACCACCACTATGTTATAATTCCTTCTCACCATGTTATAATTCCTATCACCACTATGTTATAATTCCTACCACCACTATGTTATAATTCCTACTACCACTATGTCATAATTCCTACCACCACTATGTTATAATTCCTATCACCACTATGTTATAATTCCTACCACCACTATGTTATAATTCCTACCACCACTATGTTATAATTCCTACCACCACTATGTTATAATTCCTGCTACCACTATGTTATAATTTCTACCACCACTATGCTATAATTCTTGCTACTACTATGTTATAATTCCTACTACCACTTTGCTATAATTCCTGCTATCACTATGTTATAATTCCTACCACCACTATGTTATAATTACGGCTACCACTATGTTATAATTCCTACCACCACTATGCTATAAATCCTGCAACCACTATGTTATAATTCCTACTACCACTATGTTATAATTCCTGCTACCACTATGCTATAATTCCTGATACCACTATGTTATAATTCCTACCACCACTATGTTATAATTCCGGCTACCACTATGTTATAATTCCTGCTACCACTATGTTATAATTCCTACCATCACTATGTTATAATTCCTACCATCACTATGTTATAATTCCTACCACCACTATGCTATAATTCCGGCTACCAATCTGTTATAATTCCTACCCCCACTATGTTATAAATTCCGGCTATCACTACGTTATAATTCCTACAACCACTATGTTACATTTCGAACTACTACAACGTTGTAGCTTTTACTAGCACTATGTGGTAGCTTCTACTACAACTATATTATAATTCCTACTATCGCTACTACCTACAACCACATTATTATAGATCCTACTATTACTATGTTCTAGGTCCTACTACCACTATGCTATTTCTATACATTTATACAATATTATGTTCCGGTCTGTTGTGTTTAAGTTACTGCTTGTTGTGATTAAGTTACTGCTTGTTGTGATTAAGTTATTGCTTGTTATGATTAAGTTACTGCTTGTTATGTTTCAGTTACTGCTTGTTGCGATTAAGTTACTGCTTGTTGTGATTAAGTTACTGCTTATTGTGTTTAAGTTACTGTTTGTTGTGATTAAGTTACTGCTTGTTGTGATTAAGTTACAGCTTGTTGTGTTTAAGTTACTGCTTGTTGTGATTAAGTTACTGCTTGTTGTGTTTAAGTTACTGTTTGTTGTGATTAAGTTACTGCTTGTTGTGATTAAGTTACTGCTTGTTGTGTTTAAGTTACTGCTTGTTGTGATTACGTTTCTGCTTGTTGTGTTTAAGTTACTGCTTGTTATGTTTTAGTTACTGCTTGTTGTGTTTCAGTTACTGCTTGTTTTGTTTCAGTAAATGCTTGTTGTGTTTTAGTTACTGATTGTTGTGTTTTGGTTACTGCTTGTTATGTTTTAGTTACTGCTTGTTGTGTTTTAGTTATTGCTTTTTGTGTTTTAGTTACTGCTTGTTGTGTTTTAGTTACTGCATGGTGTGTCTTAGTTACTGTTTATTGTGTTTTAGTTACTGTTTGTTGTGTCTTAGTTACTGCTTTTATGTTTCCATTACTGCTTGTTGTGTTTTAGTTACTTTATGTTGTGTTTTAGTTACTGCATGTTGTGTTTTCGTTACTGCTTGTTGGGCTTTAGTAACTGCATGTTGTGTCTTAGTTACTGCTTGTTGTGTGTTAGTTACTGCTTGTTGTGTTTTAGTTACTGCTAGTTGTGTGTTAGTTACTGCTTGTTGGGCTTTAGTAACTGCATGTTGTGTCTTAGTTACTGCTAGTTGTGTGTTAGTTACTGCTTGTTGTGTTTTAGTTACTGCCTGTTGTGATCCAGAAACTAAAATACGATGAAAGAGAACAACTCTGACAGAGAACAGTTATGCAACAGATGAACACCCACTCTTCTTTGGCTGGCGAAGCTCATCACTCACAGGCTAGTGGTCTGGTCTCTCCTTTCGGTCTCTCATTAACTCCACACATTCCCACTGACCCACCGTTTTTCTTTGATATCTCAGATGATCCACCAACACACCCGAGTTGATGTGAGTACAACTTTCTGACTCGTTTGTTGACAATAAAAGAGATGAAGATAAACAAACCCTGAAGACACATGATCGGAGAAGTCAACATGTACAAGATGCGATTTTGAAGATAAACAGCAACTGCACCTACGATGTAAAATATTCCAGTCAGGGTCGACAACTTGGCATAAATTATGACACTCTGTCCTTCCGTTCTGTGGTTCTGTAAACGAGAAACATTTTTGATTTCTCTGACAGTCAGAATGAACAAGACGCCATTACTGAGAACTGTGAAGCTGAGAGGGGCGATAAGCGACAACAACTTGATCCAGAGAGATAACTCAATGTCGAGAAAACAAAACTTGTTGCTGTAACCGATAGACGAGCCCTTTGTTAGGCCCATTGATATAGCAATCTCTAACGAAATAATGACCACGGGGGTCCCAAAAGAGTACAGAGAATATCGAAGATATCGCTTTTTATCGGATCTGGTGTTGATAACTGTGGCACCTTTGTTGGTGAACGATTTGTACATGTGTATACAGCACGCGCTCATCCACATAAAGGAGGCCAGCCAGAAATAGTGGAGAAGAATGCCTTGAAGGAGACAGTGGATTGAGTGGAGCTTGCCGGAGACTCCAAACTGAGCGGTGACAAGAAGCAAAGTCTGAGCAACAGCCAATGACAGACTTAAGCTCATATTGTTCAAGCCTGGAAGTGTCCGCAGTGTTGGATGCAGACAGTAAGTTACAAAAGTAACCAGCAGACAAACAACGGACAGCGCCACACACACGTACTCCAAATACAAGGTAACAACTGCCAGGACATCTTCTGTTGTGCTCTCACTGATGGCGGTCAGATTGTGGTACAGATCTAGGCAGATCCGCAATTTCCCATTTATCAAAGACACATTCGATCTGCTTGAAACTGTTATGTTCCTGTCTCTGAATGAGAAGATAAATATAAAGCTGTTATTGTTGTACTTAATGTCTGTGTAATTGACTTCTACAAATGGACACGATAAACTATGAGTGATGTCTATGAACTTATCAGCAAACAGCCATTGGTTATTCATATCTCTTGAATATGAATCAATACTTCCTCTATACAGTTTAGCCAGCGAAAATGTAGAATTGAGAGGAACTCCGCCTGTAAAGGAAGTACATGATTCTCTTTTTGTTTCTATTATTGGTGTTGTGATAGAAATGGTGGTCTTTTATTAGGATTGTCCTTCATTTTAAAATTTTCGATGATAGTATTTTCTGTGACGTCATCAAGTAGGTCAGAATATTCTGTCCCAAGGATTGTGGGTACCAGGGATAATGACGAGCCTTCTGGCAGATCTATGACCCTGTCGCCATTTACAAGATCCAGAATGTTCGTCTCTACCGAATCCCTGTCATGAAACTTGTCGCTGATAAAATAGGCCAGGACGGACACTTTCTGTAGGATTTCTTGTTTGTGTGTATCACGTGACGCGACAAGAACTGTGACGTTGATCTCCAGTCGAACGTTGTCCGATGATACATTATAAATGTTGACATAAATTATGTCCATCAGAAATTGGACGCTCTTCCGTGAAACACAAATGTCAAGGCCTTTAGGTATCAGAACCAACAACAGCTTGTACCCAAGTCCTCGGATTCCTGTCAGCGCTGTTCTGCATACACCACTGGTGTCCTTGAGTTTACCAGCGGAACATTCAGCCTGTTGGCATTTACCCTGGGGAGAGAGAGTGAGAGAAAGAACACACAAAGTTAATGGTGAAAAAAAGGTTATTGGACAATAAACTTAATATGGCGTATCATCGGCTAAAGATAGCTCTCTAATAATATAATTGTTGTTTAACTTTGACGTTATGACACTTTCCTCAAGTGTAGAATACCCACGTGGAAAGGTGTCATTTATCGTTTGAGTTAGTCTGTGAGGCTGAATGTTTACACCATTCACAGACAAATACATTCATGTCCGACAGAACAAGGCATTCAAATGCTCAAACCTAATCCCGTAAACAGACGCATAGAAACATCTGTATCGAGATCAACATCTCAATTTTGTAGAAAGGAGGCGATCGATTTGTTCAAGCTGAGTGAAAGTCGTGTGAGAGTGAGAGATGACAAGGGAGAAAAAACAATAAGTAGCGGCAGTTGTCTTTTCTGACTTGAAATTTTGTATTTCATATGCTTAATTTGTTTTGCTATACCTGATGAAGGTTGTTACCGAAACGTTATAGTTTGTCTTGTCTTTATGTTAGTTGAACTACTCAATACCAATTTATGTTTATTTACTGAAGTTGTACTGAAGTTAGATAGTTTGATCGAATTCAGAAGGTGTATTCAAGCTATATGAACTGTTTTTATGAGCAGACATATTCAAGTAGATGTCTGTGAGCAGCACATGCAGACATATTCAAGTAGATGTCTGTGAGCAGACACATGCAGACATATTCAAGTAGATGTCTGTGAGCAGACACATGCAGACATATTCAATTAGATGTCTGTGAGCAGACACATGCAGACATATTCAATTAGATGTCTGTGAGCAGACACATGCAGACATATTCAATTAGTTGTCTGTGAGCAGACACATGCAGACATATTCAATTAGTTGTCTGTCAACAAACACACGCAGACATACGCAGGCATATTCAATTAGATGTCTGTCAACAGACACATGCAGGCATGTTCAATTAGATGTCTGTCAACAGACACATGCAGGTATATTCAATTAGATGTCTGTCAACAGACACATGCAGGCATATTCAATTAGATGTCTGTCAACAGACACACGCAGACATATTCAATTAGATGTCTGTCAACAGACACACGCAGGCATATTCAATTAGATATATGTCAACAGACACACGCAGACATAATCAATTAGATGTCTGTCGACAGACACATGAAGACATAATCAATTAGATATCTGTCAACAGACATATGCATATACATTCAATTAGATATTTGTCAATAGACACATGCAGATATAATCAATTAGATGTCTGTCGACAGACACACACAGACATAATCAATTAGATGTCTGTCGACAGACAACATTTAGTAATGAACCATGTGACACTGATTTCAATCACCCTTAAGATTGCTTGTAGGAATAACTAGCATTCAGGGACCTGGCATGCTCATATTTGAATGGTCTGTAAAGAAACAGTTCATTTGTCTTTCTGTTGTTGGTGTAGTGGCAAATAAATAAAAAGAATCTCCTCAAACTCTGAGTCATGGTTTCTAGTAGCACACTGCATTATTTATGAGCACAGTCAAAACAAAGATCTCTTAGTACAAGGACATACACACTTTAATGACAACACCTTGGTTGTCTGGTCACGACAGTGGAAAACAGACGTAGGCAATATCGGTATACACATTCAAGTGTTTAGCAGTCGACATACGTTATATAGATAGATAGATAGATAGATAGATAGATAGATAGATAGATAGATCGATAGATAGATAGATAGATAGATAGATAGATAGATAGATAGATAGATAGATAGATAGATAGATAGATAGATAGATAGATAGATAGATAGATAGATAGATAGATAGATAGATAGATAGATAGATAGATAGATAGATAGATAGATAGATAGATAGATAGATAGATAGATAGATAGATAGATAGATAGATAGATAGATAGATAGATAGATAGATAGATAGATAGATAGATAGATAGATAGACAGATAGACAGATAGACAGATAGACTGATAGACAGACAGACAGACAGACAGACAGACAGACCGACAGGCAGGCAGGCAGGCAGGCAGGCAGGCAGGCAGGCAGGCAGGCAGGCAGACAGACAGACAGACAGACAGACAGACAGACAGACAGACAGACAGACAGATAGATAGATAGATAGATAGATAGATAGATAGATAGATAGATAGATAGATAGATAGATAGATAGATAGATAGATAGATAGATAGATAGATAGATAGATAGATAGATAGATAGATGTCATAGAAGAGATACGCTGAAACAAACACAAGAAATACCTTGGCATTGAACCATTCTGTCTGTGTGTTGCATTGACTGTTGTCACTGGGGCTTTGATTATCTTTCATGCTGGCTGGACCAAGTAACATTGAAAATGGGATAACGGATGAGAATGAGAATGATGCCATGGATACTTGCGTCGTCCTGCAGTCTGGGAGGAGAAATGTTTCTCCCGCGCAGAGGTGGCAAAACATGTTGACACCGCCACTTACTCGAAGATATTTGTGGTTAAAATTGAGACAGATGTTTCTTAGCTCGTTGACGTTGCTGTTACAAACTGGGACTTTAGCGACTTTTTCCATCTTTGGGTCGCACTTTCTGGCTATAGCAACGCCACTGGGCTGCTTGTATTTAATGCTACATTCATCCCTTGTCATATTTAATACGGCCTTGAAAAGCTCCAGTCCAGACGTCACGTGGTACACGTTCTGATAATGAGAGCAAGACACCTTTATTGACCACGCGCCAGCCAGATTGTCTACACCTGGTCCACTGTTGTCAGCTTCAATGTTATATCCGTTACAGATGGCGCAGAATTTGTTTTTAAATGTGATACCATAACGCAGATCTAGATACGGTGTAACGTCATCCAATGTGTCCATGCTAGAATTCTCACAGCGCCCAATGATATCCACACTTGGCTGAGTGCCAGTTACTGGGTTGCTATTACTTGAGTCCTTGTCAGGTTTATGTTGTTGTGTAAGCCTCATAGAGTCTGTGGGACAATCTGAAATCATGTAAACATGGCGTTCGTCGCCTGGAAAGGAGGAACATCTGAATCTATCTGAAGAAGGAAGATTCTTTAGTTGTTGGCTTGAATCTTCCAATGAGTTTATTTGTGAGTTGTTGACACCGATAGTAGGACAGCACGTTCCATATATCGAGCATGTCGGGGCACAGTCGCACTGGAAGCAACTTGGTTGCCTGCATGGGAAACTGCTATAATTATAGAATGAGCCGTTTCTGCAGGCGCCACCACAATACATAAGGTAAAAGTCGAACCAGTCTAGTGAGAAAGCATTCCAGTCGACAACCTCTTGGCCTGTAGGAACGACAACAGCCTGTAGCACAACAAACAGGAAAATGGTGCTTTCCCCTGAAATAAAAGCAACACAAAACATTGTTATCTTTTCTAATCAACCGCAGACACTGACTTCTATGAATTGATAATTAAACACTGGTCTAACATCAATCAAGTGAAGAATACACAGTCCAGCGTTAGCACCATCAGTTCATTAGAACTGATCAAAAGTTAAAGATCTCTTTGGAATAAGCACACACACATATCTGTTTTTGAAATGATTAAGACGAGCCAGGAAGAGTTCTTATTTGTGCGAAAACTTCGAAAAATGTCGTCATTCATTACTTAGATGTCGTCATTCATTACTTAGATGTCGTCTGAACACCAAAATCAAAAGTTGTCTGAGCACCAAATTAAGCTACGTGTGCCTGGTAAACTTGGAATTGGCCACCCATCGTTTGAATTGCCAGCTTGAATGTCAACGATGACCTTTCTAACCCGGAAGCTGTAAAATAAGTTCGTTCTAGCTCGTGCGGTTTTTCCAGGCAACCGATGTATGAGAGACTGTATCTGAGCCTGGGTTTATTGAAATAGCGTAATCTGGATATTTGGTGTATCAGATTATCCCTACCGTGCCAGTAATGAACACGATCTTCATAGTCTCCTATTACAGAAGTGGATGTACCATTGCACTGGCAATAATTGGTGTGAGTGGAAATCGTCTATTAAATGATAATTTTAAATACATTTTTTTGTGTGTATAAAATTTTGGAATTTGCATTGGAGAATACAGAGTAATAGTGCTTGTGTTTATGAAAAAGTATAATGCGCTTAGTAAAACAAGATGCAAAAGAAAATAATGCAAATGAGGCGCCTTACAGACACAGAAAACATTGCAAGAATTATGTTTCGTGAAGATTATTTCAAGCAAGACGAGAATTAATGCAAAGATGGGATGAAATGTAGAATACATTAGAGAGATATAATGAGATAGGTAGTATAATGATGGGAAAGAAAATAATTAGAATGAGAAGAGAGGAAGAATTGAGAGAGAGAGAGGTAAAGGTAAAGGTAAAGTACGAGACTTGAACCGGCGTCTTAGCACGCGACTTTCCACCCATATGTGCTCGGCCGCCTATCCAGAAATGTTCGGAGATTTCTGTATAGTGTCGCCTCAAGCATAGAAACTCTGATGCGAGGCGACATTCCTCACCTTCCCAGGGTAATACCCTGGTACCCATTTCTACCAACGGCTGGGTCCACCGTGGGGGTATTTTTTTTGTTCCAACCACTAGTACAACTCACACTGCTCCAAGCGGGAATCGAACACGGGTTGTCCAAGCGTTGGTAGTCCAGTCGCGGGGTTTTCCCAACTAGGCTACCGAGGTCCCCGAAGAGAGAGAAAGAGAGGTAGTATAATGGGGAACAAAAAAGGGAGAAGGCCAAGATATGAAGAGTTTGGAAAGAGAGAGAAAGAGTGGGGGGAGGGGGGAGGGGGTGAGGGGACGAGAGAGAGAGAGAGAGAGAGAGAGGGAAACGAGAGAAAATATTAAGAAAAATATTCACGAAAACTCAAAATGTCAAATTAAAGGGAACGACGTTTGATATTGTTTGCCTTCAGTCGCCAGTCAAATCTCTCAACGACATCACAAATACAAGTCATCTCTGTTATGTTACAATCTCTACCAATGAGATCTCTCAACGACATCACAAAAAAAAACAAGACATCTCTGTTTTGTCCTAGTCTCTACCAATGAGATCTCTCAAAGACATCACAAATACAAGACATCTTTGTTATATTTCAGTCTGTACCAATGATATTTCTCAACGACATCCCGAATACAAGACATCCATGGTATGTTCTAGTCTCTTCCAATGAACTCTCTCAACGACTTCACAAATAGACATTTTTATTGTTTCCTCAGTCTACACTAATGCGTTCTCTCACAAACATCAACAAATACAGGACATAAGTGATTAACTTAGAAGACATGAACGGTTTGTTGCGTTCACAATCATATACCAAACCATATGTGATAGACCCACTCATATATGTATGGAAAAAATCAGCAGCAAAACTATTTCATATTGTCTATGATATACCCAATACTCGCATAAGATGTTCTCATGGTTAATTAATCCATGTTCCAACCATAAGCTGTGAGGTCATATACTTCTGCAGACCTCAGACACCTGTGTCACATGAATCGGATCACAAAAGTCATCACACAAATAAACAAGCTAATGCAGACACTCACCTTCTGATGATAATAACAATCCATGCATGAACTAAAAATAATAAGCCATACATTAACTAACAATAACAAGCCATATATGAACTAACTATAACAATCCTGACATGAACTAACAATAACAATCCTTACATGAACTAACAATAACAATCCTTACATGAACTAACAGTAACAAGCCACACTTGAGCTAACAATAACAATCCTTAAACTCACTAACAGTAACAAGCCATACACTCACTAACAGTAACAAGCCGTACGCTCACTAACAGTAACAAGCCTTACACTCACTAACAGTAACTAGCCATACACTCACTAACAGTAACAAGCCATACACTCACTAACAGTAACAAGCCATACAATCACTAACAATAACAAGCCATACACTCACTAACAATAACAAGCCATACACTCACTAACAATAACAATCCTTACACTCACTAACAATAACAATCTTTACACTCACTAACAGTAACAAGCCATACACTCACTAACAGTAACAAGCGATACACTCACTAATAGTAACAAGCCTTACACTCACTAACAATAACAAGCCATACACTCACTAACAATAACAATCCTTACACTCACTAACAGTAACAAGCCTTACACTCACTAACAGTAACTAGCCATACACTCACTAACAGTAACAAGCCATACACTCACTAACAGTAACAAACCATACACTTGCTAACAGTAACAAACCATACACTTGCTAACAATAACAAGCCATACACTCACTAACAGTAACTAGCCATACACTCACTAACAATAACAAGCCATACACTCACTAACAGTAAGAAGCCATAAACTCACTAACAATAACAAGCCATACACTCACTAACAATAACAATCCTTACACTCACTAACAGTAATAAGCCTTACACTCACTAACAGTAACTAGCCATACACTCACTAACAGTAACAAGCCATACACTCACTAACAGGTGCGTATAGGAAGTATGGTGTTAGTGACCATACATTTTACAGAACTTCAGCACATGATTTTTTGGGTAATATGGTCGGTATTACGCCCGTGCCGCTTTACTTTCCCAGAAAAAAAATTCCGGTACCCATTTTAGGCTGGGTGAACCTGGAAGCCGGTGGTTGGGATCGAACCCTACCTCTTGTCTTTTATAGTCTAGTTCACTAACCACTAAGGTATCGCGGCTCCCTACTATTTTACTAATGCTGGATATATCTATTTATAGCAATCATTGCTCGCAAAGCGGTAAATGGAAACAAAAGGAAAAGCCAGCACGGCTAAATTTGAATATCAATGAAAAACACATCACTGAAAGTGTTTCAGCAGTTTTGTTTTCATGAGTACTTTCTCATTTATAAAAAAATATTGTATAGTCTTGTCTTTCTGTATTTGCTGTACAAGTAACAGACTAATATAAGTGTTCTAGTTGTCTATGCATTTTTTACTAATAAATGCGACCACTCATTATGTTCTTGCCACCTCATGTTTCGAACCCACCGTCCGTCGCTGGTGTCCTGACAACCAACAAACGTACAGTGAACATCATCGAGTGCCGTCTCCGCATCGGAGGTTGGCGACCATCGAGAGCCATTATACTCTGTCTCTTGCTTTGATGGTGGAGGTTGTCATAGGTTCACTTGTCCATCTTTGATGTTACTCGTCTATGTTAGTCATGGTCTGCCTCTGCCTCTATTACCCTGTATTTTCCCTTTCAATATTACTTTTAATAGGCTGTTGTGTCTTTTAACATGCCCCCAAAATCTCATTTGTCTTGTTCTAATTGTATTTAGAAGTTCTCTTAATTTTTAGTTGTTTTAAAATTGCATCATTTGTTCTCTTATCTTTCCATACACTTCTACCTATTCTTCTATGAATCCACATTTCTAAGGCTTCAATTTTCTGTTCTGTTTTCTTGTCTAATGTCTATGTTTCTGCACGATACAGGAATATTGAGCAGATATTAGTTTTAGCCCTGGTGTTATTTATCTTGATGTTAGTATATTTTTCATGGCATTACAATTACTTTTTGCCATTCCTATTATTTTGTTTATTTAAGTTTTACATTTTCCATCACTGGTTACAGTATGTCCAAGATAGTTGTAGCTCTGAACTGTCTCCAGGTATATTCCTTCAACTTTGATATCCCCTTATAGGATTTGAGTATTATCTTTGTTTATGACCATAGTTTTAGTTCTTATATATATATATATATATATATATATATATATATATATATATATATATACATGTATATATATTTAAACCATATTTTTTGCTTATCATGCTTTTCATTAAGTAATTGTTGTAGATCTTTAGGATTTTCTGCTAGCAATACAGTATCATCAGCATATCTTAGGTTATTGGTTATCTTTCCATTAATGTTTAGGCCCGGCATCTCTGTGATGTTTTTAAAGATTTGCTCAGTGTATAGATTGAACAAGCTTAATGATAGAATGCATCCCTGTTTTACTCCTCCTTTTATATCAACAGATGTAGAGTTCTCTTTGTTATATTTTACTGTTGATGTTTGCTCCCAGTATAGATTACATATTAGTCGTGAACAGTGAACATACAAAGTATTAAGTGGTGAGCGATATGTGCTTGTCGCAACGCGGTATTGCTAATTGTCTGAAAGTTTCCCTTACCACGCATTTCTCTTAATGAACTGTACAATCTGATAACAGAGAGGCCTACATATAAACAGTAATGATTTACATCCTGGTGCGAGTTAACTGGCTCAAATTGTGAAGAAACTGAAAAAGCTGATAGTTTCCTCTGTTTGCCACTCACAGTGATATCATCATCATCATGTGCCATACCGGTTGGTGTAGGCAATCGTGTCCTTCCACAATATTCTATCTACAGTGCATCATATCAGTTCTGTTGTTGACTGTTTTACATGCCATGACCCCAAGCTATCCAGTAATATTTTCTCTCTTTGTTGTCCGCGATCTCTTTTTCCTTCTATTTTGCTAGTTTATTCTCTGTCTCTGCTATTAAGACTGTGTCATCCGCATGTCGCAAATTATTTATGTTGTAACCCTTGACTTCAATTTCTTTTTTGTCTACTATTGATCTCATAATATGTTCGCTGTAAAGATTGTAAAGTCATTGTTTAATTTCTCCAGCATATTGATTATTTCCACATGCGTGTAAGGAACAAAATAAAACCAGAAATAAGTGAGGAACAATGTGGATTTGTGGAAGGTAAGGGCACCAATAATGCAATATGCATCTTAAGAACATTGATATGAAGATCTATAGAGGTAAAGAAAGATCTATATATGTGCTTTATAGACTACATAAAAGCATTTGACAAACGTCTCATGATGATTCTTAGTAATATTTGTTCATGTGACTCATGAGACTAATAGTGCGATGGTCACACAATCAGTGGCGCCTGACTTCTTCTGTACGGCTACAAAGATATATTTTAGTAGACCCTGTGATACACTCATTTTAACACATAGCATGAGGTCATCGGTTACTTGAGATGTTTGATATTGTATTCATGTTGATGAGCAAGAAGATAGCTGTAGTCAGGAGCCTGGATAGACAGATTCATACAGACGATGCAGATTTCTGTGTAATCTGCTTGAGTATAGGAAAATGAGCACAGAGGAAGAAGAGGAAGAAGTAGAAGAAGAAGAGGAAGTAGAAGAAGAGGAAGAGGAATACAGTTTAGCAGGGAATCCACAAGCTTTGAACAATGTGCAGCTAATCTTGGGTCACTGTAGCAGAGCGGAATTGAAGCTTGGATATGTTTCTCCTTTGTTGCACAATCTCGAATGCTCTGCTTGCAGACAGACCACACGCTGTTAATGATGTTAAAATATGGCATATTCCCAGACCTGTTCAATAAGTCTAAAGTCTATTTGATTGCTTGTGAAGGAATTCTTCAGCAACTTAGATGAGTTGTACTGGAATAAATCCACTTGAAAGATGTCAGTTCTGTAAGGACTTTTTGTAGCTGCCTGGAACTTTAATATATTGTAACGAGGACACAATGCCCTGGACTGTACCCAAGCCCCGGTGCCACGCAAACCTTTCTTTTAGTGGTCATTGGTCAATGTGGCAATCCCTATGAAACCTTTTTTTTAGTGGTCATTGGTCAATGGGGCAATCCCTATGAAACCTTTCTTTTAGTGGTCCTTGGTCAATCCCTATGAAACCTTTCTTTTAGTGGTCATTGGTCAATGTGGCAATCCCTATGAAACCTTTCTTTTAGTGGTCATTGGTCAATGTGTCACGCCCTATGAAACCTTTCTTTTAGTGGTTATTGGTCAATGCATCATTCCCTATGAAACCTTTCTTTTAGTGGTCATTGGTCAATGTTGCAATCCCTATGAAACCTTTCTTTTAGTGGTCATTGGTAAATGTGTTAATCCCTATGAAACCTTTCTTTTTGTAGTCATTGGTCAATGTCGCAATCCCTATGAAACCTTTCTTTTAGTGGCCATTGGTCAATGTGTCAATCTCTATGAAACCTTTCTTTTAGTGGCCATTGGTCAATGTGTCAATCTCTATGAAACCTTTCTTTTAGTGGCCATTGGTCAATGTGTCAATCCCTGTTAAATCTTTCTTTCAGTGGCCATTGGTCAATGTGTCAATCCCTATGAAACCTTTCTTTTAGTGGTCATTGGTCAATGTGGCAATCCTTATGAAATCTTTCTTTTAGTGGTCATTGGTCAATGTGGCAATTCCTCTGGACCCTTTCTTTTAGTGGTCATTGGTCAATGTGACAATCCCTATGAAACCTTTCTTTTAGTGGTCATTGGTCAATGTGGCAATCCCTATGAAACCTTTCTTTTAGTGGTCATTGGTCAATGTGTCAATCCCTATGAAACCTTTCTTTTAGTGGTCATTGGTCAATGTGTCAATCCCTATGAAACCTTTCTTTTAGTGGTCATTGGTCAATGTGTCAATCCCTATGAAACCTTTCTTTTAGTGGTCATTGGTCAATGTGGCAATCCCTATGAAACCTTTCTTTTAGTGGTCATTGGTCAATGTGGCAATTCCTCTGAACCCTTTCTTTTAGTGGTCATTGGTCAATGTGACAATCCCTATGAAACCTTTCTTTTAGTGGTCATTGGTCAATGTGTGAATCCCTATGAAACCTTTCTTTTAGTGGTCATTGGTCAATGTGGCAATCCCTATTAAACCTTTCTTTTAGTGGTCATTGGTCAATGTGGCAATTCCTCTGAACCCTTTCTTTTAGTGGTCATTGGTCAATGTGACAATCCCTATGAAACCTTTCTTTTAGTGGTCATTGGTCCATGTGTGAATCCCTTTGAAACCTTTCTCCTGGCTGATCTCTAAAGTTGCTGACTTCCCCTGCTCGGCTGGTAACTACATTTAAACCCACCGATCTCTCGTCAAACAAAGCAGAGTTGCTATTCTCTTCGTACTCTCTTTCACTCTCTCTTTCTCTCTTCGGTCTATATCATGACATCAATTTTACTAAGTCACACACATACTCGGGATACGCAATAAGGAGCCGCGATAGCTCAGTGGTTAGTGAACTGGACTACAAAGGACAAGAGGTAGGATTCGATTCCAACCGACGGCTTCTGGGTTCACCCAGCCTTTAATGGTTACCGATTTGGGGGCCTCGGTAGCCAAGTTGGGAAAACCACCCGACTGGACTACCGACGTTCAGATGTTCGATTCCCGCTGGGAGCAGTGTGAATTGTACTCGTGGTTGGAAAAAAAAATACCCCCACGGTCGACCCAGCCGTTGGCAGAAAAGGGTACCAGGGTATTACCCTGGGAAGGTGAGGAATGTCGCCTCGCATCTGAGTTTCGATGATTGAGGCGACACCACTATACGGACATTTCTGAACATTTCTGGATAGGCGGCCGAGCACATATGGGTGTAAACTCGCGTGCTAAGACGCCGGTTCAAATCTCGTACTTTACCTTGACCTTTACACATACGCATACCAGTATCAAACTACACACGACACAAAATAATTATTGTTTTGGAAGATTTTCTCTGTGACTTTTATTGCAGTATACCATTAATGATTCTTGTGTTTTTGTGCTAGTAGTGTAGTATCCCCATCTCGTTGACGTGAGCTGTGAGAGAACTGTTTGGCATTTACGATAATTGACAACAATTACACATAGAGCCGTGTACACACACTACGAGGTCTCCAAGGTCGGTCTATGCCAATGATTACAATCTCTGTCTGTCTAGCTGTGCTCCCATTTTGTCATTGTACGGCGGAGACATGCTTTCACTATCACGGTAGACAGAAGTGCGCACACAGCGTCATATGCTGACATGAACTGACATCTCTTTACACAATCACACAGAACCATGCGCTGACCTACCCTTACAAACACTATCATCTTGTGACACATAACTCTCTTTACAATATCATACTATGACAAACGCAGGCCTCTCACAAATCTGAGAATAAAATAAATAAACACAGATATTTACAAGTTCAAGTATGATGGCAGCAAACACAAGAAACAGTTCCAATACTTTGGCGACTGAACCAATGAGCTAGAAAAACAAATCAGAATGACAAACCCTGTAATATACCAAACAAGCACGATGTTGCAAAATTACTTCATATAATACAACGGACGTATTCTGAAAATTACTTCATATAATACAACGGACGTATTCTGAAAATTACTTCATATAATACAGCGGGCGTATTCTGAAAATTACTTCATTGGGTGCCGTCTCTACATCGAAGGTTGGCTACCAAGAAGAGCCATTTTACTCTGTCTCTTCTCTTGATGGTGCTTGTTGTCTACAGACGGACTACTAGTCATGTGTGATCACAGACGGACTACTAGTCATGTGTGATCACAGACGGACAACTAGTCATGTGTGATCGCAGACGGACTACTAGTCATGTGTGATCACAGACGGACAACTAGTCATGTGTGATCGCAGACGGACTACTAGTCATGTGTGATCACAGACAGACAACTAGTCATGTGTGATCGCAGACGGACTACTAGTCATGTGTGATCACAGACGGACAACTAGTCATGTGTGATCGCAGACGGACTACTAGTCATGTGTGATCACAGACGGACAACTAGTCATGTGTGATCGCAGACGGACTACTAGTCATGTGTGATCACAGACAGACAACTAGTCATGTGTGATCGCAGACGGACTACTAGTCATGTGTGATCACAGACGGACAACTAGTCATGTGTGATCGCAGACGGACTACTAGTCATGTGTGATCACAGACGGACAACTAGTCATGTGTGATCACAGACGGACTACTAGTCATGTGTGATCACAGACGGACAACTAGTCATGTGTGATCGCAGACGGACAACTAGTCAGGTGTGATCGCAGACGGACAACTAGTCAGGTGTGATCACAGACAGACCAGACAGACAACTAGTCAGGTGTGATCACAGACGGACAATTAGTCAGGTGTGATCACAGATAGACAACTAGTCAGGTGTGATCACAGACAGACAACTAGTCAGGTGTGATCACAGACAGACAACTAGTCAGGTGTGATCACAGACAGACAACTAGTCAGGTGTGATCACAGACAGACAACTAGTCAGGTGTGATCACAGACAGACAACTAGTCAAGTGTGATCACAGACAGACAACTAGTCAGGTGTGATCACAGACAGACAACTAGTCAGGTGTGATCACAGACAGACAACTAGTCAGGTGTGATCACAGACGGACAACTAGTCAGGTGTGATCACAGACAGACAACTAGTCAGGTGTGATCACAGACAGACAACTAGTCAGGTGTGATCACAGACAGACAATTAGTCAGTTGTGATCACAGACGGACAACTAGTCAGGTGTGATCTCAGACAGACAACTAGTCAGGTGTGATCACAGACAGACAACTAGTCAGGTGTGATCACAGACAGACAACTAGTCAGGTGTGATCACGGACGGACAACTAGTCAGGCGTGATCACAGACAGACAACTAGTCAGGTGTGATCACAGACGGACAACTAGTCAGGTGTGATCACAGACAGACAACTAGTCAGGTGTGATCACAGACGGACAACTAGTCAGGTGTGATCACAGACAGACAACTAGTCAGGTGTGATCACAGACGGACAACTAGTCATGTGTGATCACAGACGGACAACTAGTCAGGTGTGATCACAGACAGACAACTAGTCAGGTGTGATCACAGACAGACAACTAGTCAGGTGTGATCACAGACAGACAACTAGTCAGGTGTGATCACAGACGGACAACTAGTCAGGTGTGATCACAGACGGACAACTAGTCAGGTGTGATCACAGACGGACAACTAGTCATGTGTGATCACAGACGGACAACTAGTCAGGTGTGATCACAGACAGACAACTAGTCAGGTGTGATCACAGACAGACAACTAGTCAGGTGTGATCACAGACAGACAACTAGTCAGGTGTGATCACAGACGGACAACTGGTCAGGTGTGATCACAGACAGACAACTAGTCAGGTGTGATCACAGACAGACAACTAGTCAGGTGTAATCACAGACAGACAACTAGTCAGGTGTGATCACAGACGGACAACTAGTCAGGTGTGATCACAGACGGACAACTAGTCATGTGTGATCGCAGACGGACAACTAGTCATGTGTGATCACAGACAGACAACTAGTCAGGTGTGATCACAGACAGACAACTAGTCAGGTGTGATCACAGACAGACAACTAGTCAGGTGTGATCACAGACAGACAACTAGTCAGGTGTAGATATGTGATCAGATGCTGGAGTGAATGGACATGTGTTTGTTTCAGAAAATGTTAACATCGGAGGAAGAGCGTTGACGTTACGTGAAAGTTTAGCCACCGTGAGATCAGGTAGAGATGTGAAGACATTTGTAAAGTGTATGCTAAAGCGATGTATAGTAGAGAAGGTTAGAAAGGCGCTAGACAATAAGTAGCTTCAATGTTTATGGAACGTAGTGGTTTGCGTTAATCTGTTAAGTATGATACGGTTTGTTACAGACAATAAGGACTGTAAGTGTCTATTTGACTGCATACCAGTGATCAAGCGTAACATACACTCCTATAAGGTATGGTGACAGCTCTACAATAAAGAGACACAATACTGATGTCTCTGCCTACACTACAGGCGGCCTTCTTCGGAAAACAAGAACAACGACAATAAACGATGAGGCACAGATAAATATTACTACATCTAGGATAATTGGGACAGGTAAGTACGAGAGAAGTTGACAGAGGGATAAGAGATGAATGATGAAATGAGAGAGATTGTGCTACATGTTGGGTGATAGGTGAAATATTGAAATATGAAAGTATAAGTATAGAGAGAAATGATAATATATAAAAATGAGACTTAGCTTGTAGGCATAATCAGTCCGCTCACAGTGAAAGGTGGTTGACAAATATCAGAGGGAGGGCTTCCTTTGATAATCAGTCACTTGGTTAGACCAGAGGTCAGACGAGTAATGAGGTACTCAAGCGTGACACAGGTTTGTTGTGTTACTTTTTGTAAAGTTGTCACTATATCTTGTAGGGGTATACGTTACACCCCACTACTGGCTCCTTGCTACCTGCATTTATTTGCCCGTTCACTGTCTACCTTGATTTTTGAATAATGGTTACAATGATGTTCAGCGCATTCAGGACATATATAATTGGTGAGACCACGGTATTAGTGATTTAAAAAAAAAAAAGTAAAGTACCTCCGTCACGCAGGGAGCCGCGATAGCTCGGTGGTTAGTGAACTGGACTACCACGGACAAGGGGTAGGGTTCGATCCCAACCGACGGCTCCGGGTTCACCCAGCCTTAAATGGGTACCGGATTTTTTTCTGGGAAAGTAAAGCAGCATGGGCCTAATACTGACCACATTACCCCAAAAATCATGTGCTGAAGGTCTGTAAAATATAGGGTCACTAACACCATATTTACCTATACGCCACTTGGCGTGACGGAAGTACTTTACTTTTACTACCTCCGTCACGCCAAGTGGCGTATAGGGAATATGGTGTTAGTGACAATAAATTGTACATACCCTCGGCACATGATTTTTGGGGTAATGTGGTCGGTATTACGCCCGTGCCGCTTCACTTTCCAAGAAAAAAATCCAGTACCCATTAAAGGCTGGGTGAATCTGGAAGCCGTCGGTTGGGATCGAACTCTGCCTCTTGTCCTTTGTAGTCCAGTTCACTAACCATTGAGCTATCGCGGCTGGTATTAGGGATTTGGTAATAAACAATGGAAAATAAGAATGACTATTTCACTAACGTTGAGAATTGGAACGATGGTGACAATTACATCACGTGTATTCGAAGTGAACAGAAATTGATTGAAGAACGAGGGCATACAAGAGGAAAAAAATAAAATATTTGTACTGGGAAATAATGTGAACAATATATACAAGATGAGCTCTGATTCAGCTTGCCTGAAGTAGATTCTTATATTAATATTAAATGGGGACTGGTTGATCTCGAGGCAAGACGCCGGCCTCGAGACAGAGAGGTTGTGGGTTTAAATCCCGGCTACACCGGATTTTTATTTTTGATTTCTCTCTGCGGCATCCACCCCAATCTCAGCAGCGAGGCCCGGCTTGAAACGTCAATTACTCATCGACGGAAAAAAATATGAGTATCTCCGAAGTCGGGGTTATCTGCCTGTAAGGCAAGGGACCCCTGTGCACACGGCTGCCAGTGAAAAATGGATTAACACGCAAAATTCAGTTCCTAGTCTCTAGGTACTTCGTCAGAGGTGAAAGGTGGCGAACGAAAAAAAAATATTAAATTCATATTAATTTAATTGATATTAAATTCTTATATATTATTATTCATAAAGAATGTGTTTTATTAACGTTGAAATATTTCCCGGCATGCGGTATGTTCTTCCTGTAACAGAATGTCTCTCAGGGCAACGACGCTCACACCCACGACTTCATCCCACTCTTTCTGAGCACCCGACACCAGGCGTTATTGCGACACCTTACGCCATGAGCTAATTTAAACAAAATCAATATAAGAGAAGGGTGAGTGTGGGATGTCTAGTACGTTGTCGTGTAAATAAGGCGTCCTTGACCGTAATATCATGGGGGCCATGTAAAGCGAAGTGTAACTTCCTGTGTTCGTAGCTCCCATGAAGGAATGGAGCTAACGGTAGTGTAGGGAGGCAACTAAGACTGGAATGTGTGGAGATAAATATCGTCTGAGTTATACATGAGCCCATGTACGTGCCAACACATCAGCGAGATATGGAAGTGACAAAGTTGTATTGGAAGTGACAAAGTTGTAATGAAAGGGGCAAAGTTGTATTGGAAGTGACAAAGCTGTATTGGAAGTGACAAAGTTGTAATGAAAGGGGGAAAGTTGTATTGGAAGAGACAAAATTGTATTGGAAGTGACAAAGCATTATTGGAAGTGACAAAGTTGTAATGAAAGGGGCAAAGTTGTGCTGGAAGTGACAAAGTTGTATTGGAAGTGACAATACTGTATTGGAAGTGACAAAATTGTATTAGAAGTGGCAAAGTTGTATTGGAAGTGACAAAGTTGTATTGGAAGTGACAATGTTGTATTGGAAGTGACAAAGTTGTATTGGAAGTGACAAAGTTGTATTGGAAGTGACAATGTTGTATTGGAAGTGACAAAGTTGTATTGGAAGTGACAAAGTTGTATTGGAAGTGACAAAGCTGTATTGGAAGTAACAAAGTTGTATTGTAAGTGGCAAAGTTGTATCGAAAGTGACAAAGTTGTATTGGAAGTGACAAAATTGTATTGGTAGTGACAAAGTTGTATTTGAAGTGACAATGTTGTATTGGAAGTGACAAATGTGTTTTGGAAGTGAGAAAGCTGTATTTAAAGTGAGAAAGTTCTATTGGAAGTGACAAAGGTGTATTGCAAGTGACAAAGTTGTATTGCACAAGAATTATATTTATATCACCCATATGGCTACCAGTGTCCAAAACGCGGTCAGGGGAGACAAGAAGCGAGCCACTGTCATCTACCATATATATCATAAGATGCAACTAAGGTGGTTGAGGTCAAGGTCTTAGTATGTGTACGGAGTTCATGCCGTCTTCAGTGCACTCACTAGTGTCGGCACAAGTGCTTCATGCTGGTGAACGTACTGAGGAGGATTCTGAGTATTATAGAGTTGTCATCTGTGTAAAGGAGGAGTCTGAGTATTATAGAGTTGTCATTTGTGTAAAGCAGGAATCGTAGTACTATAGAGTTGTCATTTGTGTAAAGCAGGAATCGTAGTACTATAGAGTTGTCATTTGTGTAAAGCAGGAATCGTAGTACTATAGAGTTGTCATTTGTGTAAAGCAGGAATCGTAGTACTATAGAGTTGTCATTTGTGTAAAGCAGGAATCGTAGTACTATAGAGTTGTCATTTGTGCAAAGGAGGAATCGTAGTACTATAGAGTTGTCATTTGTGTAAAACAGGAATCGTAGTACTATAGAGTTGTCATTTGTGTAAAGCAGGAATCGTAGTACTATAGAGTTGTCATTTGTGTAAAGCAGGAATCGTAGTACTATAGAGTTGTCATTTGTGTAAAGGAAAAGATGTGTCCGTTAAACAAAACATAAATAAAATGTTGGTGACTTTGAGTTGTTCCCCTTGGTCTTGTTAACTTTCATTGTCTGAAAACAATTGTACCAGTCACTCCAAAGTTATCAACACTGGTGATTACATTTAAAATACAAACAACACACACACATAAACACACTCTCTTCTTTTTATTGGATATTGTTGCCACAACTACTCTCTCTCTCTCTCTCCCTCTCTCTCTCTCTTTCTCTCTTTCTCTTAGATAATAGTGCTCTCTGTTGTAGATCCCACTTTCTGTCTATACGTACTCGTACTCATCTTCATTCCTTCTTTGTTCATGCGTTTTGCTTCTGATGATCCGCCAACACACACCAGAAGATCTGAGTACAACCTACCAACTCGTTTGTTGACAATAAAAGAGACGAAGATGAACAAACCCTGAAGACACATGAACGGAGAAGTCAACATGTATAAGATGGGACTTTGAAGATAAAGAGCAACTGCAACTACGATGTAAAATATTCCAGTCAGGGTCGACAACTTGGCATAAATTATGACACTCTGTCCTTCCGTTCTGTGGTTCTGTAAACGAGAAACATTTTTGATTTCTCTGACAGTCAGAATGAACAAGACGCCATTACTGAGAACTGTGAAGCAGAGAGGGGCCATAAGAGACAACATATATAACCAGAGAGATAACTTAATGTCGAGAAAACAAAACTTGTTGCTATAACCGATAGACGAGCCCTTTGTTAGGCCCATTGATATAACAATCAATAACGAAATAATGACCACGGGGGTCCCAAAAGCGTACAGAGAATATCGAAGATATCGTTTGTTATCAGATCTGGCGGTGAAATACTTGACATCTTTGTTGGTGAACGATTTGTACATGTGTACACAGCACGCGCTCATCCACATAAAGGAGGCCAGCCAGGAATAGTGGAGAAGAATGGCGTGAAGGAGACAGTGGATTGAGTGGAGCTTGCCGGAGACTCCAAACTGGGCGGTGATAAGAAGCAAAGTCTGAGCAACAGCCAATGACAGACTTAAGCTCATATTGTTCAAGCCTGGAAGTGTCCGCAGTGTTGGATGCAGACAGTAAGTTACAAAAGTAACCAGCAGACAAACAACGGACAGCGCCACACACACGTACTCCAAGTACAAGGTAATAACTGTCAGGACATCTTCTGTTGTGCTCTCACTGAAGGCGGTCAGATTGTGGTACAGATCTAGGCAGATCCGCAATTTCCCATTTATCAAAGACACTTTCGATCTGCTTGAAACTGTTATGTTCCTGTCTCTGAATGAGAAGATAAATATAAAGCTGTTGTTGTTGTACTTAATGTCTGTGTAATTGACTTCTACAAATGGACACGATAAACTATGAGTGACGTCTATGAACTTATCAACAAACAGCCATTGTTCATATTCGTCAATTTTATTAGGAGGTATAGTTGCCATGTAGATCTTCACCAACGGAGATGTAAAGTTGACAGGAAATGAAACCGTGGAGGAAGTAAAGTTGTCCTCTAATGTCCCTGCCGTTGTTGCAAAAGGAAGACGTGACGCCCCATTGGTTATGTCTTTCAACTCTAATCTTTCAATGATCGTATTTTCTGTGACGTCATCTAGTAGGTCAGAATATTCTGCTCCAAGGATTGTGGGTACCAGGGTTAATGACGAACCTTCTGGCAGATCTATGACCCAGTCGCCATTTACAAGATCCAGAATGTTCGTCTCTACCGAATCCCGGTCACGAAACTCGTCGCTGATAAAATAGACCAGGACGGACACTTTCTGTAGGAATTCTTTTTTGTGTGTATCACGTGACGTGGCAAGAACTGTGACGTTGATCTCCAGTCGAACGTTGTCCGATGATACATTATAAATGTTGACATAAATTATGTTAATTAGAAGGTCAAGACTTTCTCGTGAAACACAAATGCCAAGGTCTTCAGGTGTCAGAACCATCAACAGCTTGTACCCAAGTCCTCGGATGTCTGTCAGCGCTGTTCTGCATACACCACTGGTGTCCATGAGTTTACCAGCGGAACATTCAGCTTGTTGGCATCTACCCTGGAGTGAGAGAGCGAGAAAGAGAAATAAAAGACAATGTTAATATTGACGGTAAAGTAGAATGTTTAACAATAAATGTAAGATGGAGATTTTTTTAGATCGTTTTTGCGATGAATAGTTTCAATTAGTAAATATTCTACTGTAGGTTCCCACAGGTTCTTAATCTACATTTCAACTCACTTTTTCAATAAACACTTTCAAATCAATGTGGAGCATAGGTCTTCAACAAACACTTTCAAATCAATGTGGAGCATAGGTCTTCAACAAACACTTTCAAATCAATGTGGACCATAGGTCTTCAACAAACACTTTCAAATCAATGTGGACCATAGGTCTTCAACAAACACTTTCAACTCCATGTGGAGCATAGGTCTTCAACAAACACTTTCAACTCCATGTGGAACATAGGTCTTCAACAAACACTTTCAACTCCATGTGGAGCATAGGTCTTCAATAAACACTTTCATCTCCATGTGGAGCATAGGTCTTCAACAAACACTTTCAACTCCATGTGGAGCATAGGTCTTCAACAAACACTTTCAACTTCCTGTGGAGCATAGGACTTCAACAAACACTTTCAACTCCCTGTGGAGCATAGATCTTCAACAAACACTTTCAACTTCCTGTGGAGCATAGGTCTTCAACAAACACTTTCAACTCCCAGTGGAGCATAGGTCTTCAATAAACACTTTCAACTCCATGTGGAGCATAGGTCTTCAATAAACACTTTCAACTCCATGTGGAGCATAGGTCTTCAATAAAAACTTTCAACTCCATGTGGAGCATAGGTCTTCAATAAACACTTTCAACTCCATGTGGAGCATAGGTCTTCAATAAAAACTTTCAGCTCCCTGTGGAGCATAGGTCTTCAATAAACACTTTCAACTCCACGTGGATCATAGGTCTTCAACAAACACTTTCAAATCAATGTGGACCATAGGTCTTCAACAAACACTTTCAACTCCATGTGGAGCATAGGTCTTCAACAAACACTTTCAACTCCATGTGAAGCATAGGTTTTCAACAAACACTTTCAACTCCATGTGGAGCATAGGTCTTCAATAAACACTTTCAACTCCATGTGGAGCATAGGTCTTCAACAAACACTTTTAACTACCTGTGGAGCATAGGTCTTCAACAAACACTTTTAACTGCCTGTGGAGCATATGTCTTCAACAAACACTTTCAACTTCCTGAGGAGATTAGGTCTTCAATAAACACTTTCAACTCCACATGGAGCATAGGTCTTCAATAAAAACTTTCAACTCCATGTGGAGCATAGGTCTTCAATAAACACTTTCATCTCCATGTGGAGCTTAGGTCTTCAATAAACATTTTCAACTCCATGTGGAGCATAGGTCTTCAATAAACATTTTCAACTTCCTGTGGAGCATAGGTCTTCAACAAACACTTTCAACTCCATGTGGAGCATAGGTCTTCAACAAACACTTTCAACTCCATGTGGAGCATAGGTCTTCAACAAACACTTTCAACTCCATGTGGAGCATAGGTCTTCAATAAACACTTTCATCTCCATGTGGAGCATAGGTCTTCAATAAACATTTTCAACTCCATGTGGAGCATAGGTCTTCAACAAACACTTTCAACTTCCTGTGGAGCATAGGTCTTCAACAAACACTTTCAACTCCATGTGGAGCATAGGTCTTCAACAAACACTTTCAACTCCATGTGGAGCATAGGTCTTCAACAAACACTTTCAACTCCATGTGGAGCATAGGTCTTCAACAAACACTTTCAACTCCATGTGTAGCATATGTCTTCAACAAACACTTTCAACTCAATGTGGAGCATAGGTCTTCAACAAACACTTTCAACTTCCTGTGGAGCATAGGTCTTCAACAAACACTTTCAACTCCATGTGTAGCATAGGTCTTCAACAAACACTTTCAACTCAATGTGGAGCATAGGTCTTCAACAAACACTTTCAACTCCATGTGTAGCATAGGTCTTCAACAAACACTTTCAACTCCATGTGGAGCATAGGTCTTCAACAAACACTTTCAACTTCCTGTGGAGCATAGGTCTTCAACAAACACTTTCAAATCAATGTGGACCATAGGTCTTCAACAAACACTTTCAACTCCATGTGGAGCATAGGTCTTCAACAAAAACTTTCCAAGCCGTTTTCTTTCTTCTCTAAGAATATTTTGGTCTTACTTCTTGTCTTTTCCTTCGGAATTCCCAAAAAGGGCCTATTATCTTATACTCTCTGTTGGCTTCCGCAGTGTGTGTCCTGTCCAGCGCCATTGTCTTCACTGTATCTCTTTATCCACTGGTATTTGACTGGTACATTTCCATAATTCTATGTTAGTGATTTTTTCCTGCCGTTTTCATCCTTTTATTGGAAGCTCAAGCATCCATTAATGAAGGTCGTATATTCATGATTACTACTTTTGTTGTTCTCCATGTTTCACATACATATAATCGGACTGACTTAACATTGGAGTTGAGAAATTTTATTTTCGTATTTAACCTAATTTTTTTTTATTTCTATATATTTCCCAGTGCAACGAAAGTTTTTCTCTTGCTTTTCATATCCTTACTTTGGTAAGTATCAATCTCTGTTCCTACCCTCTCTCTCTCTCTCTCTCTCTCTCTCTCTCTCTATATATATATATATATATATATATATATATATATATATATATATATGACTACCCAGATACATGTAACATTGTACGTCTAGTAGAGGTATTTCTCCCATTGTTATTTGGTTATTGCTGACTGCACTAATTCTCACAATTGTGGTCTTATCTCTATTTATTTTCAGTCCTGGCTGGTGTGATCTTTCATCAAGTATGCTCATTTTATGTTGCATCTGTTGATGATTATGTGATAGGAGAGCTATGTCATCAGCACAGTCTAAGTCATTAAGTTGCTAGGTCAGTTACCATCGGATTCTATTTCTGTTGTTCAGAGCTATTTTCCCAATCCAATCTATGGCCAGTCAAACTTGGAATCATTGCTGGACCTTCAATGAATCAATCATGATTGTCGTTTTTTTTTGTAGAAGCAGATAAGTGAATTAAAGACTTTTTGAACAACTCTGTAGCGATATGAGCAGTGAACACTATCAAGAAGCGACACATCACAGTGCATCCTCGCTCATTAACTGGTGAATTCTAAGAAAAAAATATCAGTATTCTGTACATAAAAGCAAATATGTCTCTTAATCAAACGTGTTTCATGTAAAGTAGCCACAAATAATGTATACCCATCCTTTCCGTCTCCCCTTTGGTATTATCCAATTGTTTGTTCTAACAATATTGTACCATAAACACAAAATAGTATAAGCAGCTAAACCAATGGAGAGAAGAAATAAACTACGTCGTTTCAGCACAAGTTTTCAACAGGTACAAAATATAGACTGTACAAAGATCAATAAATGCTATTTTAAAATAAACAAAGAAATGTGAACATTAAAGTCAAACACTGATCTGGAAAATGGCGGAAAGAAACGGTCGCCAGTTTTTGCGAAGTTGTTTTTCACATGATTAATATACAAAAAGATAGGTAGGTTTTTTGGACCAAAAGGAGACAAACAGTGAAAGATTAGAAAGGGGTTCAAATGAAGATGGATAAAAGCAGGGGTCATATAGTGTTTGATGAAAGAGAAAAAAAGAGGGAAAGACAGAAAAGACAATGCTAGCAAGGGGGAGAAGAGCAAGAGACGTAATAAAAAGGGTAAAACACAGGAAAGAATGAAATAGGAAACTAGTGAATGAAAAGAGTCAAAAAGAGTTTAAATCTCTCGGATGAAGAGTGCCAAAGAAGGCTATGAGTCGGTTCTCCAAAACGAACCGACAGTGGGTATCAGAGGAACAAGAGACGGTTCATGTGCCAAGGAAATAACAAGAGTGACTTCACATTGCAAGTTTTCATTCTCATTGTGTGTGTTTTGTTTTATTTTGTTTACAATGGCATGTTGACGTTTGAGTACCATCTGTAGCATATGATGCTTTCTAACACAGGGCATCCTCATCCCATGCCCCACCAACCCCCCCCCCCCCCCCAAATAACGTCATTGGTTGATTTTCTAAAGCTTTAAAACGCATACAAGTGACTAGAGATTGACAACATAGGTTTCCAGTTGTCACCAATGTCTTACTTATGGCTCCAAGCTACTAGCTATTGACTGAAAAAGTCCAACCAAAAACAAAAGCAGAGGTCACTGATTGCACGTTCTCTATACGCCTAACATGACGTGGAAGGAACCATTACTTTCATCCACAAGGCAGAGGTCACTGATTGCACGTTCTCCATACGCCTAACATGACGTGGAAGGAACCATTATTTTCATCCACAAGGCAGAGGTCACTGATTGCACGTTCTCTATACGCCTAACATGACGTGGAAGGAACCATTATTTTCACCCACAAGGCAGAGGTCACTGATTGCACGTTCTCCATACGCCTAACATGACGTGGAAGGAACCATTATTTTCACCCACAAGACAGAGGTCCCTGATTGCACGTTCTCCATACGCCTAACAAGACGCGGAAGGAACCATTACTTTCACCCACAAGACAGAGGTCACTGATTGCACGTTCTCCATACGCCTAACAAGACGTGGAAGGAACCATTACTTTCACCCACAAGACAGAGGTCCCTGATTGCACGTTCTCCATACGCCTAACAAGACGTGGAAGGAACCATTACTTTCACACACAAGTCAGAGGTCACTGATTGCACGTTCTCCATACGCCTAACAAGACGTGGAAGGAACCATTACTTTCACCCACAAGTCAGAGGTCACTGATTGCACGTTCTCCATACGCCTAACATGACGTGGAAGGAACCATTACTTTCACCCACAAGTCAGAGGTCACTGATTGCACGTTCTCCATACGCCTAACATGACGTGGAAGGAACCATTACTTTCACCCACAAGTCAGAGGTCACTATAAAAATAATTCGTGGAGGGAACCTTTACTTTTACTTACCAGACAGAGAGGTTCTTTGGGTCAGAGTGTCCTTGCCTTTTGACAGCACATCTGCAGGTAGTACAGTATTCTGCTTACAGTAGCAGGTAGTACAGTATTCTGCTTACAGTAGCAGGTAAATTACCTGACCAGACTAAACTTAGAGCAATACCATCGATATTAAAGACGGACACAACGTGAGATGTGCTGAAAATAAAAAGTCCATAACACACTCTCGTGCGTGTCTACTGTAAAGGTCTAGATACTACACAAATCTAACAATTATTGTCCTGTCGGATCTAACACGGCACAAGGCTCAGAAGTTATGGACTCTCCTTGTCTGACGAACCACATCCCCCAAAAATGTGCCGTGGTCATAGAACAAATATGGTCTCTAACACCATATTGTCCATACGACGGTCTCTAACACCATATTGCCCATACGACTAGCATGGCGTGGAGGGAACCTTTACTTTGTTTTTTATGTCTGCCGATCTTTGATTTTATGTCAGACTTTGCACAGAATCCGCGTTGTATCTCGCTGCACGTTCCTCTTGTGGATTAGTCTATCACAAGCCAACTACACATTTGCTAAGGCCAGCAGGCAGAAAATAAAACTGGGAAGCCATCTAACTACTCCAACTAGCGTGACGTGTCAGCTATAGGAGCTATAGACGACTGACGTCACTCTTACCCACAACCACCCCTGCTCGCAAGTCTTAAAACGTCACGTTAGTTGAAGATTTTCCAAGAGTTTCCTCTGAGGCCCAGAAAAACTGAACTTTGTCATGGCCTAGTAATCTCGACAAGGGAGATGATTCCTTATATTTGTTTGTTTTCTCGTCTTTCTATTACTTTTAGTGTTTCTAGATCGATCTATTTTTATTCTACCTCTGGTTCCTATTTAAGGACTTGCTATGAGATTCTGTTTTCTTTTCTCATCACATGACCAACACATGCCTACCTTCTTCTCTTGATTACATATGATATTTTTAGATGTTTGATTAGAATTTTTGGGGCATGTTAAAAGACATAACAGCCTACTAAAAGTAATATTGGAAGGAAAAATACAAGGTAAAAGAGGCAGAGGCAGACCAAGACTAACATGGACGAGTAACATCAAAAGATGAACAAGTCGATCTATGACAGCCTGCACCATCAAAGCAAGAAACAGAGTAGAATGGCGATCCATGGTAGCCAACCTTCGTTGCGGAGAAGGCACTCGATGATGATGATGATTAGACGTTTCGTCATTTCTCTTATTTCTGCACTACTCATGAATTAATTCCATGAAATATGAGGTATTTTCCCCAGGCATTTATTTTAAAAAAGAAACATTCTCTACATTCTCTATATGTTTATTTGTTTTCAGCTCTTGCATGCATATGTAAGGATGTATATCATACGTTTGTATTGAAATGGTCAGGTTTGATGGTCAGGTCAGGTAATTTTACCTGCTACGGTATGCAGTAAACAGTATAACATGTGGCTGCCCTGCTGCCTTGCAGGTAAGCTCGGGAAAGTAAAAGGCTAAGGGAGGGTACCCCGAAGTAAAACAACCCCACTGCCATTGTGAGTGAGACTTTTTAGTCAAAGGCTAGCGGAGCCAACCGTAAACAAACCGACGGAAGGCAACAGAAAACCACGTCGTAATTTCTTTGTACAATCATGAATTGCCACAATAGAAATAACGACAACAACGTTAAGGGGATTCCAATGGAAAACCCTCGTTCGGTAGGGGACATCATGTGCTACATACAGGTGATACCCGATCGTCATCAAGCTACTGTAAGCAAAATAAAGATAAAACAAACTCTAAAGATAGGTACTTGGAATGTGAGAACAGTAATGCAGAAGGGTAAACTAGAAAACATCATACAAGAAATGAAAAGAATGGGTTTACAATTACTGGAACTTTGCGAAATGAGATACACCGGATCAGGGGAGATGTATTCTGATAAACGAAAAATAATCAATTCTGGAGGTACTGAACACCAAAGAGGATTAGGTATCATCTTGGATGCAGAAAGAGCAAGAACAGTGAAAGGCTTTTACCCAATATCTGACAAGGAGTAGTAGTAGATCCAGTGATTGGACGGGTGAAAGTCCTTCCAGCCGAACATAATTCCTTTTATAAATAGTCTACCCGTACATGGAAGCACATTTTTTCCTTATATGAGAGTCTACCCGTACATCGAGGCACATTTTTTCCTTATATGAGAGTCTACACTTTTTTTCCTTATATGAGAGTCTACCCGCCCATTTTTGTTCCGGCCGTGGTGACCTCTCGTTGACCTCTCGTGGTGGTGGTGGTGTTGTGAAGTGGTGACCTCCCGCGGCGGTGGTGTTGTGAAGTGGTGGTGAAGGGGTGTATCATAACTTTCACATTCTTTGTACTTTCAATGGTGCCGTAACTTTGTACATTATACTCTCAGGCAATAAAAAAACAGTTTTATTCAAGATAAGTTTTAAAAACTTCCTTTGGAATTAAAGGTAACAACTTAGGCCGTTACACATGTCTTGCTATAGACAGGAGGGCGTGCTAATGACTTTAACAGCTAAATGGTAGATGAATATTAAAGGCTAACTTGAGAGTCGTGGTGATCTCTCGGCGCCATGGTCGGGGTGAGCTCTCGCAGTGGGGGACCTGTTATGATCAAAGACCCTATTTCTCTGTGAAATTTCTCACTTGGGTAACTTAAGCTGGTCTAGCCGTCTAACAGAGAGACAGTAAATTAATGTACTTTTGATATTCTATTACTGTTGTGTTTTTTGTAGTGGTTGTAGTAATAGTAGTAGTAGTTAAAGTCGTTGTTGAAGTTGTACAACTAGTGTGACTTGTATTTTGTAGAGTTATAACAGACAAGTGGGGGCTATGCCTTTTTTTCATGTATAGTAGAGAGATGGTAGAGTCTTATAGTTATTTTTATGCATGACAACTTTAATGTATCTATAAAATTTATTTTGAAATTAATGGAAACATACAACTTACTCAGGGCTTGGCCAACTAACAGCAACGGTCTTGCTAATATATTTAACCCGTGGAAACATCAGCATCATGAGACTTATAATTGTCCAAATTGACCGCTTGTTCATAACACGGATACGACAGCGATGATGACTTTAACGGGTACGCAATCAAAGATCCCGTGGGTTTTGTTTTAGTCGATGACAACTTTTGAAATAGTAGCTGACAACTTTTGTATTAGCAGATGACAGCTTTCAATGACTGTTTACATGCTATGTCATTGTAGCAGTCATGTATGTCATGTCGATGTAGTAGACACGTATGTCATGTCATTGTAACAGTCATGTCAATGTAACAGTCATTTCGTTGTAATAGTCATCTCGTTGTAACAGTCACGTATGTCATGTCGTTTTATCAGAGACGTATGGTATGTCGTTGTAACAGACTTGTCGTTGTATCAGTCATGTCGATGTAGTAGACACGTATGTCATGTCATTGTAACAGTCATTTCGTTGTAATAGCCATCTCGTTATAACAGTCACGTATGTCATGTCGTTTTATCAGAGACGTATGGTATGTCGTTATAACAGTCACAGGTAGCGTGTCGTTGTATCAGACACGTGTGTCATGTCGTTGTATGAGACACAGATCTCATGTCATGATGTTGTTGTTGTAGCTGTTCAAGTAGTTGTTGATGTTGTAGTAGTAGTAGTGGAAGATGTTAGAAGACGTGTTTATTTTAGCAGAGGAAGTTTCTGAATAGTAGAGGACAACTTTCGAAATAGCAGATGACAACATTTGTTTTAGCTGAGGACAACGTTCGAAATAGTAGGTGACAACTTTTGAATTACAGTGAGACGACTTTCGAATTACCATATGAGGGATACAAGTTCCAATAGGCGACCATGGCCTTTCACAGTACATCGTGTCAGTTCTGTTGTTAACTGTTTTCCATGTCATGTCGTTGTAGTAGTCATAGGTGTCATACCGTCGTATGTATGTTGTCCAGTGTGACATGATAGTTGTATGTAGGTTGTCTAGTTTGTCGTGATGACTGTATGTAGGTTGTCTAGTGTGTCGTGATGGCTGTATGTAGATTGTCTAGTTTGTCGTGATGGCTGTATGTAGGTTGTCTAGTGTGTCGTGATGGCTGTATGTAGATTGTCTAGTGTGTCGTGATGGCTGTATGTAGATTGCCTAGTGTGTCGGGATGGATGAATGTAGGTTGTCGACTGTGTCGAGATGGATGAATGTAGATTGTCTAGTGTGTCGGGATGGCTGTATGTAGATTGCCTAGTGTGTCGGGATGGATGAATGTAGGTTGTCGACTGTGTCGTGATGGCTGTATGTAGATTGTCTAGTGTGTCGGGATGGATGAATGTAGGTTGTCGACTGTGCCATGATGCTTGTATGTAGGTTGTCTAGTGTCGCATGATGGTTATATGTTTGTTGTCTAGTGTGTCATGGTGATTGTATGTAGATTGTCTGGTGTGTCGGGATGGTTTTTAGTAACTCAACATCCCCATTATAGGGGAACTGAGTAACACCATCTCTTTTTGTGAAAATTTCAGATTTCAAAGCTGGAGCAAACCATTCTTATTACAATCGCAGGCCTACTACAGGACAACCCTCATCATCAGTGTGAGGGGTGTCGTGACCTGGTAAACAATATTGTAAGGCAGTAACAAATGCTGTGGGGTTACCAAACTTTTATTAGGGAAAATTATATAAACTCACAGATAAACATTTCTAGGTAAAGCTCTTAAAGACCAAAGGCTGTTGTGAAGTAGAGTCCACAGTGTTGTAGCTTCTTCGTTAGAGAGGTCTAGAAAATTTTCCAAACCACCTTCTTTTAGTAACCACTCTCCAAATTCTCTTCCGATGATAACACCGGTCCAAGTACCAAAGTCCTTTTCTAAAGTACAAATGTCGGAATCAGAGTCGAACATGTCTTTGACATGATTCTTAACTAATCGATAGGCGAGGGTATATAGAACAACAAGACGACCGAAATTGCGAATTCGATCTGAAAGTATTTCGATAACGATGGTTACAAACGTGGCGTAGATATCATGACCACCGACTCTCTGAATTATTCCAGTAAATAACAGCTCATTTCTCTCCGATAATGTATATACTAGGTTAGCCATCGCTTTATAAAACTTTGAATGTTTCTTACACGTCTTATCATATGTATGAATAATATCAGCCCCCAGGAACATAAACTCCTTCATAAGTTTATCCAAACACATTCTATGGTTTTTTGACCAGAAACGCCCACGATCCTCGATGAGAACCCGACCAATTCATTTACCTTAAGATGGAACTGGAACCGTTTTCAAAGTTACGCTCTTCTATGATTGGTTAATCACTCTGCCGTTCATAGTAATGCTCTTTTCTGACTGGTTATAATACAGATGTCAGCCATTTCTTTGCTCCGCCTCCCATGCTAATGCTCTTTTCTGAATGGTTATAATACAGATGTCAGTCATAACTTTGCTCCGCCTCCAATGTTAATGCTCTTCTCTGATTGGTTAATCCAGATATCAGTCGATGTTGGCATAGTCACTCGCTGATTGGATAATGTATTCATTTGTTACCAGGAT
The DNA here is from genome assembly GCA_032433765.1 of Megaustenia siamemsis. NCBI lineage: Eukaryota > Metazoa > Mollusca > Gastropoda > Stylommatophora > Ariophantidae > Megaustenia > Megaustenia siamemsis. The sequence continues at coordinate 188,949,448 of JAVIAB010000092.1, forward strand.
ATATTTAAACTAGACCCTTCAGGGCTTTCGTGTTATAAGTGTGGTTGCTTCAAGGAAGTTCATACTAGTGTTCAGTCTATCGGAATGACATTATATTTTACACTGTAAGTTTGAATATCTTTCCATTTGCTCTTAAAGTATGTTAAGGCTTATCGATAAAAGGTTATTCAATTTTATCGATTTGTTTAAAGTAGGTATGCTAAGTATTGTTGAGCTTGATGTTTGATGAAGTTAAACTAGGTATGTTAAATATGGTTGACGAAAAGGTTATTGGATTTTCTCCAGACGGTTTCTCATAATGAGGTTTCTTCTGGTGAACATCTGTGTCCATTGCGTTCAAAGAAGTTTAAATGGCGCGGTGATTTGTTGGAGCACACTCGACAATTACATACAACCATCATGGCACACTAGACAACATACATACAAGCATTACGACACACTAGACACAACCTACATTCAGCCATCCCGACACACCAGACAATCAACATACAATCACCATGACACACTAGACAACATACATATAACCATCATGCGACACTAGACAACCTACATACAAGCATCATGGCACAGTCGACAACCTACATTCATCCATCCCGACACACTAGACAATCTACATACAGCCATCACGACACAGTCGACAACCTACATTCATCCATCCCGACACACTAGGCAATCTACATACAGCCATCCCGACACACTAGACAATCTACATTCATCCATCTCGACACAGTCGACAACCTACATTCATCCATCCCGACACACTAGGCAATCTACATACAGCCATCACGACACACTAGACAATCTACATACAGCCATCACGACACACTAGACAACCTACATACAGCCATCACGACAAACTAGACAATCTACATACAGCCATCACGACACACTAGACAACCTACATACAGTCATCACGACAAACTAGACAACCTACATACAACTATCATGTCACACTGGACAACATACATACGACGGTATGACACCTATGACTACTACAACGACATGACATGGAAAACAGTTAACAACAGAACTGACACGATGTACTGTGAAAGGCCATGGTCGCCTATTGGAACTTGTATCCCTCATATGGTAATTCGAAAGTCGTCTCACTGTAATTCAAAAGTTGTCACCTACTATTTCGAACGTTGTCCTCAGCTAAAACAAATGTTGTCATCTGCTATTTCGAAAGTTGTCCTCTACTATTCAGAAACTTCCTCTGCTAAAATAAACACGTTTTCTAACATCTTCCACTACTACTACTACAACATCAACAACTACTTGAACAACTACAACAACAACAACAACATCATGACATGAGATCTGTGTCTCATACAACGACATGACACACGTGTCTGATACAACGACACGCTACCTGGGACTGTTATAACGACATACCATACGTCTCTGATAAAACGACATGACATACGTGACTGTTATAACGAGATGACTATTACATCGAAATGACTGTTACAATGACATGACATACGTGTCTACTACATCGACATGACTGATACAACGACATGTCTGTTACAACGACATACCATACGTCTCTGATAAAACGACATGACATACGTGACTGTTACAACGAAATGACTGTTACATTGACATGACTGTTACAATGACATGACATACGTGTCTACTACATCGACATGACATACATGACTGCTACAATGACATAGCATGTAAACAGTCATTGAAAGCTGTCATCTGCTAATACAAAAGTTGTCAGCTACTATTTCAAAAGTTGTCATCGACTAAAACAAAACCCACGGGATCTTTGATTGCGTACCCGTTAAAGTCACCATCGCTGTCGTATCCGTGTTATGAACAAGCGGTCAATTTGGACATTAATAAGTCTCATGATGCTGATGTTTCCACGGGTTAAATATATTAGCAAGACCGTTGCTGTTAGTTGGCCAAGCCCTGAGTAAGTTGTATGTTTCCATTAATTTCAAAATAAATTTTATAGATACATTAAAGTTGTCATGCATAAAAATAACTATAAGACTCTACCATCTCTCTACTATACATGAAAAAAAAGCACAGCCCCCACTTGTCTGTTATAACTCTACAAAATACAAGTCACACTAGTTGTACAACTTCAACAACGACTTTAACTACTACTACTACTATTACTACAACCACTACAAAAAACACAACAGTAATAGAATATCAAAAGTACATTAATTTACTGTCTCTCTGTTAGACGGCTAGACCAGCTTAAGTTAACCAAGTGAGAAATTTCACAGAGAAATAGGGTCTTTGATCATAACAGGTCCCCCACTGCGAGAGCTCACCCCGACCATGGCGCCGAGAGATCACCACGACTCTCAAGTTAGCCTTTAATATTCATCTACCATTTAGCTGTTAAAGTCATTAGCACGCCCTCCTGTCTATAGCAAGACATGTGTAACGGCCTAAGTTGTTACCTTTAATTCCAAAGGAAGTTTTTAAAACTTATCTTGAATAAAACTGTTTTTTTATTGCCTGAGAGTATAATGTACAAAGTTACGGCACCATTGAAAGTACAAAGAATGTGAAAGTTATGATACACCCCTTCACCACCACTTCACAACACCACCGCCGCGGGAGGTCACCACTTCACAACACCACCACCACCACGAGAGGTCAACGAGAGGTCACCACGGCCGGAACAAAAATGGGCGGGTAGACTCTCATATAAGGAAAAAAATGTAGACTCTCATATAAGGAAAAAATGTGCCTCGATGTACGGGTAGACTCTCATATAAGGAAAAAATGTGCTTCCATGTACGGGTAGACTATTTATATAAGGAATTATGTTCGGCTGGAAGAACTTTCACCCGTCCAATCACTGAATCTACTACTACTACAGAGTCCTTTTAGTGAAATTGAATGGAAAGCCAATAGACATAAATCTTATACAAGTTTATGCACCAACAGCAGACAGTCTAGAGGAAACAATTGATAAATTTTACAACGAGTTAAATTAGGCACTTCATGGACGCAAACCACATGAAAACACCATAGTTCGAGGGGATTTTAACGCAAAAGTAGGAAAGGAAAGAGTTGAGGAAGTATTTGGTCATTATGGCTTAGGCGAGAGGAATGAAAGAGGTGAGAAACTTATTGACTGGGCAAGAACACACAACATGATGATAGGAAACACCTGGTTTAAGCAACATCCAAGACGTCTGTGTATATGGAAAAGCCCAGGGGACAACGAATGTAATAAAATTGATTATATAATGATAAGCAATGGATTTAGAAACAGTCTGGTGTGTGTGAAAACTAGACCAGGGGCAGATTGCAATAGTGATCATGTACCAGATGTGGGAAAGCTTAGAGTAAAATTAAAAACAACAAAACGAGCCTCAGTTAACATCAAGTTAAATTTAGATTTACTAAAATCAGACAAGAAGCTGCAAGACAAATATAAAATCACAATTCAGAACCGGTACAATGCAATAGAGAAGATACAAAGCATTGATGAACAGTGGGAAATGCTAAAAGAATGAATGCAACAAACATCAAAAGAGTTCATACCACCAGTGAGGACAAATTAAAGAAATAAATGAATGACAGATGACATTTTGCAGCTAATGGATACAAGAAGAAGAAATAAAGAAAATAAAGATGAGTATAAGAGATTACATAAAGAAATTATAGTAAAATACAATGAAGCAAAAGAAGCATGGCTAAAAGAGATATGCAAAGAGATTGAAATGCAACAAAAAGGAGATGCTAAAACTATATACAAACCAATTGAGGAATTAACAGGAAGAAAAACGCAATGTTGATTGATCAAGAAAACATAAGGGAACGATGGACATAATACATTCATCATCATTGAGTGCCGTCTCCGCAACGAAGGTTGGCTACCATGGAGCGCCATTCTGTTCTATCTCTTGCTTTGATGGTGCAGGTTGTCATCGGTTGATTTGTGCATCTCTTGATGTTACTCGTCCATGTTAATCTTGGTCTGCCTCTGCCTCTTTTACCTTGTATTTTCCCCTCCAGGATTACTTTCAGTAGGCTGTTGTGTCTTTTAACATGGCCTAAGAATCGCATTTGTCTTGTTCTAATTGTGTTCAGAAGTTCTCTTTTCATTTTTAGTTGTTTTAAGACTTCATCGTTTGTTTTCTTTTCCTTCCATCCAATTCTACCTATTCTTCTATATATCCACATTTCAAAGGCTTCAATTCTCTGTTCTGTTTTCTTGTCTAATGTCCATGTTTCAGCACCATAATACATTAAAGATCTTTATAATGATGAACGAACGGAAGTAAATATTAAGGATAATGGAGAAGGACCAGAAATACTCAGAGAAGAAGTGGAAGACGCATTGCGCAATATGAAAGCAGGCAAAGCTCCTGGACCAGATAATATAACTAAAGAAGAGATTGAAGCCATGGATGATTTTGGAATAGTAATAATAACAAAAAATGTTGAATGATATCTACAACAGCGGATATATACCAGACGACACGCTCAAATCAATATTCATAGCTCTACCAAAGAAATCGGATGCGATTGAATGCGATGATCATCGCACAATAAGCCTTATGAGTCATATGACTAAGATATTACTAAGAATCATCATGCGAAGAGTGTGAAACAAAATCAGTCCAGAAATTAGCGATGAACAGTGTGGTTTTGTTAGAGATAAAGGAACAAGCAATGCCATTTATATCATAAGATCTTTAGTGGAAATAGACATAGAGGTGAAAACAGATCTATACCTATGTTTCACAGATTACACCAAGGCATTTGACAAAGTAAAGCACCAAGAAATAATCAACATTTTAGAAAGCATAAACGTAAACAGCAAAGATCTAAGAATAATAAAGAACATGTACTGGCAACAAACAGCGGCCATAAGAACTGGAAACCAATTGGGAATGTTTCAACAAATAAAACAGGGTGTTAGACAAGGTTGTGTGCTGTCACCAGATTTGTTTAACATTTATAGTGAGATTATTTTAAGATCCATAAGGGACATGCCTGGAATAACAGTTGGAGGTCATAATATAAATAATCTAAGGTATGCTGATGATACAGTCTTAATCGCTAAGAGTGAAAATGAGTTACAAGAAATGTTGGACATTATAGTGAAGGAAAGCAAAAATAAAGGACTCAGTCATAATAGCAAAAAGACAGAGGTAATGGTAGCAACAAAGAAAAAGACATCACCTCAGTGCAAAATAAAGACAAGTGGAACAATATTAAAACAGGTAAATGAATTTAAATATTTGGGAACTTTGTTAACCTCAGACGGAAGATGTACAAAAGAGGTGAGATGCAGAATGGCTCAGGCAAAAGCAGCTTTCCAAAAAATGAGGAAGATACTCATCATCATTGAGTGCCGTCTCCGCAACGAAGGTTGGCTACCATGGAGCGCCATTTTGCTCTATCTCTTGCTTTGATGGTGCAGGTTGTCATCGGTTGATTTGTCCATCTTTTGATGTTACTCGTCCATGTTAATCTTGGTCTGCCTCTGCCTCTTTTACCTTGTATTTTCCCCTCCAGGATCACTTTCAGTAGGCTGTTGTGTCTTTTAACATGGCCTAAGAATCGCATTTGTCTTGTTCTAATTGTGTTCAGAAGTTCTCTTTTCATTTTTAGTTGTTTTAAGACTTTGTCATTTGTTTTCTTTTCCTTCCATCCAATTCTACCTATTCTTCTATATATCCACATTTCAAAGGCTTCAATTCTCTGTTCTGTTTTCTTGTCTAATGTCCATGTTTCAGCACCATATAGGAATATTGAGAAGATGTAACATTTTGCTATTCTTAGTTTTAGCTCTGGTGTTATTTGTTTTGATGTTAGTATGTCCTTCATGACATTAAAATTACTTTTTGCCATTCCTATTCTTTTGTTTATTTCAGTTGTACATTTTCCATCACTGGTTATAGTATGTCCAAGGTAGTTATAGTTCTGAACTGTCTCAAGGTCTATTCCTTCAATTTTGATATCCACTTGTGGGTTTTGAGTATTTTCTTTAGGAAGATACTATTCAATCCATTTTTGACAATAGAAACAAGAAAAAGAGTTCTTAAATGTAATGTACAGCCAGTCTTAACATATGGATGCGAATCATGGACAATAGGACAACAGACAAGAAAATCACTGGAGTCTGTAGAAATGTGGTTTTACAGAAGAATGTTGAGAGTACCATGGACAGCTAAGAAGAGTAATGAAGATGTTCTGAGAGAGGTCAAAGCAAAAAGAGAACTAATTTCCAATATTAGGAAGAAACAATCATCATTTTTTGGCCATGTAATGAGAAGAGAACAACTGGAATATATTGTAACAAATGGTAAAATTGAGGGACGAAGAGATAGAGGGAAGCAAAGAGAAAAAATGACAGACAGCTTAAGAGAATGGCCTGGCAGAAGGTCAACAACAGAAATGATAAATTGCTGCCGAGATCGCAAGTTGTGGAGAGACATGATCACCTACGCCAGTAGGCCCGGGAATTGATGATGATGATTGAAATGTTGCTTGTTTGTGTCCGCCAACTTTATATCTGTAGCGAAGTCCTGAGGGACTCAATTCTCCCTACCACTTTGTTCTATTTGTCCCACTAGCAGCCGTGTACACAGGTGTCCCACTAGCAGCCGTGTACACAGGTGTCCCACTAGCAGCCGTGTACACAGGTGTCCCACTAGCAGCCGTGTACACAGGTGTCCCACTAGCAGCCGTGTACACAGGTGTCCCACTAGTAGCCGTGTACACAGGTGTCCCAGTAGTAGCCGTGTACACAGGTGTCCCACTAGTAGCCGTGTACACAGGTGTCACACTAGTAGCCGTATACACAGGTGTCCCACACTCTACAGGCAGATATTCTCCAACTAATCTGGTACTCTTATTTTTTTCCTTGTGAGTTTGAACGATTTGGGGAGATTTTCTCTGTTAATTTTGCCAGGGCGGCGGCCATTTTTGGGCCAACTCTTTTCTCTTTTCACCTGAAACGGGTTCTTTCAAGTTCGCGAAATGCACACGGTACCTCCTCTTTTTTAGCTATTTTCCGAAAGGGCTAGACATTGGATCTCACTACCAAGAGATCAAGGGAGAGTAAAGCCTCCGATTCGATTGAATGAATTTGTTTCATCTTCCATCGCCTGTGGTGGGAATCGAACTCGGAACTTTCTTGTCTAGAGACCTGCGCCATTACTCTAGACCACCCATCCAACCCGTTTGGATTGAAATATTACAAGAAAAAAAGATAGAACTACAAACATCAACTGTTGCACTCACATAAACAGACACACATGTACAAGAAAAACAAACACAAATAAAAACAAAGAGATACAGAAGCGACACGGTGTGAGATCTAAAAAAATACCTTGTCAGAAACCCATTCTTGATCTGTGTTGCATTGAACATTGTCCCTCAGACTGACATCTGGTTGTGGCCAAATGGAGCCCAGTAAGATGGAAAACGGAATATAGATACCTTTTCCAGTATGTTTACCAATACGAGCACAGCGGGTGAGAGAAAGATTTCTTCCGGAGCACAAATAACAAAATATGTTGAGACCTCCGTCAACTCGAAGATATTTGTGGTTTAAGTTGAGGCAGTAGTTTCGTAGGTTGGAGTCAGGGCTAATACATGTTGTTTCTGTGTTCTGGTGCATCCTTGGGTCGCACTCTCTGGCTTCATCATGGCTATCGGGCTCCTTGTATTCAATGCTACATTCATCACTTGTCATATTTAATACGGCCTTGAACAGTTCCAGTTCTGATGTCACGTGGTACACGTTCTGATAATGAGAGCAAGACACATTTATTGACCACGCGCCAGCCAGATTGTCTACACCTGATCCACTGTTGTCAGCTTCAATGTTATATCCGTTACAGATGGCGCAGAATTTGTTTTTAAAGGTGATACCATAACGCAGATCTAGATACGGTGTAACGTCATCCAATGTGTCTATGCTAGAATTCTCACAGCGCCCAATGATATCCACACTTGGCTGAGTGCCAGTTACTGGGTTGCTATTACTTGAGTCCTTGTCAGGTTTATGTTGTTGTGTAAGCCTCATAGAGTCTGTGGGACAATCTGAAATCATGTAAACATGGCGTTTGTTGCCCGGAAAGGAGGGTTCGTCGCCAAGAAAGGAGGCACATGTGAATCTTTCTGAGGAAGGAAGATTCCTTGGTTGTGGTTGGCTTAAATCTTCCAATGAGTTTATTTGTGAGTTGTCGCCACCGATAGTAGGACAGCACGTCCCATATATCCAGCATGTTGGGGAACAGTCGCAACTGAAACATTCTGGGTACTTGCAATTGACTGGGTTGACATATTCAAGAGACCCGTTTATACAGACGCCACCACAGTACCTGAGATAAAAGTCCATCCAACTTTCTGAAGAACTCTCGTATTCTATAGTCCATGGACATGTCGGGATGACAAGGGTGTGTAGCGTGACGAGTATTGAAATGGCGCTATACCCGAGAATAGAAGAAACACAAAACATTGTTATACTATCAGGCCAACTACACACGCGCTGACAGTCTCAATTAAAATCCTTACAGAAAACGAATGCCGAGAAAATATTCACAATAAAACGAACAAATGTTAAATATTTAAAAATCACATCCTGGCTTTTACATTTTTTTTTATTGAAAATGTAAAGAAAATAAAACTTTCACCAGAAACGACAAAACATCTCTCTTGTAAAGATAATCCTATAGCATCTACGACATCTATGTCCACTACCAGTATATATCTGTTATTGTCTATTTGATGGACACATTTTGTGTGTGCTAAAAATGTAACTTGAACTTAATCGTACAGAGAGGAACTGGAAATTACCTCGTTCCCAAGTTCCCCAAAATATCGCCATAATGATGTTCAAATTGACTAACTGTAGGAAACATCTCGCTCATCTTCCACATATTACCAGTAAAACCGGACACATTTTCTAGAATGTTGGGTTACATATGTCAAGTGCATTATTAATTCTACCCCTGCCCCCTCCTCTTTAAATGTATTAGTCATGTGCTATATCAGCAAATGTTATCTCCCCTGTAATCTGCTATTGTCGTGTGTGTACGCGTGAGTCTTCTCTGGACACAAATGGCGGTGCTGGGATCATGTCAGCTTCGGGGAAGTCGCGTTATGTTCGTGGCTGATAGGACAGGACGTTACAACATGGCTGAGATGCAGGCGTTAATGTTGCGCTTTTAAGGTTGGACCTAGTGCTGATGTTTGTGGACAACAGGAATTTGCTTTGTATAGGTTCCGATATGTTTATTCAAGGATTGTGAGCTTCGCTTCGTCGAACTGTCGTTAACGATCATTTATGTCTAATGAAACGTGCAAGCTGGTGAATACATGCAAGATGGTGAAACATGCAAGCTGGTGAAACATGCAGGCTGGTGAAACATGCAAGCTGGTGATACATGCAAGCTGGTGAAACATGCAGGCTGGTGATACATGTAAGCTGGTGAAACATGCAAGCTGGTGATACATGCAAGCTGGTGAAACATGCAGGCTGGTGATACATGTAAGCTGGTGAAACATGCAAGCTGGTGATACATGCAAGCTGGTGAATACATGCAAGATGGTGAAACATGCAGGCTGGTGAAACATGCAGGCTGGTGATACATGTAAGCTGGTGAAACATGCACGCTGGTGATACATGCAAGCTGGTGAAACATGCAGGCTGGTGATACATGTAAGCTGGTGAATCATGCAAGCTGGTGAAACATGAAGGCTGGGGATACATGCAAGCTGGTGAAACATGCAAGCTGGTGATACATGCAAGCTGGTGATACACGCAAGCTGGTGATACATGCAAGCTGGTGATACATACAAGCTGATGATACATGCAAGCTGGTGAAACATGCAAGCTGGTGAAACATGCAAGCTGGTGATACATGCAAGCTGGTATTACATGCAAGCTGGTGAAACATGCAAGCTGATGATACACGCAAGCTGGTGGTACATGCAAGCTGGTGATACATACAAGCTGGTGATACATGCAAGCTGGTGATACATGCAAGCTGGTGATACATGCAAGCTGGTGAAACATGCAAGCTGATGATACATGCAAGCTGGTGATACATGCAAGCTGGTGATACGTGCAAGCTGGTGATACATGCAAGTTTTTAATACATGCAAGCTGGTGATACATACAAGCTGGTGAAACAAACTGGGAAATCAAAGAGTGCTACAGCAGGTTCCACTTGATAGAAGTTCCAGCAGTTCTGTTTTATGAAGATTTAATAACCAAATCAAACAATATAAGAAAGAAAGAGTTGGTGGAGCCCTAAGAGAAAGAGATGGAGGGAGATAGATGGGGTGAGAGAGATGGGGAGAGAGAGATGGGGTGAGAGAGATGGGGAGAGAGAGATGACGTGAGAGAGATGGCGTGAGAGAGATGGGGAAAGAGAGATGGGGTGAGAGAGATGGGGAGAGGGGGAGAGAGATGGGGTGAGAGGGATGGGGAAAGAGATGGGGAGAGAGATGGGGAGAGAGATGTGGTGAGAGAGATGGCGTGAGAGAGATGGGGAGAGAGATGGAGAGAGAGATGGGGAGAGAGAGATGGGATAAGAGAGATGGGGTGAGAGAGATGGGGAGAGAGATGGGGAGAGAGAGATGGGAAGAGAGAGATGGGGAGAGAGAGATGGGGAGAGAGATGGAGAGAGAGATGGGGAGAGAGAGATGGGGTGAGAGAGATGGGGAGAGAGAGATGGGGAGAGAAAGATGGGGTGAGAGAGATAGAGAGAGATAGATGGGGTGAGAGAGATGGGGAGAGAGAGATGGGAAGAGAGAGATTGGGAGAAAGATGGGGAGAGAGATGACGTGAGAGAGATGGCGTGAGAGAGATGGCGTGAGAGAGATGGGGAGAGAGAGAGATGGTGGAGAGAGATGGCGTGAGAGAGATGGGGAGTGAGAGATGGGGGGTGAGAGAGATGGCGTGAGAGAGATGGCGTGAGAGAGATGGGGAGAGAGATAGTGAGAGAGAGATGGGGAGAGAGATGGGGTGAGAGAGATGGAGAGAGAGAGATGACGTGAGAGAGATGGCGTGAGAGAGGTGGGGAGAGAGAGATGGGGAGAGAGAGATGGGGAGAGATAGATAGGGAGAGATAGATAGGGAGAGAGATGTGGAGAAAGTGGTGTGGTGAGATAAATGGGGTGAGAGAGACGGGGTGAGAGAGATGGGGTCAGAGAGATGGCGTGAGAGAGATGGGGAGTGAGAGATGGGGAGAGAGAGATGGGGTGAGAGAATTGGGGTGAGAGAGATGGAGAGAGAGATGGGGAGAGAGATGGCGCGAGAGAGATGGGGAGAGAGATGGGGTGAGAGAGATGGCGCAAGAGAGATGGGGAGAGAGATGGGGGGGAGAGAGATGGCGTGAGAGAGACGGGGAGAGAGAGATGGGGAGAGAGATGGCGTGAGAGAGATGGTGTGAGAGAGATGGTGAGAGAGATGGAGGGAGATAGATGGAGTGAGAGCGACGGGGAGAGAGAGATGGGGTGAGAGAGATGGGGAAAGAGAGATGGGGTGGGAGAAATGGGGAGAGATAGATGGGGAGAGAGAGATGGGGTGAAAGAATTGGGGAGAGAGAGATGGGGTGAGAGAGATGGGGAGAGAGAGATGGGGTGAAAGAAATGGGGAGTGAGAGATTTGGAGAGAGAGATGTGGAGAGAGATGGGGTGAGAGAGATGGGGAGAGAGATGGGGTGAGAGAGATGGGGAGAGAGAGATTGGGTGATAGAGATGGGGTGAGAGAGGTGGGGTGAGAGAGATGGGGAGAGAGAGATGGGGAGAGAGAGATGGGGTGAGAGATGATGTGAGAGAGATGGGGAGAGAGAGATGGGGTGAAAGAGATGGGGAGAGAGAGATGGGAAGAGAGAGATGGAGTGGGAGAGATGAGGAAAGAGAGATGGGGCGAGAGAGATGGGGTGAGATAGTTGTGGAGAGAGAGAACAAGAGAAAGTTGAGCTATAGAAAGGACCGATGAAGATAAAAGTGAAGGGGTAAAGAGGAAGCATGAGAGAAAAAGTGAGTGGGCAGATGAAATGGAGATGAGAGAAGAAGTGATCGAGAAAATAGAGAGCGGGAAGGTAGATAGTGAGAGAAAAATGTTAAAGAAAAAGACAGGGTGGAAAGAGAGAGAGAGAAAGAAAATTGTAGAGTAATGGGAGAGAGGACAGAGAAAGAGAGAAAATCGTATGACCAGAAGAGACAGAGGAATTAGATATAGAAAGAGAAAATAATATAGAGAGGGGATGACAGAATGAAAATAAAGAATGATAAGAGAGATGTAGGAATGAAAGATACAAGCAGCATAGAAAAGAGAGAATGGAGACATAGATGATGGAAACATAAAATGGGCTAGTGGAGACAGAAAAAGAAAATAAAAAAGTTGAATGGAGAAATCAAACTTTGTCAAAGTTAAGGCTAGAGTAAAACAAATTGAAGGGCGTCATAAAAGTAAATTGTGTGATGGTTTTTAACAAATAAATGAACGGATAAAGTGTGTGAAGCGGCGAGCACAGACAAGTATCACAACTTCAGATCAGTTTAACATTGCCACTCCTTAATTGTTATCGCAATTGTCTTTTCTTTCCTTCTCAGTCCGATACATTGAAAGATGGTTTGTACTTTAGCCCTGACTCTATAATTGAAAGTAATAAAATGTTTACTGCTCCTACAACTGGTATAAGAGTCAGTGACTAATACATTTCCTTGCACAGGACATGTTTCTGGACATTTCACTTAGTAATAGGGAAACAAATAAACCGAACACAAAAATATGATGTACTGTCTGGATCACCGAAACTATTTGTTTATAATCCCGTGATATAATCTCATAAGTGTTTCACGTTTTTAGTAACATTGATATCTCTAGTAATGTTAATGTGTTTAGTAACATTGATATCTCTACTCTAGTAATGTTAATGTGTTTAGTAACATTGATATCTCTAGTAATGTTAATGTGTTTAGTAACATTGATATCTCTAGTAACGTTAATGTGTTTAGTAACATTGATATCTCTAGTAATGTTGATATCTCTAGTAATGTTGATGTGTTTAGTAACATTGATATCTCTAGTAATGTTGATATCTCTAGTAATGTTAATGTGTTTAGTAATGTTGACGTGTTTGGTAATAGTGACGTCTCTAGTAATGTTGACGTGTTTGATACAACTACCTAGGACATACTATAACCAATTATGGAAAATGCAAAACTGAAATAAACAAAAGAATAGGTATGGAAAAAAGTAATTTTAATGCTATGAAAAATATACTAACAACAAAACAAATATCAGCAGGGCTGAAACTAAGAATGGCAAAATGTTACATCTTCTTAATATTCCTGTATGGTGCAGAAACATGGACATTTGACAAGAAAACAGAACAGAAAATTGAAGCCTTTGAAATGTGGATTTATAGAAGAATAGGTAGAATTTGATGGAAACAAAAGATAACAAACGATAAAGTTTTAAAACAACTGAAAATAAAAAGAGAACTGCTGAACACAATAAAGACAAGACAAATTAAATTTGTGGGGCATGTTAAAAGACACAACAGCCTACTAAAAGTAATATTGGAAGGAAAAATACAAGGTAAAAGAGGCAGAGGCAGACCAAGACTAACATGGACGAGTAACATCAAAAGATGGACAAGTCAATCTATGACAGCCTGCACCATCAAAGCAAGAAACAGAGTAGAATGGCGATCCATGGCAGCCAACCTTCGTTGCGGAGAGGGCACACGATGATGATGTTTGATAATAGTGACGTCTCTAGTAATGTTCAGGTTTTTAGTATATATTGACGCCTCTAGTAATATCGACATGTTTAGTAATTTTCACGTCTCTAGTAATGTTGACGTGTTTAGTAATGTTGACATGTTTAGTAATATTGTCGTGTTTGGTAATAGTGACGTCTCTAGTAATGTTGACGTCTCTAGTAATGTTGTCGTGTTTGGTAATAGTGACGTCTCTAATAATGTTGAAGTTTTAGTATATATTGACGTCTCTAGTAATATCGACATGTTTAGTAATGTTGACGTCTCTAGTAATGTTGTCGTGTTTGGTAATAGTGACGTCTCTAATAATGTTGAGGTTTTTAGTATATATTGACGTCTCTAGTAATATCGACATGTTTAGTAATGTTGACGTCTCTAGTGATGTTGATTAATATTAAAGTTTATAGTAATAACCAAATCTGATGACGTTGAAACCCTTAGCTCTGGTCACACTTTTCCTCAGCAACTTGCACGACCAGCACGACATTAATATACAGGAAACTAAATGTCCTCACTGTGAGCTCTGTACTTCTGGCTGTTTGTGTTGTGTACGCTGGTCCGTACCTTCTACTCAGCCCAGAGAAGCTTGCCCTAAACCTGTCTCAAGCATCTACCACTCTCACAATGACTCTGTCAGTAATTCTGTCAGTAACTCTGTCAGTGACTGTCAGTAACTCTGTCAGTGACTGTCAGTAACTCTGTCAGTGACTCTGTCAGTGACTCTGTCAGTAACTCTGTCAGTAACTCTGTCAGTAACTCTGTCAGTGACTGTCAGTAACTCTGTCAGTGACTCTGTCAGTGACTCTGTCAGTAACTCTGTCAGTAACTCTGTCAGTAACTGTCAGTAACTCTGTCAGTGACTGTCAGTAACTCCGTCAGTGACTCTGTCAGTAACTCTGTCAGTGACTCTGTCAGTAACTCTGTCAGTAACTCTGTCAGTAACTGTCAGTAACTCTGTCAGTGACTGTCAGTAACTCCGTCAGTGACTCTGTCAGTAACTCTGTCAGTAACTCTGTCAGTGACTGTCAGTAACTCTGTCAGTGACTCTGTCAGTAACTCTGTCAGTGACTCTGTCAGTGACTCTGTAAAATCTGGTAATCCACCCGGGATCCGAGCACTAGATCAAGGAGCTACTTCGTCACTATTCACTTAACCCATTTTCGGTTCTAAAGACAGATCATATTTTGTCGCTTCTCTTAATTAAAGACTGTTACCGACCTAGTGTTGTTGTCAACTCTCTGAAAGCTTCAACAGGTCAATGCTGAGCTTGTCAACTATTAGTCTCTTTTAGAACCCACAAAATTATGGTAAGACTTGGAAGAGCTGAGAGAGCGCCGATAGCTCAGTGGTCAGTATGTTATAGAGCTGTGATGTTAATTCTTTATATTATCTGTGTACTCTCTTGACAGCACATCACATTTATAGTTTATCACAACAGGTAAATCATGACAGACTTTTTTTCTCTCATTATATAATCATAATCAGTTTATTGATTTCTATTATTCATCTGGCCTATGATCGTTCTGTGGTGGATGCACTTTTCTTAAATTAATGTTAATTAATTCTGGACTTCTCTGAGACAAATATTCGGTGGATATGATCAGTCCACATGTGCATATCTTACATTTAACATTATTCAACTTACGTACATGAGGAGTGTGAAACAACTTGAAATACTCTTAAACACTTCACAACACTAAAGTTCATATGTTCATTGCTATACTCTCTATCAACTTAATATCTTCTCAACTGACTTAAAACTACAACTTGAAGATTCTTAACTCCCTAACTAACTGGCTCAGCTTCTAATCTTAACTTTTCTAACTGTGTATCTAATTTCCTAACTTGTCTAATTCTCATTTCTGACTGTCTCTATCTCAAACTGTTCTATCTCTGACTCCTGACTGACTCAAACCTATAGTGTTGACGTTTATATACTCCAACCTCACACTCTTCGCCTAAAATCAGCAGCCAATCAAACTGTCGCAAAGTGACAATTTGCACTCTTCTGATCACTTGAGTTTGTCACTCCTCGTCATTCTGTGACCGAAACTTGAACTATTCTCATTGTTTTCGTGAATCTCTATGCCATATTTAAATAATGGTTGCCTCATGACAATGACCTTTCCTGGTTGTAGGATGACAACTTATTTATCCCACGGCCAAAGTCATAGGGTCAACGAATGCTATATTGTTATTTCCCCAACCTGCTGTTGTGGAAATCTGCGTCTACTCTCACTCACAAACTTTGTTGAAGTGGAAATTTCCCTGGACCTAAACTATTATGTCCAGGATAATTCTGGACCTTCTTCCTTCCCACTTTCTGTGTATCCACTACCCCCTATATGAACTTTTATAATCCCTTCTTGTTATTCTGGCTGGAAATTTTCAATACATAAATTTTATGTCTTAACACTGCTGGTCGCTACCATATGTTACTGCTATTGTCTATGGAAGAATGGATAACGACTAAATTACCCGCTCCCATGCTTTCACTAGCTTACTGTTACAAGTGAACTGGACTGATGTCACCTCAAGCAAGCAAGTGATTGAACAGATGTCACCTCACTCATACAAGTGAGTGAACTGATGTAACCTCAAGCATACAAGTGGGTGAACTGATGTCACATCACTCATACAAGTGAGTGAACTGATGTAACCTCAAGCATACAAGTGAGTGAACTGATGTCACCTCACTCATACAATTGAGTGAACTGCTGTCACCTCAAGCATACAGGTGAGTGAACTGATGTTACATCACTCATACAAGTGAGTGAACTGATGTCACCTCAAGCATACAAGTGATTGGATAGATGCCACCTCAAGCATACAAGTGATTTAACAGATGTCACCTGAAGCATACAAGTGATTGAACAGATGTCACCTCACTCATACAAGTGAGTGAACTGATGTCACCTCAAGCATACAAGTGATTGGTCAGATGCCACCTCAATAATACAAGTGATTTAACAGTCACCACAAGCATACATGTGATTGAACTGATGTCACCTCAAGCATACAAGTGATTGAAATGATATTACCTCACTCATACAAGTGATTGAAGTGATGTCACCTCACGCATACAAGTGATTGAACAGAAGCCACCTCAAGCATACAAGTGATTGAACAGATGCCACCTCAAGCAAGCAAGTGATTGAACAGATGTCACCTCACTCATTCAAGTGGGTGAACTGATGTCACCTCAAGCATACAAGTGATTGAATAGATGCCACCTCAAGCATACAAGTGAGTGAACTGATGTCACCTCAAGCATACAAGTGAGTGAACTGATGTCACCTCAAGCATACAAGTGATTGAACAGATGTCACCTCACTCATACAAATGAGTGAACTGATGTCACCTCAAGCATACAAGTGATTTAACAGATGTCACCTCAAGCATACAAGTGAGTGAACTGATGTCACCTCAAGCATACAAAGGAGTGAATTGATGTCACCTCAAGCATACAAGTGATTGGATAGATGCCACCTCAAGCATACAAGTGAGTGAACTGATGTCACCTCAAGCATACAAGTGATTGAACAGATGTCACCTCAAGCATACAAGTGATTGAACAGATGTCACCTCACTCATACAAGTGATTGAACAGATGTCACCTCAAGCATACAAGTGATTGAAACTGATTGAAATGTTAAAACAGTGCTATGTGTGAGCGTGAAATGTTGAAACTGAGGTATGTGTGAACGTGAATAGTTGAGAGGAGACCCCAGTGAAAATCTCCACATTTGGTTCACGTCTGCTGGAAGGCAGCACACAAGAGACTCGGTATTCTAGGTAGAAGATGGCTAAACAAGATGTCTAAACAAGAGGTCTCAACAAAGACCAGAAATATTTGGAGGAATATAATGAAGAACTTTGCAGAAGTTGTAAATTGTGGTATTCAATTCATGGTATTCTCGAATAACTAGACTCAAAGATTATAGTCGCAATGACTCGATGAAAGCTGATTATGGGTGTGCACACACACACAATTAGTTTGAAGTGACGAATATTGAATTAGGAATGGCTATTAAATATAACCCAACGGTAATAGTCGGAATGACTCGGTGGAAGTTGATTATAGGTGTGCACCCACAAAAAATTAGTTTGAAGTGACGAATATTGAATTAGGAATGGCTATTAAATATAACCCAACGGTAATAGTCGGAATGACTCGACAGAATTTGAATTTTAAGACTTGAAACTCAGAGGTACTTGAGCAAATGTGAGAGTAAATTAAAAAAATAAGACTTTTGTTATGCAAATTTGCTGAGGTTAACTTTGCTGAGGTTAACTTTGCTGAGGTTAACTTTGCTGAGGATATTACACTTTGAAGGCATGGCTAATGAGGTCATGTAGTCGAATTGGCGTTAAGTTTGGTCCAAGCATAGATGACACGAGTTTACGTTTAACAGATAAATTGCATGTAATATGTGGGACGAGAAACACTAAATAAGGTTCAGCTTATGTGAATATAAGCAGAGCGATAAGCAGAGCGATAAGCAGAGTTGTAAGTAGGTAGACTCCGTTTCTTGACATTGTTGAACTTTATCCAATATGAACAATTTGTCCAGGGATGTAAATAATTAGCCGGTTTTCATTTGTCCTGGGATGTAAATAATTAGCCAGTTTTCATTTGTCCTGGGATTTAAATAATTAGCCGGTTTTCATTTGTCCTGGGATGTAAATAATTAGCCGGTTTTCATTTGTCCTGGGATGTAAATAATTAGCCGGTTTTCATTTGTCCTGGGATGTAAATAATTAGCCAGTTTTCATTTGTCCTGGGATTTAAATAATTAGCCGGTTTTCATTTGTCCTGGGATGTAAATAATTAGCCGGTTTTCATTTGTCCTAGAAAGTTTTATTTGATGAACTAATATTATTTTATGAAATGTTGATTTTATGCAACTGCTGACATGTCAGTGATGTCTATATTAAATGTTTAAGTGTTTCTAGTGTTGGATATAAGCGAATGTTATTTGTGATCAATGAAGATAGTATCATTATCATCATCATCATTATCATCATCAAGTACCATGCCTGATGGCGTAGATGATTATGTTTCTCCACAACTTTCGATCTCGGCAGCTATTTATCATTTCTGTTGTTGACCTTCTGCCAAGTCATTCTCTCAAGCTGTCAGGCATCTTTTCTATTTGCTTCCCTCTGTCTCTTCGTCCTTCGATTTTTCCAGTTGTTAAAATATATTCTAACTGTTCCTAATCATTACATGGCCCACAAAAATGTTTATTGTTTCTTCCTAATATTGGAAATTAGCTGTTTTTTGTCTTTGGCCTCTTTCAGAATGTTTCCATTACTCTTCTTAGCTGTGTACGGTATTCTTAACATTCTTCTATAAAACCACATTTCTACAGCCTCCAGTAATTTTCTTGTCTGTTGTCCAATTGTCCGTGACTACACCCATATGTTAAGACTGGCTCTTCATACCAGTTAAGAACTCTTTTTTCTTGTTTCTATTGTCGAAAAATGGATTGCACAGTATCTTCCTCATTTTTTGGAAAGCTGCTTTTGCCATTCTGCACCTCTGTTGTACATCCACCATCTGAGGTTAACAATGTTCCCAGATATTTAAATTCATTTACTTGTTTTAATATTGTTCCGCTTGTGTTTATTGTGCTTTGCGGCAATATCTTTTTCTTTGTTGTTATCTTTATTTCTGTCTTTTTGCTATTAAGGTTGAGTACTTTATTTTTGCTTTCTTTCACTATAGTGTCTAACATTTCTTGTAACTCATTTTCACTGTTAGCGATGAAGGCTGTATCAGCATACCTTAGATTATTGCTGACCTCCGGTTGAGGATAGTATAGGAACGTCTATACAAGACTTGTTGAGTAACTTGTTGAAACATTCTGTATGTTTTCTCTTTCTGAAAAATGTCAACACAAATCAGTTAATATTTTTCCTATAATTTCTGGATTGTTATACTGATCTTAGTTGTCGTGTCTGCCTGCACAAATTATTGAAACGGGTGGGACCAATATTTCTGTTGTGTGTTTTGGTTAGTCGTGTTTCTGAGAGAATCTGTTCTTTGAAAAGAAATCCGTTGTGAGATGAGAATATGAAACATTAGTGAACACTGTCAGCTCTTCTCCTTCGTCATTGTTGATTAATCTCTCTCCCCTTTTCTTTCTTAGAACCGGATGCCTTCTTTGGTAGATCCCACTTTCTGTCCACATTTACTTCTACTCATCCTCACTACTCCTGTGTTCCTCCTGGTTGTTTCTGAGGATTCCCCAACACACACGATCATATCTGAGTACAACTTTCTGACTCGTTTGTTGACAGTAAAAGAGATGAAGATAAACAAACCCTGAAGACACATGATCGGAGAAGTCAACATGTATAAGATGGGACTTTGAAGATGGAGAGCAACTGCAACTACGATGTAAAATATTCCAGTCAGGGTCGACAACTTGGCATAAATTATGACACTCTGTCCTTCCGTTCTGTGGTTCTGTAAACGAGAAACATTTTTGATTTCTCTGACAGTCAGAATGAACAAGACGCCATTACTGAGAACTGTGAAACTGAGAGGGGCGATAAGCGACAACAACTTGATCCAGAGAGATAACTCAATGTCGAGAAAACAAAACTTGTTGCTATAACCGATAGACGAGCCCTTTGTTAGGCCCATTGATATAACAATCACTAACAAAATAATGACCACGGGGGTCCCAAAAGCGTACAGAGAATATTGAAGATATCGTTTGTTATCGGAAGTGGTGTTGATAAATCTAGCACCTTTGTTGGTGAATGATTTGTACATGTGTACACAGCAAGCGCTCATCCACATAAAGGAGGCCAGCCAGGAATAGTGGAGAAGAATGGCGTGAAGGAGACAGTGGATTGAGTGGAGCTTGCCGGAGACTCCAAACTGGGCGGTGATAAGAAGCAAAGTCTGAGCAACAGCCAATGACAGACTTAAGCTCATATTGTTCAAGCCTGGAAGTGTCCGCAGTGTTGGATGCAGACAGTAAGTTACAAAAGTAACCAGCAGACAAACAACAGACAGCGCCACACACACGTACTCCAAGTACAAGGTAATAACTGTCAGGACATCATCTGTTGTGCTCTCACTGATGGCGGTCAGATTGTGGTACAGATCTAGGCAGATCCGCAATTTCCCATTTATTAAAGACACTTTCGATCTGCTTGAAACTGTTATGTTCCTGTCTCTGAATGAGAAGATAAATATAAAGATGTTATTGTTGTACTTAATGTCTGTGTAATTGACTTCTACAAATGGACACGATAAACTATGAGTGACGTCTATGAACTTATCAACATCCATCTTTTCTTCTTCATTATAGTAATCTTCATTATAACTGAAAGACTTTAACCTTTGACCTTTGTACAGTTTAAATGCGGTACATGAAGAATTATCACGTGGTACAGTGGACAAAGTACAGGATTTCTCTGCTTTTGTTCTTTTTGGCGTGATAGGAAGACGTACCTTTATCTTCGACATTTTATTAACTTGTAATTTTTTAATGTCGGTAATATTTGTAAAGTCGTCATAGAGGTCAGAGTATTCTGCTCCAAGGATTGTGGGTACCAGGGTTAATGTCGAACCTCTTTTCAAATCTATGACCCAGTCGCCATTTACAAGATCCAGAATGTTCGTCTCTACCGAATCCCTGTCACGAAACTCGTCGCTGATAAAATAGGCCAGGACGGACACTTTCTGTAGGAATTCTTGCTTGTGTGTATCACGTGACGTGACAAGAACTGTTAAGTTAATTTCGAGTTCAATGATGTCCGATGATACTTTATAAATGTTGGCATAAATTATGTCCATCAGACGTTGGATGCTCTTCCGTGAGACACAAATGCCAAGGTCTTTAGGTGTCAGAACCATCGACAGCTTGTACCCAAGGCCTCGGATTCCTGTCAGCGCTGTTCTGCATACACCTCTGGAGTCCTTGAGTTTACCAGCGGAACATTCAGCCTGTTGGCATCTACCCTGGAGAGAGAAATAAAAGACAAAGTTAATCTTCGTGGCCAAGTCTGTTGTTGGACAATCAATGTAACGTAGCGGTTGTTTAGGGTTAATGGTTGCTGATGCCAGGCCTAAATATTAATGGAAAGATAATCAATAACCTAAGATATGCTGACGCTACTGTTCTACTAGCAGAAAATCCTAAAGATCTACAACAATTACTTAATGAAATAAACATGACAAGCAAAAAATATGAACTAGATATGAATATCAAAAAGACTAAAACTATAATCATAAACAAAGAAAATACTCAAAACCCACAAGTGGATATCAAAATTGAAGGAATAGACCTGGAGACAGTTCAGAACTACAACTACCTTGGACATACTATAACCTGTGATGGAAAATGTACAACTGAAATAAACAAAAGAATAGGAATGACAAAAAGTAATTTTAATGTCATGAAGTATATACTAACATCAAAACAGATAACACCAGGGCTAAAACTAAGAATAGCAAAATGTTACATCTTCTCAATATTCCTATATGGTGCAGAAACATGGACATTAGACAAGAAAACAGAACACAGAATTGAAGCCTTTGAAATGTGGATATATAGAAGAATAGGTAGAATTGGGTGGAAGAAAAAGAAAACAAACGATGAAGTATTAAAACAACTAAAAATGAAAAGAAAACTACTAAACACATTTAGAACAAGACAAATGCGATTCTTGGGCCATGTTAAAAGACACAACAGCCTACTGAAAGTGATCCTGGAGGGGAAAATACAAGGTAAAAGAGGCCGAGGCAGACCAAGACTAACATGGACGAGTAACATCAAAAGATGGACAAATCAGCCTATGACAATCTGCATCATCAAAGCAAGAGACATAACAGAATGGTGCTCCATGGTAGCCAACCTTCGTTGCAGAGACGCCCTCTATGATGATGATGATGATGGTGTCATTACTCTCGAAGCTAAAACATTTTGCTGCAGATCTCTCTCGTTGAAGTTTTACTGTTGGTTTATATATAGTACAAGGGAAGCAATCCATTGATGGAGTGATAGAACCTGAGAGAATCACGGGATTTTACTGTGTTGTTGATTGATAGGAAAGGGAGGGAAATAGTTGGTGAACTTGAGTTGAGCTCAGGATTTCAGGTTGAAAATTTCATTGCGTGTCCAGAGGTTTGAAAAAAAGAAGAAAGCTGAAGGAATAAGTCAGATTAAGTAGTTAGCATTAGTTTAAGTGGAAAATTCTGAAGCAATATGCTTTACCATCAAAAATCATAAATATTATTAAAGACATGTATGATGGTTACACATGTGCAGTTCGAACAGAGGAAGAACTGAGCGAATGTTTCCCAATAGAAACTGGGGTTAAACAAGGATGTATATTATCGCCCTTGTTATTTGGAATTGTTATGGACTTCATAATGAAGAAATGCTGCACTGGTAATAAAGGCATCGAATGGATACAAGGAGACCATTTGGAGGACCTCGACTTTGCTGATGACATAGTTCTCATCAGCAGTCAGATAAAAACGCTGCAGGAAAACACAAATGAACTATCATCAATAGCCAGCTAAATTGGGCTTGAGATCAATCATGAAAAGACTAAAGTCATGGAAAGTTTAATTCCAACAGATGACAAAATATACATGGAAAACAAACCAGTGGAAGAGATCGATCACTTTATCTATCTTGGAAGTCACATTGATCGAGAAGGGGATACAAGTAAAGAAATTAGAATCAGAATAGCTAAAGCAGCAATGTCTATCAGAAGCCTTGAAAAGTTGTGGAAATCAAAACTAATCAGCACAAACACAAAACTTAGACTATTCAAATCAAATGTACTATCAACCCTTACGTATGCGTGTGAAAGCTGGAAAACAACAAGAGATATAGAAACAAAGTTGAACGCATTCGAAAATAAATGTCTAAGGAAAATACTTGGTATAGCGTGGAGCGAATTCAAAACAAACGAGGAAATTAGAGAAATCGCCAATCAACCACTAATATCTTCAGTAATAAAGAAAAGACGATGGTCATATGTTGGACATGTGATGAGAAGAGATAATAACCGAATAGCAAAGCAAGCCCTCGTGTGGGAAACAACAGGTAAGAGAAAAGAGGAAGACCCAGGGAGACACTGAGAAGAACATTGATGAGAGAGGCAAGAGCAGCAGGATTCGGCTCCCTCAATGAGATAGAGCTGCTTGCACAGAACAGAGACAGATGGCGAGATTTGATAAAATATATTTAAAAGAAAACTGCAAGTACAAAAATTCAGATAAGAGAAGGTGTATCTTGGTCTACGCCCTATGGGCCGGCTACGGCTCGAAAGTTCAATAGATAGATAGATAGATTAGTTTAAGTCTTGATTATTCAGTCTGGTTGTGTTATGGACGAGTGAGATTTAATTTATGAGATAGATCAAACCATGGACGGTATTTTGAAAAGTCTACTGAAATATTTAGATATATAGATAGTAGGAGGAGATGATGAATTTATTTATCAAGCCAGGAGATTGCACCTCTACTATTTAAGTAGAGCTAAGGCTAACGACCACATTACCCCAAAAATCCGAGAGTCCACATACGCGTGGCTACTGTCATGATCTAGATCTGCCGTCCTCAAATTGTTGTCCGCGAACCGCCGGATGGGAGGGGGTAAAGGCATTCAACATGCCGTAAAGCGGACGAGAACAAAATGTAAATGGTAAGTTTACAGGTTTACGTGGGGGAGAGACAACGAAATATCGAAATGACGTTGCGACTAACAAGCGCTTACACTGAAACAATGAACGACACACATAACAAATACGTCAGCAAAAAAACTAAAAATGCATAGAGATTTGATTATAAAATATTTGAAAAAGAAAACTTTGTTAAAAGTGATTGATAGAAACCTCTTTCTAACTGTGACTGGGGACGGAAGTCAAACTGACCTACCAGCCGACTGGGCTGGACAGAGGAGGCTGGAGGGACAACAAGTTTGAGCTCCAGAAGGTTCTGAAATATTTGAGGAGATGGGCAGTGACCCGAGTACAGTTCAAGCAACATTGTGAGAGGAAATAATCTTGAGCAGACAACTAGAACGTGGGAGGCTACCGATGTGTGATATAGCAGATGGGTGCAGAGTATATCATGGACAGCCAAAATTAGCAATGAGTTCAATATAAAACAGCGGAAGGAAATCTAATAAGCTACATCAGTTGGCATATGTATATATAGATACACACATTCACGTAAACACAACTACATTACATTCATATACACATATGTATACATACATACACATGTACAACGTATACACATTCACAAAGACAAACACATATATAAATGGCGTCTTGAAAACCCATTGGTAGCAAACAATCATGATTTGTCAGTAGTTTGGTAATACATTAGTGTCTTATATTCATCACCATCGTCATCATCATCATCGTCATCACCGTCATCATCAAGTACCGTGCCTACTGGCGTAGGTGATCATGTCTCTTCAAAACTTTCGATCTCGACAGTTATTTATCATTTCCGTTGTTGACCTTCTGCCAAGCCATTCTCTTAAGCTGTCTGGTATCTTTTCTCTTTGCTTCCCTCTATCTCTTCGTCCCTCAATTTTTCCAGTTGTTACAATATATTCCAGTTGTTCTCTTCTCATTACATGGCCAAAAAATCATGATTGTCCTAATATTGGAAATCAGCTCTATTTTTGCTTTGGTCTCTTTCAGAACTTTTTCATTGCTCTACAGGTAATATATTAGTGTCTTCTTGTGTCTTATATATTCTGTATTGTTTGATAGCGCCGAATCTGCCAATATTGGATAGACATATCCGATTGCAAAATGAAGAAGATGCAATTATGGTGCCTGAGCTCATCCCCTTTCTCCTGCGTCTTCTGTCCAATGAAGAAATTGACACCAACGCTTCCTCATTTGTTGCTCGCTTCCTCATTTGTTGCTCGCTTCCTCATTTGTTGCTCGCTTCCTCATTTGTTGCTCGCTTCCTCATTTGTTGCTCGCCTCCTCATTTGTTGCTCGCCTCCTCTTTTGTTGCTCGCCTCCTCATTTGTTGCTCGCCTCCTCATTTGTTGCTCGCCTCCTCATTTGTTGCTCGCTTCCTCATTTGTTGCTCGCCTCCTCATTTGTTGCTCGCCTCCTCATTTGTTGCTCGCCTCCTCATTTGTTGCTCGCTTCCTCATTTGTTGCTCGCTTCCTCATTTGTTGCTCGCTTCCTCATTTGTTGCTCGCTCCCTCATTTGTTGCTCGCTTCCTCATTTGTTGCTCGCCTCCTCATTTGTTGCTCGCCTCCTCATTTGTTGCTCGCCTCCTCATGTGTTGCTCGCTTCCTCATTTGTTGCTCGCCTCCTCATTTGTTGCTCGCCTCCTCATTTGTTGCTCGCTTCCTCATTTGTTGCTCGCCTCCTCATTTGTTGCTCGCCTCCTCATTTGTTGCTCGCCTCCTCATTTGTTGCTCACCTCCTCATTTGTTGCTCGCTTCCTCATTTGTTGCTCGCCTCCTCATTTGTTGCTCGCTTCCTCATTTGTTGCTCGCTTCCTCATTTGTTGCTCGCCTCCTCATTTGTTGCTCGCTTCCTCATTTGTTGCTCGCTTCCTCATTTGTTGCTCGCTTTCTCATTTGTTGCTCGCTTCCTCATTTGTTGCTCGCCTCCTCATTTGTTGCTCGCTTCCTCATTTGTTGCTCGCTTCCTCATTTGTTGCTCGCTTCCTCATTTGTTGCTCGCCTCCTCATTTGTTGCTCGCTTCCTCATTTGTTGCTCGCTTCCTCATTTGTTGCTCGCCTCCTCATTTGTTGCTCGCCTCCTCATTTGTTGCTCGCCTCCTCATTTGTTGCTAGCTTCCTCATTTGTTGCTCGCCTCCTCATTTGTTGCTAGCTTCCTCATTTGTTGCTGTGACGTTTTTCTGTTTCTTTTGTTCTCCGAGTGTTCCGATCTTCTGCTGCTGCTGCTTCGATCAAAGCTCATTCTCACTAGGACACCTTATGTCCTTATATAGGTGTCCTTAAGGACACCTTATGTCCTTATATAGGTGTCCTTAGTACACCTTATGTCCTTATATAGGTGTCCTTAAGGACACCTTATGTCCTTATATAGGTGTCCTTAGTACACCTTATGTCCTTATATAGGTGTCCTTAAGGACACCTTATGTCCTTATATAGGTGTCCTTAGTACACCTTATGTCCTTATATAGGTGTCCTTAGTACACCTTATGTCCTTATATAGGTGTCCTTAGTACACCTTATGTCATTATATAGGTGTCCTTAAGTACACCTTATGTCCTTATACAGGTGTCCTTAAGTACACCTTATGTCCTTATATAGGTGTCCTTAAGGACACCTTATGTCCTTATATAGGTGTCCTTAGTACACCTTATGTCCTTATATAGGTGTCCTTAAGAACACCTTATGTCCTTATATAGGTGTCCTTAAGTACACCTTATGTCCTTATATAGGTGTCCTTAAGGACACCTTATGTCCTTATATAGGTGTCCTTAGTACACCTTATGTCCTTATATAGGTGTCCTTAGTACACCTTATGTCCTTATATAGGTGTCCTTAGTACACCTTATGTCCTTATATAGGTGTCCTTAGTACACCTTATGTCCTTATATAGGTGTCCTTAAGTACACCTTATGTCCTTATATAGGTGTCCTTAGTACACCTTATGTCCTTATATAGGTGTCCTTAGTACACCTTATGTCCTTATATAGGTGTCCTTAAGGACACCTTATGTCCTTATATAGGTGTCCTTAAGTACACCTTATGTCCTTATATAGGTGTCCTTAAGGACACCTTATGTCCTTATATAGTTTGACTTAAGGACACCTTATGTCCTTATATAGGTGTCCTTAAGAACACCTTATGTCCTTATATAGGTGTCCTTAAGTACACCTTATGTCCTTATATAGGTGTCCTTAAGGACACCTTATGTCCTTATATAGGTGTCCTTAGTACACCTTATGTCCTTATATAGGTGTCCTTAGTACACCTTATGTCCTTATATAGGTGTCCTTAGTACACCTTATGTCCTTATATAGGTGTCCTTAGTACACCTTATGTCCTTATATAGGTGTCCTTAAGTACACCTTATGTCCTTATATAGGTGTCCTTAAGGACACCTTATGTCCTTATATAGTTTGACTTAAGGACACCTTATGTCCTTATATAGGTGTCCTTAAGGACACCTTATGTTCACTGATGAAGGCAGATGTTTGTTTCACTGGTTCGGTTGACTCACAGAGTTTCTCATCCAGGAAGGTGGGTGTGGGCCAAATTATTCTCCTCAGGTCTGTGTACGGGGGGGGGGGGAGATCCTGCAAAACGTGTCTAGTTGTCATATTATCCAGGGTAGATGGCACTGGCTGGTAGTTCCTATTTTGAGTTTGGTGAACATGTGGTTTCTCATTCTGTTGTGGCCAGTGCGTAGGCGAAGTATGATGACTTGATCCCTCCTTGATAGTTGGTGGTATCCATCCCTCTCATTATACTTTGGGTGTTCTTGTTTCCATTTTTCATGATACTAGCCTTTGATGATGGATTTGGCTTCATTGTAGCTGACCAGATGGTTCTCTTGTGGTAATCTCCCTCCCTCTAGCTAATTTGTCTGCGCGTTCGTTTCCGTGTATATTACAGTGTGATGGTATCCACTGAATGACTACTCTCTGGAAGTTATTGCACAATTGGTCTAGGGTTTTTCTCAAATCATCTAGCTTACTGTTCCTGTGGATATTTTCAGAGTTTTTAGGGCTGACAGTGTATCAGTCAGTATTACCAATTTCTTGTGCACTTTATTTTTGTGTTGGATAGCCAGTTTTGCAGTATCTTCGAAGGGCTTCAGTTTCTGCTTCAGAGTTTATTGAGAATTTCCCAGTAGCTGTTGACTTGGTGATCTCTTCCTGGTTATTCAGCCACAAGAACACACCTCCTCTTTCATTTCTGGTGTCGTTTGTAGCAGAGCCATCAGTGTATATGTGATACCAGGAGTCCTATAGGTAGCCTATGTGTTTTTCTGTTATGTGCTGTCTCTTTGTATCATTTTGGATACTTTTATTATGATTTCTATTCCCCTGGGGAGTCATACAAGATGGGCATATGTTTTTTTGGCATTGTTTGGGCAGTACTGGATCACTAATTGTCAATTCTTTTCAGATTGTAGTGAAATTGCTCATATTTAGTCTTCCTTGTCCGAAACCGGTTATTCTTTGTTGCATGGGGTGGTTAAGGAGCCGTTTGTATTTTCCGCTTGTTACATTACTTTAATTTTCCGTCTGTCTTTCAAAGGTTGTAGGCCTGTTACTGTTTCTAGAGTCTCTATAGGTGTAGATTTCATAGCACCAGTGATTATACGGGCAGCTGGGTTTTGTGTCCTGTTAATTTTGCTAAGGTGTGATTTTGAAGCTGTAGCCCAGGCTGTGACTCCATACTCTAGGACTTATCTTACACTTCCTGTTTATAGTCGTTTCAATATATTGTTGTCTGCTTCCCAGATCGTTCCTGCTAATTTCTTCATAATATCTGTTCGTTTTCTGGCTCTTTTGTTTGCTTTGTTGATTTTTGTAAAAATTTATATCTGATTTATCCATATCATTTTGTGATCCATGGCGACGGCAAGATATGTTGGGTTTTGGTCAATAGGAAGTGTATGGTCTTTTATCTTCATATTACCAGAGAGTGTATTTCTTGATAGGCTCAAAAATTGTGTATGTAGTTTTTTTTTCATTAATGGGCAGCAGCCGGTAGGTATCCGTAAATCTTTCAAGCTTTCCTAGGGCATATAGGATTCTGGAGCTAGCCAATGACATAGACTCTTCTCGTGCCCATATCGCCAGGTCGTCTGTGCATTTTGCAGAGTGTATTCTGGATGGAATGTCCTCTATAATGTCATTTATGGAGATGAGATAAAGCGCTGGATATAGTACACCGCCTTGTGGTTACCTTGTTCTATTATCCTTAGGACCTGACCCATGGTTATCTGTCCGAGGTTTTATGAACATCTCGTTGGTGATTCCTTCTTTTCCAGGGAACCCTTGAGTTTAATTCCTTTGAGTGCTACATCTAGTTCTGTTGGTGTAAAGATGGTCGTCTGGTGTTCTTCTTATGCTAAGGTAATATGTTTTGCGCCTCGGTTTTCCTTTCTGGCAGCTTTCTGTTGGTCTTTTGGGATGTTCATCCTACTTATGTTTTTTGTGAGTTTATATTATTATGTTTGTTGCCCTTTGGCCTGTGTGGCTGTTCTGATTGTGTGCTAATGTTATTGTAGGTCGGCTGTTGTGTTCATCGCTCAGAGCTTTCGCAAGTCTCCACAGTTTGTGATGTCCTGTCTAGAGTTTCTGAGGAAAAGGTTGTTGATTATATCCCCATTCTTCCACTTCTTCACCTCGAGCGTTGGTTTCCTTATATTCTCATCATACAGGGTGGCTGTTGAAGTCTCCTACTGCCAGACACTGGGATGGTGTCATTTCCATTGACTCCAGCTTGAGCAATCTGTCATTAAGGCAGTACATGTTAAATATCATTATGCTATTGGAGTTGATGTATAAGGCTGTGCCGATTATCTCTGCCTCCCCGTTTGTGACTACATCTATCTATTTTGCTGGGATGGTATTTCGTATAAGTATAAGGATTCTATTCTTATGGCCTTCCTTGTCCTATATGCCAGCTATAGCCTTCCTTGTCCTATATGCCAGCTATGGCCTTCCTTGTCCTATATGCCAGCTATGGCCTTCCTTGTCCTATATGCCAGCTATGGCCTTCCTTGTCCTATATGCCAGCTATGGCCTTCCTTGTCCTATATGCCAGCTATGGCCTTCCTTGTCCTATATGCCAGCTATGGCCTTCTTGTCCTATATGCCAGCTATGGCCTTCCTTGTCCTATATGTCAGCTATGGCCTTCCTTATCCTATATGTCAGCTATGGCCTTCCTTATCCTATATGCCAGCTATGGCCTTCCCTGTCCTATATGTCAGCTATGGCCTTCCTTGTCCTATATGCCAGCTATAGCCTTCCTTGTCCTATATGTCCAGCTATGGCCTTCCTTATCCTATATGTCAGCTATGACCTTCCTTGTCCTATATGCCAGCTATGGCCTTCCTTGTCCTATATGCCAGCTATGGCCTTCCTTGTCCTATATGCCAGCTATGGCCTTCCTTGTCCTATATGTCAGCTATCGCCTTCCTTGTCCTATATGTCAGCTATGGCCTTCCTTGTCCTATATGTCAGCTATGGCCTTCCTTGTCCTATATGTCTGGTAGCCCTGATCGTAAATCTTGCTTAGGATTAAGGTGAGTTTCTTGGATGCAGGCCATGTCGATCTTCTCCTCTGCTAGTCTTACTACTCAGGCTTATTTATTTATTTATTTTGTGTGTGCTTCTTTGTGGTATATGACCACCGCATTCCAGTGCATTATATTCAAATGTGTCTTGAAGCTATTTAGACCACTATAGTTTCCCCCTGCTGCCATTTTCTGGCTCTCCAAATTGGATCAGGGTGACCACCAGTAGCTTGGTGTGGACTTTTAAGAGGCATGAGGGTCGGCACTGCACCTGCCTGGGCAGACTCCACAGACAGAGCCACCATAAATAGAGTCCATTAGATCCACTCTGATTGAATACATGTTAGAACGTTACACTATGTTCTGCGTCAATGGCTCAGTGCATCCGATTTCTGGCAGCATTTTGTTCGGGTTTGTTTTCCTTAGCCTTTGATTGTCTCTAATCTTCCTGCAAGGCAGCAGACTGTCTTTTCTGTAGGGGGATTCTGTCCTTAGATGGTTTGCCATCCCGGGTTTACTAGCGCCATCTGCCCGAGCTTTATGTAGAGTCTTCACCCTCATGGATGGTCTAATCTTCGGAGCTCTTGAGCACCACCTGCCTGTTTGATAGAGGACAGAAAGAGGAGAAAAGACAGAGAAACATTGAACCCATGAAGTGGGGATGGATTAGTTCAGACAGAGAAACATTGAACCCATGAAGTGGGGATGGATTAGTTCAGACAGAGAAACATTGAACCCATGAAGTGGGATGGATTAGTTCAGACAGAGAAGCATTGAACCCATGAAGTGGGGATGGATTAGTCCAGACAGAGAAGCATTGAACCCATGAAGTGGGGATAGATTAGTCCAGACAGAGAAGCATTGAACCCATGAAGTGGGGATGGATTAGTTCAGACAGAGAAGCATTGAACCCATGAAGTGGGGATGGATTAGTCCAGACAGAGAAGCATTTAACCCATGAAGTGGGGATGGATTAGTCCAGACAGAGAAGCATTGAACCCATGAAGTGGGGATGGATTAGTCCAGACAGAGAAGCATTGAACCCATGAAGTGGGGATGGATTAGTCCAGACAGAGAAACATTGAACCCATGAAGTGGGGATGGATTAGTTCAGACAGAGAAGCATTGAACCCATGAAGTGGGGATGGATTAGTCCAGACAGAGAAGCATTGAACCCATGAAGTGGGGATGAATTAGTCCAGACAGAGAAGCATTGAACCCATGAAGTGGGGATGGATTAGTCCAGACAGAGAAGCATTGAACCCATGAAGTGGGGATGGATTAGTCCAGACAGAGAAGCATTGAACCCATGAAGTGGGGATGGATTAGTCCAGACAGAGAAGCATTGAACCCATGAAGTGGGGATGAATTAGTCCAGACAGAGAAGCATTGAACCCATGAAGTGGGATGGATTAGTCCAGACAGAGAAGCATTGAACCCATGAAGTGGGGATGGATTAGTTCAGACAGAGAAGCATTGAACCCATGAAGTGGGGATGGATTAGTTCAGACAGAGAAGCATTGAACCCATGAAGTGGGGATGAATTAGTCCAGACAGAGAAGCATTGAACCCATGAAGTGGGGATGGATTAGTCCAGACAGAGAAGCATTGAACCCATGAAGTGGGGATGGATTAGTCCAGACAGAGAAGCATTGAACCCATGAAGTGGGGATGGATTAGTCCAGACAGAGAAGCATTGAACCCATGAAGTGGGGATGGATTAGTCCAGACAGAGAAGCATTGAACCCATGAAGTGGGGATGGATTAGTCCAGACAGAGAAGCATTGAACCCATGAAGTGGGGATGGATTAGTCCAGAGAAGCATTGAACCCATGAAGTGGGGATGGATTAGTCCAGAGAAGCATTGAACCCATGAAGTGGGGATGGATTAGTCCAGACAGAGAAGCATTGAACCCATGAAGTGGGGATGGATTAGTTCAGACAGAGAAGCATTGAACCCATGAAGTGGGGATGGATTAGTTCAGACAGAGAACATTGAACCCATGAAGTGGGGAGGATTAGTTCAGACAGAGAAGCATTGAACCCATGAAGTGGGGATGGATTAGTTCAGACAGAGAAGCATTGAACCCATGAAGTGGGGATGGATTAGTTCAGACAGAGAAGCATTGAACCCATGAAGTGGGGATGGATTAGTTCAGACCAGAGCGTGTACCACTCGTTCGGTGGTTTCTGTGTCTTCACTTAAAGGATTTCATCTACTCCTGGCTCCATTGTCTGGGCCTTCACTAAAGACCTCACCAGCTTGGGTGACAAGCTCTCGCTGGCATAGCTTCTTGGATCTCGGGGCCACACAAGCCCACCAACTACAACAAGGTGAGCCTAATGTGGAAGGTGCTCCAATCTGATGCAAGACTTTCCCAGTTTTTTTTTTTCGTTGATAGATAACTCACTCAAGGAAGCCCGGCAAACATAAGGATCTCAACACTTGTTATCACGTGATCTGACCAGATAGTCGAACATTGACTGCAGGCAGTTTGAGCAACCAGTGCTGCATCATCAGCAAATAGAAGCTCCATGATTAGGGTCTCAGTTGTTTTAAATTTGACCTCAGACGTGCTAGACTGAACAAGGAGCCGTCAGATATTGTACAGGTATAGGTGTCTCCAGAGACAGTTTCAAAGGCAATGTAAAGATGGGCAGCGAGAAAGATACCGAATAGGGTAGAGGTAAGGACAATGTTTGGCTCCACATTTTCTCTCCAAAGGCTGAGATGATCAGTCATTAAACTAGATAGTAGCAGACATATTTTTTGTGAAATGACTTGATTATCTTGAGTAATGTAGGTGGGAAGGTAACAATTTCCAGCTTCTTGTGCAACCTCCTGTGCCAGTTGATGTAGGCGCTTTAAAACAATTCTTGCAAAGGCCATTGTAGTTATACTCAGGAAGGAGATCCCGCCCCCATAGTTGTTGCGTATAACGCTACGTTGGCACCTCTCATGTCCTGGGATATATCTCCACTTCTCCAGCATTAGACAAGGAGCTTATAGATATGGTCCAGGAGTATTTCAAGATTTTCCTTGAGTACTTCGGCGGGGATGTTGTTACCAGAAGCTTTTCCACTTGGGAGGTCGCGGATGACATTATGAAGATTCCTTTCTCTGGGTGCACTGTCTAGTTTAGTCAGCACTCAGTATTTTGGGGACCAACTGGTCTAGGACTGGGCTTACTGGTCTGTCTTCAGAATAGAGACTTGAGCAATGTTCGACCCATCTTCCCAGCTGTTTAGTTTTGTCACAGATAGTCTCATCATTTGCGTCCTCTAAGGGAGCAATTTTTGAGATTTTGAACCTAGAGCAACCTCTATGTTGTTTATATATTGTTCGTGAATCGTCAAACTCAGTAGCTTTCAGGATCGTAAAGCATAGACTTGACTTGTATTCATTTGCACATCTCCTTGGCTCTTGTTGTACTTCTGCCCTTGATTTGTTAAATTTGTTTTTGTGTGTGTTCTGACATGAATAATTCTTTACGGTTAAGAAAGTCTTGTGTTTCTTCTCTACAAGTGGAGATCGTTTATTGTATTTTCTAGAACCCAATCCTTGTTGAAGTGTTTATCTTTACCAAAGTAAAACAAACTGCAGAGTCAAAGATGTGGGATTTCAGACGGTTCCAGGATCATCTACATTGCGTATGTCTTGTGCTTTCTCCATTTTTTGGAAGACATTTCTTTCTGAACAGGACTTTGTTGTCAGATAAGCTTGTTGCAGCGATATTAAGCTTCGGTCTGGATGGTTTTTCTAGATTCTATTTCCTTTTGGTGGTTGCCTCTACCTATGACGAATGCGTGGTTTGTGTCACAGTCTGCGCTATGGTATGCTCTGGTTTTTCTAACATTATTTGAGTGTTGTATGCGAACTAGGACAAAGTCCAGCTGGTGCCAGTACCTAGACCTTGAGTAACGCCATGCTGCTTTTTGTCGGTTCTTAATGCTGAAGAAGGTGTCGTACACAATTTATTATGGAAACAAAATTCTAGAAGTCTCTATTTTCATTCATTTTAACAATGCCGTGTTGACCTAGACATGATGGCCGTGAGTGATATATCACAGTAGAGTGAGATAACCTTAGAGGTGCTTATAGGATAAATGAGCTTGTGCACAGTAAAACTCACTTCATGTTGCGGAGGCTGCTTTGGGTTAGCCCCCTGCCGGAAAAAGGCATCATTGTTCTCCCTGACCGAACCACATTCGGCAAGTCCTTGTTTCCTGAGTGGCTGAGATATCAACATGTTGTCACTGCAGTTCCATTTCGGTGAGCCTTTTTCCCTCTTTTTTTTTTCTAATTTTGTAAGATTGGTCAAGTTTAATTGTAACCGGGGGGGGGGGAGGTGTAACAATAAGATGTAAGATGGGTGAGTGATTCAGGGAAATGTGGACATTTCACTGGGAGAGAGTGAGGAAATCAGCTCAGTCTAGAATAAGGATTCTCGGGATATTTAGAGGGTTCAGTTAGAGGGGAAGAGGATGTAAGAAAGTTGGGGATTGGCTGAAGATGAAAGTTATAATCGAATTACAAGGTTAGGTAGGGGAGATTTACAAGGTTAGGTAGGGGAGATTTACAAGGTTAGGTAGGGGAGATTTACTCATACGGCAGGCCTGAGAGCAGGCTCGCCGGAAGGGCGTAGCCATTATGGCTGACCAACCTTCAAATGTGTCCTGTTAGTGTTAATATTAGCTATATGTGAGCAGGAGTTCGCCACTTGATTTAGTTTTTAGTTGGACAGTTGAAGTCTTAGTGTGAGAATGTGCGAGCAAGGCGTTTTGTTTGCTAATTGATTCAGCTTTAGTTGAAGAGCTGAACATTTTCTTATTCGTGATGTGTGAGCGAGGAACTTGCCAGCTGATTCAGCTTGAGTGAAAGAGCTGAATAGTTTCACGTAATTAGTATGAGCCAGAGTTCAGACATTTAATTTAGCTTCAGTTGAAGAGTTGAACATGTTCATATTCGTTACATGTGAGTAAGGAGTTAGCCATTGATTCAGCTTTAGTGGAAGAGCTGCGCTGAGTAGTTTATGTAATTATGTATGAGCCAGAGTTCAGACATTTGATTCAGCTTCAGTTGAAGAGCTGAGTGTTGTCAGAGTCGGGATATGTGGCGAGGAGCGTGCCAATTGATTTAGTGTTAGTTGAGGAGCTGACTGATTGTCATGTGATTAGTATTCGAGCCAGGTATTAGCCAGCCTCATTTCAGGGAGACTCAAG